>LR738714.1:768237569-768250764 GCA_902687465.1 Secale cereale | reverse complement strand
ACCAGGGCTCCAGGCGCCCTGGCGGCGTGCCCCCCGCTGGGCCGCGCCGGGGGGCGCCTGGGCCCCCCGAGGCTCCCCCAATGCCCTACTTTGGCATATATTTAAAGGGTCCTCCGTAACCCTCAGAACAGGAACTCTTTTTCGCGATCCCATCTCTGTTCCGCCGCCGCCGCCGCTTCCAAGATCGGGAGCACCAGGAGAACTCTTCCCGGCACCCTGTCGGAGGGGTGGATCACCACCGGGAGCTTCTCCACCACCATGGACGCCTCCCGGATGACTCGTGAGTAGTCTCCCTTGGACCATGAGTCCATGACCAGTAGCTATGTGATGTTCTCCTCCCGTTCTTGTGCTTCACTAATTAGTCCTCGTGAGCTGACCTACATGATCGAGGCACCTATGTAATCCTTATGTTGTTGCTATGTTGAGTTTGCTGGGATCCAATGGATTATGAGATTATGTTCAGATTGATCTTGAGTAATATATTTGATTTACCTCTTTTATATTTTAGTTCATAAGTAATTCTTGCATGTTCTCCGTTGTTATTTATTGCTTTGGCCGAGTAATAGGTAGTGACTCCAAGAGGGAACGTTATGCTCGATTGTGGGTTCATGCCCCTCGATGACTAGCTTGAGTGACAGAAACATGAGTCTAGGGGATGTGCTGTTGCCACAAGGGGGAAAACAACGGTGCTTGTGCCCGCGGGTGCAAGGATTGTTTACTTTACGCAAAGTTCTTTTAATGCAGTTGTCTGTTGCATTGAGTTTACACTATGGGTGGGACTCGCAACTTAATACCAGCGAGATGTTCTGGATAGATATCTCAACGTGGATGATCAGTAGTAGATATTGATGGATTTCGGTCTACTTACTTTGGCGTACCGCCCATGCTTTGAACCTCAACCTTTCTTGCAATGTAGTCAGCATTGGTTTGCGTTCGTGGTCCTGTCAATTGCCCAGCTGTAATTTGTTACCTCACATAGCTGTTTTATCGTCTTTTGGGAGAGAGACATCACTAGTGAACATCATGAGACTCCGGTCCATATTACCATCATTGATCACATCCACTATTTACTTTCCGTTATTATTTACTATTGCAAAACTATCTATCACTACTATCATTGCTTTTAACCCTTTGTGAACTACAAGGCCGGAGGGATTGACAACCACTCTGTACTCGTTGGGAGCAAAGTTATTTGTATCTGTGTGCAGGTCCACGTTGATTGCTACTAATCTGGCGCCGTAGCAATTGACACCTACTTGTTGAACCTAGGAGTCTCTGGGGATTCGATCCTTGGTATCTTTGCTAAGGGAAAACACTTCTACTTACTGCATCTTACACCTTACACTTGGGGTAACCAATGAGGGGTTCGAGGCCCATCACCAAGCAGACTCTCGCACACGTTCTTCGTGATATGCATGACATCAAGGCTGTGAGACACACGGTGGATCTTCCAGTATGGCAAGTCCCAGAAAACAGACCTCGTTTTCCATACCTTCAGCAGCGGCTCTGGCGCCTTTTGCTTCTTTCCCGGCTCTAGCGCCTTTTGCTTCTTTTCCGGTAGTGGGCAATCTTTCCAATTTTTCAACAGCTCGTCTATTTCCTCGCCGCTCCTCGTACGCGGGCGTCCTCGGGGTTTGGTTTCACCATCGAAGAGATCCTTGCGTTTTCTCCACAGGTCATCGTCGCGAAGCCACCTCCGATGTCCCATGAACACGGTTTTCGAAGACCCGGGATCTCTATCTAGCTGGCGATACGTTGTGTCATCCATGCACCTGACGCATCCAGAAAATCCGTGGACCACCTGCCCCGCGACATATCCGTAACCGAGATAGTCGTGCACCGTCGTGAGCAGTGCGGCTCTCATAGGGAAATATTCTTTCTTTGCGGCATCCCACGTATTGGCTGGCGTTTTTCACAACGTGTCTAGCTCCTCTTTCAGCAGCCCCGGATACAGATTGATGTCGTTCCCTGGTTGTTTTGGTCCTTCAATTAGCATACTCATGTGAATGTACTTCCTCTTCATGCACAACCAGGGGGGAAGGTTGTACATCCACACAAACACAGGCCAGGTGCTATATGTGCTTCTCTGGCTTCCAAATGGATTGACTCCATTGGTGCTCGCGCCCAGCGCGATGTTCCTTGGATCATTCCCAAATTCTGCGTCTTCGAAGTTCAATGCTTGCCACTAGCTCGCATCCTTAGGGTGACTCAGCATCTGTTCTTTTTTATCTATCTCCGGATCATTTGCGTCATCTTCTCGCTTCTTCTCCTCCCTATCTGTGTGCCAACGCAGGAGCTTTGCTACCTTAGGGTTCGCGAAATATCGCTGCAGACGAGGAGTGATCGGATAGTACCACACCACTTTTCGAGGAGCTTTCTTCCTCTTCTTGTATCGAGTGACGCCGCACACCGGACATATGGTAGACTCCGCGTGCTCGTCCTGATAAATTATGCAATTGTTCATGCACACATGGTATTTCACGTGCGGTAAATCCAGAGAACACACAATTTTCTTCGCCTCCTCGAAACTGGTCGGGCACTTGTTCCCCTTGGGAAGACGTTTGTGCGAGAATGACATGTTCTCGTCGAAGCATGCGTCGGTCATTTTGTGTTTTACCTTCATCTCCAGAGCCATGAGCGTTACTTTCAAGCGTGTATCCTCGGGCCTGCATCCTTCATACAATGGAGTAACCGCGTCTATCTCTAGTTGATCCATCTTGGCTTTCTCTCGGGCGGCAGCTCTTGCATTATTCGTCTGCTTGAGAATCAGCTCTTGAATATGAGGGTCCTGCACCCAGCCCATCGATGGTCAAACATCGTCTGCTCTGCCGGCATGATCATCTTCATGATCATGCCCGTCGTCTGCTCCATCATCTTCCTCATCATCATGTCCTGCATCTTCTACATGATGACTGTGTATAGCATCATCGTCGTGATCATCTCCTGGAGATTCTTCGTCTTCTCGCCTGCCCGAGCCGCGGTGGTTGTCTTGCTACCCTTCCTCATTTCTTGCCCGACCCCCATGGACGATTTCGTAGTCATCTTCATCACCTTGCCACCGATAGCCATCCATGAAACCACGCAAGAGCAGGTGGTCCCGCACCTGCCCGGAATCCGGGTCCGTAATAAGGCTCTTCAGCTTGCATCTTCGACACGGACACCTTATCTCCGTCTCGTTCTTTTGAAGCATCTCGGCCTTCGCGGAGCTCAAAAACCTATTCAAGATGCCTTCGGTCATCGTGCGGACCATGGTCGCCTACGGGATAGAGCAAAACGATATTTTAGAACCAAGAAAAAATTTGGCATGACTTTCCCTAAAAATAGGACCAAAAAGAATGCTCAATGCCAAAATTCTCGCCAAAACGGAAATGAATCAACATTCCGGCAAAATATTGGCAACTATCGCATTTCAAATACCGGTACACCTGCAAACACAAACATATATGCAACACCACAAACATATGCAACACCACGAACATACATAGATCTAGCTAGGCCATAAAAAGTGCATGTGCACATTGTTGGAGGGAGAACAACATAAAGATAGCTTCCCCCCTTACTTACCTATCAAAAAAAGGTAATTTAACCACTTAATTTGAATGAATCTATGGTGGAAATGAGGTGACAAAGAGGAGGCACCCGAGACAAGCTTTGGAGGAGGAGGTGGAGAGAATGAAGTGGGGAGAAAGTGAGTGGGTAGGAGTGGCTGTCCAAAATATCATGTTGGTGCCCACTTACTAATGGCGCACCATCTCCTAATGCGCCATTAGTAACCCAGGTTACTAATGGCGCACCTGCTGGTGGTGCGCCATTAGTAGTTTTGCAAAAAAAAATGGTGCACTGTGCCACAGTGCACCATTACTAGTTTAAACTAGTAATGGTGCACTGTGGCACAGTGCACCATTAGTAGTTTTGCAAAAAAAAGAATAAAAAATATAATTAAAAAACAATAGTACTGGCGCACAATGTGACTGGTGCGCCATTACTAGTTACAACTAGTAATGGCGCACTCTGTCTGGATGCGCCATTAGTATGTTTGGAAAAGGAAAAAAATTGGTACTAATGGCGCACCATGAGCACGGTGCGCCATTAGTGTATTCAACACTAATGGCGCACTAGCACGTGGTGCGCCATTAGTATATACTAATGGTGCACCGCATGTCTGGTGCGCCATTAGTGTCAATCCTATCTATAGCCCTTTTCCCAGTAGTGTCACCATCCAGCCCTGGGGAGGACGTCGAGATGCCTTCTCAGTGTCTTCTGCCACCCGTAGCTCGCCTAGGCGCCCCTTTTGCCCTTCTCGCCTCCTTGACCTGCCTCCTGAGAAGAGGGACAAGAAAGGCATTACGGGCATCTTATCTCTTTTTAGTCTGTAAGCCTTCGGGATTCTGTTAAGTTTAAAACTTGTAATCCCCTCATTCATGTTTTTCATTCACTATGGACTGTACCTGAATGGAATGTTTTTAATGAAAAAGGAATGTTTGCCGGGTCATTTATTCGTAGGTAAAAACCCACAACAGGAATAAATCCCTGATATCTTTAAGATAAATTTTTTTTCGCCCGGCAACAGGCCATGCCGTTTCCCTACTTCGCTCAACCTTTCTCACGCCCTTGGTGGAGGCAGGGATGAAGCGGGCTCAGGCTCCTCGTTTCATCCTTCTGCTACCGCGACTACGACCAAACTTAGTCCCAGGAACGATCCCTAGGGCCTAGAGTTATGGGAGCACGGTAGCTTAAGGAAAAGAACGAGGTTTCACATACCTCAGTCCATAATGGAATGCATGATAAGGGATAAAGAACTTATCTGAAGCTGCAGCCCCCGGCAACCCTGGTCTGCCGTGGGCGAATTCTTGCCCTTGCAGTCTCCGGCAACACTAGCTCGCCGGGGCCTAGGCGCTGGTCTGTTCTTCTTTCCTTCCCTCGAGTGGCTTCGGCAAGGATGTCCGCGTGTCCTATGAACCAAAGAATACAGAGGAAAGACAAAGACTCGACCTCTAAGCTAGGGGTTAGCCGCCGCTAAGCACTATCAACCCTAACCAAGGACGAGACTCGACTCAGCATGCATGCTATAACTTAGGACGCCAGTGCTTCATTTATTTATGCTCAGTGTCTGCGCCTGGCTTTGTACAAAGGGTTACATGCCTTGCCGGCAAGGCTTGTACAAAAGGGTGGCTTGCCGGGGTGCCCGGCAAGCCGTGCCTTATGGGTAAAACTTGCGAAGATGCTCGATGTTCCAAGAATTACTCACCGGAACGGCATCCTCGGTCTCCAGGCGGACATCGCCAGGCCTGGTGACTCGTATTACCCGATAAGGGCCTTCCCAATTCGGCGTCAACTTGTTCGTATTCCTAGCCGATTGAACGCGCCGGAGAACAAGGTCGCCTTCCTCAAAGCTTCGGGCACGGACCTTGCGGCTATGGTAGCGGCACAAGGCTTGCTGGTAGCGCGCTGCCCTCACAGCCGTCCGAAGATGATCTTCCTCAAGGAGCATTGCGTCGTCTTGTCGCAGTTGCTCTTGCTCAAGCTCATCATAAGCGAGCACTCGAGGTGACCCGCATATGAGTTCTGTGGGGAGAACTGCTTCTGCCCCGTATATAGGGGCAAAGGGCGTCTGGCCGATGGCTCGATTTGGCGTCGTCCTGATCGACCAAAGAACCGCCAGCAATTCATCAATCCAGCGCCTCCCGCTCTTGTGCAGCCTGTCAAAGGTCTTTGTCCTTAGTCCTCACAGCACTTCAGCATTTGCCCTCTCAGCTTGACCATTGCTTCGGGGGTGAGCAACGGAAGCAAAACAGACCTTGCTGCGGAGGTCTTGGGGATATTGCATGAAGGTGCGGCTTGTAAACTGTGTGCCATTGTCGGTGATGATCCTGTTGGGTACACCAAAACGGCACACTAGTCCCTTGAAGAACTTGACGGCTGACTGAGCTGTGACCTTCCTTACTGCCTCCACCTCTGGCCACTTTGTGAACTTGTCGATTGCAACGTACAAGTAGTCAAAGCCCCCGACGGCGCGGGGGAAAGGGCCCAGTATGTCGAGCCCCCAGACCGAGAAGGGCCAGGAGAGAGGAATGGTTTGAAGGGCTTGAGCTGGTTGATGAAGGTTCTTTGAATGGAACTGGCACGCTTCACACCTGGTGACTAGTGCCGCCGCATCCTGGAGGGCAGTGGGCCAGAAGAAGCCTTGCCGGAATGCCTTGCCGGCAAGGGCTCTCGACCCTATGTGGGATCCACATATGCCTCCATGTATCTCTGCCAACAGCTCCAGTCCTTCCTCTCGAGGGATGCACTTCAATTTCACACCGTTCGGTCTCCTTCTGTACAGGACGTCATCGACGAACTGGTACATGGCAGACCGACGGGCTACTTTCTCCGCTTCTTCTTGCTCCTCAGGAAGTTCCCCAGTCTGAAGGAATCGGACGGTATGCTGCGCCCACACTGGAGCCTGGGGCTCGACGGCGAGGACCAAAGGCATTTCCTCTGCCAAGGGAGTGGCCATCTCGACGGCAAAAGCTTGACGCTCCACCGGAGTTAGCCCTCCGGTGGCGGGCTCAGTGTCCCCGGCAACATCCTTGCCGGTGGCTCCGGGGAGCTCGGAGGGAAAGTACTTGCCGGGCCCTGACTTCCTCCTCTTGTTCTGCTCTGTTGATGGATCAACGGATGGCTGAGAAAGCTGAAGCACAAAGGTACCTGGTTCCATAGGTAGCTTGAGGGCAGCGCACTTTGACAGGTAATCGGCGATGTCGTTCTCCGCTCGGGGAATGTGCTCCGCCTGTATACCGTCAAAGCGCTCTTCCAACTTTCTCACTTCATCGACGTAGGCCTTCATCAACGGGCTCTGTTAATCCTTGTGTTGCCTTCGGGTGATGCGGTAGTGACCTTGGAAGGCCCCGCGCCACCCGCGGAGGGCCGGGTTCCATCTCTGGAACTGGTGGTGTGTGGTCTATTACCAGGCGCACAAGCATCGCCACCTCCCAAACTCCGGCTGCTCGGGCGGCGTTGGTGTTCGCGAGCAGCGCCCCGGGTTCTTTCCGCGACCGGTCCGCTGCTCGCCCGCTTCGGGAAAGCCTGTCCGACCTCCGACTAGCCAACCGCCACCGTCGTCTTCTTCTTGGGCGCCATGATGATGAAGAGGCGTCGAACTGACCGCCAAAGCCGATTCTCACAACTGCGCCCTCTACCTGGCGCGCCAAAGATGTCAGTGTATTTGGATCGACACCTATGGGATCACAAGAATCCCTACTACGGTTGTGGGGCGCGGGGTTGAGAGAAGAGCAGATCTAACAGTCAGGACACAGTTCCTTTACCCAGGTTCGGGCCTCAAAGATGCGTAAAACCCTACTCCTGCTTTGGTGGATTATATGTTTGTGTTCTTCAGCTAGTGAGGAGCTCCAAAAGAGTCGTGATGAGTTCTCAAAAGCTGAATCCTCCTCCTGGTCGCCTCGGCCCTCCTTTTATAGGGAAAAGGGGTCGCCACAGTGGCACACAGGAGGTGGAAAGGGTACAGTGACGCGCGGTTATCCCTCGCATTATAGGACAAGGCGCATTTAATGCGCTTAGCTTAGGTGTCCCTGCTTTATCGGGGATGAGGGGAGACGCCCGTCTTGTCCGTCGCCGCTCCTCCTCATGTTGACACGTGCCCTGGCCAGCGGTGCCTGAGGTGCCATGTAGGCAGACAGGCAGCTGAGGTGGCGCAACGGCGGGCCTCCACGAAGATCTGTGGGTTGCCACGTAGGAGCCTGTCCAGCTGGTCGGGTCGGCAACTCTATGGGTCGGTAGAAACCCAGTTGGTGCGGGCCTGACGGTGGCCCCGTGGGTGTCCTCGGCAAGGGCCTTGTTGGGGCTCCGGCAAGGGTCCTGCCGTGGCGCCTGCTGCCATCCCCGGCAAGGTGCTTGCCGGGGGCCGTGTAGTTCTCCTTGGCTGGGATCCCGCCAAGGGTCGTTGTCTTCTTAACTTGTATCTGATCTTGGATGTCTTCACAATGATCTGCATGCCACCACGGGGATATCTCCTGAATCCTTGCCCCATGGGGGCGGAGGACTCAAGGGTGATCCGCTCCGTAGGCGCGGGGCGAGCTGCCACGGCAAGTGTCTTGCCGAGGCTGCCAGAGCCGGCTCCCGGCAAGGACCTTGCCGGGGGAAGCCGCTTCGTCCCTTTGCTCTTTGTGGTCTTGTTCTTGGCATTGCTCCAGTCTCCATCAAGCTTTGATCTTACCCCGGCTCACCTCCCTTGCCATGCTTGGTGTGGTGGTGCCCGTGGCTTAGACTGCCCGTGCACAGTCATAGGGGTACAAAAAGTGTACCCCTCTTTTTGTACACCGACATCTTGCGACGGTGAGGACGTCGGAGCGGCGTGCAATTTCTCCCAGAGGATCGTCGTCCAAGGTCTCCCAGCCTCGACGAGGAGGAGAACTACCTGGCAAATCCATGGGAGCAGCGACGAACTGCCTTCTCTTTGGGGGGAGGGGAACTGGCGAGGAGGAGATGAGAGCGTAGTAACCGCAGGGCCTCGCCCCTTCCAACTATAGCGAAGGGGTGAGGCTATTATTTACTACTAGTACTAGCATTATGGGACGTTATGGGATTGCATTATACTGTAAATAATAACACTAGTAAGAATTTTTTGGCACTAGCTAGTAGTTTTTGGCGTGGATTAAGAAATTTTGGGAATGTTTTTGCTATTTTTTGTACATGCTGACTAGTGTCAAAAAACGTCTTACATTATGTGACGAGGAGTACGTACTCGTCCTGTAGCAGTACTAGTACTGCTTTCTCAACTAGTAGTGCGAGGGTACTACTAGTTCTATGTACTGTGCAGTATAGTGCACCAGTTTTGAACTCTTTAATCTCAGGGCCAAGGAGCTACAGTTGGAAGTGGATGGTACTATTGTTCTCTAGAACCATTGATGTACTATCAATGCAGGGAAAGTACACGTGCGTACTGGCCTAGTGGGTACTCACGGTGCTCTATTCAGCTGCTCCTCTCACGTAGCTGGCCTACTCAACCGCTCCTCTCACGCACACACTAGCAGCCTGTTTATCAGCGTCGGTTGCTGCGGGGGCAGAACATTTGAGTTATTTGATACAGCAAGACTAGGCTTTTCGCTTCCATTTGTGGAGGTGTAATGGATCTCGTCGAACTTTGTTTGTAGTTCCTTCTTTATGAATGAGATGAAGCAAAGCTTTTGCATCTGTTTCAAAAAACACGTCAAGAGGAATTTCTTTTATAGTAGAGCTGATAATGGAGTGAAGTCCATGTGTGCAACGCCATAAGCTAGAGAGTAGTAGTAGAGCACTTTACGTACAGAGCCATATTGCACAGTTCCCAATGCCCCGCCACGCTTTTCCGGCTCCTTAGGCTTAATTGGGAGGCGCTAGTTTAAATATGCTACTAGCTGATGAGGAAGCTGCAAGCGAGGTGTGGCTAGGGCGAGCACGCGAGCCACGAGATGCTGGGAAGGAAAACCCGTTCACATGGCTAGGCTATCCAGTGCACCCAGATTGTGGTGCCGCACGTCCGTTTGACTTCAAAACTCAAACTACACGTGTAAAATATTGGCTCGCAGCGAAGTTACTATTCAAAGAAGGCCGCCATGCGTTCGGTTGGGATCGAACCCACAAAACGAGGTACACACTCCGGCGACCACTAGTAGTACTCGTTGGAGTACAACGCAACCTAGAATCGCCTTTTGTCGCTAGTAGTACATTGTTCCTTACAAGAAACCCCTAATAATGCAAGAAACCACCAATAATGCCAAGAAACTACTACCACTTGCATACGTGGCAAACTTAACATAAGACTACCTTATCAACCATTGTACATGCTCTTACCAACCAGCCCTACCAAGAAACGACTACTCTACAAAGTGCCGTTATAGGCACGTTTCAACCCATGGCCCTGTTTGGCTACATTTGTTGTCAATCTAACCCTCCAATCCAAACACCACTTTGGTTAGAGTTAATTCAGGCTTAGAATCTAACCTATGACTTAGAGTATCCAAATAGGGCCCACGTCGCCCATTAAGTCAATGCCTTCTATTCGACCGGGCATTATGACTTGTGGGACCTACATGTCAATCTGCACAAAAATCCCCGAGTGACCTCCTACCTCCGGACCGTCCACCTAGTCATCCTCAGCCATGGGACGCAGCTACCGCCGCAGGCTGAAGGCGAGGTCAAAACCACCGGCGGTGCGGAGCCCATCTTGCGGCAGCCCGGATGCCAGCTCCATCTTGCGCTCGCGGCCGCTAGCTAGCCAAGATAGCTCCGTCCAGCTGCTTGTCTGTAAGGTTTGCTAGCTAGATTGGCATGACGGCGCGGCGGCTTGCTCGTGCGCGCCGTGCTAAGGCCAGTCGTCTGGCTCGAGCGAAGGCTAGCGCGGCGGCTTGCTCACTCGTGAGTCACGCTCGGTCCAGCCTGGCAACCCGTGCAGAGGCCAGCGCGGCGTCCGGCCCGTCCGGCGGAGCGGCGGCCAACTCGTTCATCACCGGTGCCACCGACGAACACACATCACTACTGTTTGAAGTAATGTTGAGGAAAAATAAAGATTTGAGGGGGAATAACAGGATAGAAGGTCATATGTGGGTCCCTCGTGTCAACGGTCAAACAAAATGTGTTGGTTTAAGCTGCCTCGTCAGCACGGACGTGTGGGCCAACCCTGTCATAAATGGGTTTAAACTAACCTAATCGGTAGGTAGTAGTTTTTGGCATGGATTAAGAAATTCTGGGTATGTTTTTGCTATTTTTTGTACAATATATTCTACCTAGGGCTGGTTGAAAGTGATAGTTTTTTGTTAAATACTCTACATATGTAAGTAGGAGTGAAAGTAAAGCTTTGGAACCCAATAAGCAACGCTAGTTACATAGTGCATATGTGTACATGATTGAAAGTAAATATCAACCATGAGTGACTAATATCTTGATGGAAAACTCAAAACTATGGAATACTAGGAAAAAATTGCATGGTTGGAAATACAAGCAATGTTCATGTGTGTTGCAACGAATCAAAATTAGAATAATACTTATTCACAAACTTGATACAAAACACTCTAATTTTGATATACATATATCACTAGAGATATATCAAGTTTCTATTAGAATATATTCCTTGGGATGTTTTGGTGAGGTCAGGGAGGGATGTGGTTGGTTTTAAGATACTAATTATGCGTTTTTCTGCAAATTGGTAGACAAGTGGGATGTTTGTGATAAAAGGCAACAACTTACCTCACAGTCGTTAGATGTAGATCTAATGGTCACAAACGACAGATGGAAGACACACCATCATCACCAACTTAGTCTTCTGTAGGAGTACTAGGAAGATCCGTGCATTGCATGGAACATCAAGATGCATTTTTTTATTAAAACACTCGTTGTGATTGACCCATGCGGGAGTAATCCCATGTGTAAAAACTAATGATATCTCGAGAACTAGGAGATAAGGTTAAGAGGAGTGGGGTGTGGTGGTGATTGGTGGTCGGACTGAGCGGAGGCATGGGGATTGACGACGCCAGCAGCGGCCACCGGGCCAGTTTGTTCTAGAGGCTTCTGTTCTTAATTGCTCAACAATGAGGTTGTTGGAGACAAGGATGAACGAGGGAAGGCCTTGTCTGCAAATGTGGAGAGGGGTGCGGGTATCTTTTAGTTTAATTTCCATCAACCAGATATAGATCGGCCGGTCTATATTGCAAGATGGCACGCATACCATAATCACCAACTCGGTTTTTTTATAAGAGAAGAAATATAAGTATGGAGATACAAACGTATTATCGATACTTACTTCCGTAAACTAGCATCTACATTCTATTCAACGCCTCAGCATGTGAGGCATTAGCACAATGACTTCTTGACTGTGTAAAACAAAGGTTTTCCCGTCGCCAATAAGGAGGGGCTAAGGGCGGGGCGCTTTTTGGCTTGCTCTAGTCCTAGTAGTCATACTAGCTAGGTGGTCTAAGCACGTGTAGATTTATTCTTTTTCACGTCTCGTGTTCGCTGTACTTCCACGACTATTGATGAATAGATGGTAAGTTATTCACGGGGAAACCCTTGTTGAGCGTGTTTGCGAGAGAGAGAGAGAGACAGTGTGCGTGTGTGATATGTCTAGAGACTGAGGCAATGATAACAGATTCTTTGTGTCTATGTGTGTGGAGGATAGAGAGAGACATGTACATGGGGCTTTGTGTTGTGTAACGTGGAGACACATATACATAATTAGAGAGTGAGTGTGCGAGATACACATGCGGACATGGCGAGAGATGAGGATCCAGATTAATGGGTGTTTGTGCGTGTCTGTGTGTGTCTATGCGCGCGTTTGTGTGTGAGAGGGAGTGTGTGTATGTGGAGTAGAGAGACCACAATTGATGTAAACCTACTATAAGGGAAGAGGGAATGGTGTGACATGTGTAGTAGCGGGATAGCATGGGTGCGGGCGGGGGGAGCAGGCTATTTGGAAGAGACATCGATTGTGTGTGTGAGAGGGGTGTGAGAGAGAGAGAGAGAGAGAGAGAGAGAGAGAGCTAGCGACAGAGAGAGAGAGAAAGAGAGGGGGCAAGAGAGAGAGAGAGAGAGAACTAGCGACGGAGAGAGAGAGAAAGAGAGGGGGCGTTTGTTTCCATAAATGGCGTATACATAGGGAGACAATGTTGATGTTGTTTGAAATTGGCCTATGTACGGAGACGCAAGGGAAGCAAGTCATCGTATGTGTGATAGGGACTTCATGAGAGATCTAGAATAGATGGTGTAGAGAACAATGTGCGAGATCGAGAACGATGATATATTAGGGAGATATGGAAATAGTCACGACATATATGTATACAGGGAGGAGCTGGGGCGGGTCCGCATGTGGGAGAGATAGAAAGAGGAGAGTGGTGCACAAGGAGACAAAGTGTGCTTGTTTTGAAGTGGGGGTTGTGTGTGAGGTGAGTGTGCGAGAACCACCTAACTAGGGAGATAGACGTTTGGGGGCGACGTTTTGTGTGTATGGCAAAGATACACTCTACATAGTGCGTGTGCTTGGGAAAGAGAAATACCGGGTGACCTAGCTAGAGAGTGGGGGAAGAGATGTGTGCATTCCCAGGAGAAAAAGTGATAGAGACCTATATTGGGGTCCGGACTTTAGAAGAGAGAGGGCTATTAATGTTCTCGTGTGTTTGTGTTTCGGGGAGAGAATGACTTCTTTCTGTGTGGGGGTGGGCAAAGA
>LR738714.1:768213309-768237463 GCA_902687465.1 Secale cereale | reverse complement strand
AAAGAGGGGGGGGGGGTGGCTTCAGATAAAGAGTGAGGTGTCTATATTTGAGGGACTTTAGAGTAATTGAGATATAAATGGTCAATAGTGTGTGCACTCAAGGCTGATCAATTTGTTTCACAGTTTGGACTATGAGATAACGATACTTTTGAACATGCGTGATATACTTTGATGTACCAAAATTACAAACCTAAGATTGGAATTTTGGAATTCGACTCCATCATTAGTTTTTGTAATTCATTTGAACGGAGGTACATTTTTAAGCCGGGATTTCGTGATTTCAAATTAATATATCAAACCTAGAGATATACACATACGGGCATGTTCAAACATTATAATCACCTCAATAGAGGGTGTAGAATAAACTACAACAAGTAGATTTGCAACCACGGGATGCAGACGATATCTTCAAAGAACATTGCAACAGCAGCGAGGCTTCACAGCAACATATGGTAAGCCAGTGTGTTTTAGTACATGTGAAATGTAACGCGTGTGGGCTGCTTTCTTGGCTTGTGCCCTCAACCTGTAATCCTAAAAAATAACAAATAGTTCAGTTGTCTGCTTTGCTATATTGCTTGATTCGAATGCTTGTTTGTTACTTGTTACGCTATACCTGAGTTGGTCCATATGTCAGCAGTGCCTGCTGTACTATCGTAAAGAAATGCATGCCTAGTTCATTTGAGTCCTTCACTTTTCCTCTGAACTTCATCACAAGACTGTCTTCGTAGTTTATATTTGGCCACACTGTTAAGTGCTTTCTCAGATTATTTCAACTGCTTAGATGCCTTGGCAACTTAAATATAGCGGTGGTACACTCCCTTACAAGTTTTCATCTTACCATTTTTATTTCTTTTCGGCTAATGCTGCTTCGAACCATTTAAATATAGCTTGCCATGCTCGGCAATAATTCGTATGGCATTTACCATGTAAGCTTACTACCTGGATCATGGGACAACTATCTCTTACTTATGTCCAGCGGAAACCTTTTAGGATGCCGTTCACACTAGGACACAATGTACAACCCCAGAATCTATTTGTGGAAGCAGTGCGCCATCCATGTTACCAGATGGTAGCAGTTCAGAGGCAACACCGCCGGAGAGCAGTCTGAGCATAAATATTATAGTTCTTGAGGCTCTACTAGAGGCAGAAAGAGATGGTGTGGCTGCCATGAATGAGGTAATTTCGATCTTGAAGCTGGAAATTACGCAATTAGCTGCACGCATTATGCAAGCAACCCAAGAATTGGAGGAAGTAAGAATGTTGCATTTGAAGACAGAGGAGGTCCTGCTGCTTCTGCTATCTGAAGCCCAGGCTAATCCCAGTTCTTCTTTAGATAGCAGTTGAAATTCTCATTAGATTATTGTACTTACATGTTGTGTCATGTTTCTGAATGGATTATGTTGTAAGACCCCCTATGTTGTCCATGTGTTGTAATGATCCGAATTTTTTAGGCGAGGTAATCCCCCGTACTTGTATGATTGACATAAGGTGAACTGTTTTTCGTGTGAGCATATTGTATTGGATGAAATAACTGTTTGACTCAAAGTGTATCCAACCGACTGAATTCGAAGATCACGGCATTTCTAAATCATAATCATATATAAAGGTGGAATAAATCTTTGTTGTGGTTTTGAAGAAATAAATAACAAAACGTAGAATTATCTATGGATATTCGTAATCGAATAAAAATTGGATTTGGATTTAGTTGCCAGGCCCCAGGGCAAACGTGGATGCTAATTCTACCAAGTTTTGAACGAAGCGGCTAAACACCCACTATCATTTGTGGGCTGCCCGAAGCAAGTGTTTGCGAGATGGAAATTATTGTCTACCCTGACACTTGACATCCTTATCGACCGGATTTACACTACTGTCGATAGGGGTAGACTAGTAACTTCAATCAGACGTGACACGACGGCCTTTGAGCCCATTCAGACACGGTGGGCGCCAAACGTGGGCGGCAAAACACATTTGATTCAAGCTTGTCTGAAAGACATGTGTCTCTCCCTCCATTTCCCCATTCATCCACGGTGGGCGGCAAATCAAACTCTCCTCGTCCGAAATAGATGTAGGCTAATATTTTACATACGGGCAGATGTGTAACTTCCCTCAGACGTGACACAATCGCCCTACCTGTCAGCCCCATTCATACACCGTGGGCACCAACCGTGGGCGGCAAAACAACCTATCCTCGCCCGAAATCATTACCGGCAAATATTTGGGTGATGCGAGATTACCGTCCTATCCCCAACCGACGTGATGTCCGAAACTTTAAACGGGGGATAAGTTCGTAACTTTGCAACATTCCAGACAAGCGCGTCCCAATGTTTGAGATCCCCCCTTCCCCTCCATTTCCCCATTCATACACCGTCGGCGCCACGACAACCTCCCCACTGCGGCCAGCCTCCTCCGTCCGCCACCCCATCCTCCGCCTTGCAGGAGCCGCTACCCCTACCCCGTCGTCCACTGCAAGAGATGGACGTCTCTCATCCACAACGCCGGACCAAGATCCTTTCATCGCTTCGTCTCGCTTCATCGGCGCCATCGTCCACTTTGTCGTTGCCGCTCCTACGACTGCCTCGTCCACGGCAACATGATTTATCCCCTAACTCGGCCGTCTGCCATATAAAGTCTTCTTCCCCGCCGCCGACAGCCATCGCACCCGCAACACCCTCAACGTATCAGCAGGGGCCTACACGGCGTTGCAAGAGAGGTTGTACTCTTCCATATGTTCTTAAGTTATTGATCTCACCCGAAAAATAGATCTTAAATTGCTTACTGTACTTTTCTTGTCCGTACCAAATCATGGTGGCTAGTTGAATGCAAACATTGGTTGCGAAGTAGCTTTGTCCGGTTTGCACCTTCAGATCCGCCATGTCATGGTCACTATACTCGTAAAGCTTATGGTTTCCCCCCTTTATATTCACTACCATCATCGTAGGTGCTTCACTGCTTCGTGTCGTGCTAGCACTGCTCCTCAAGACCTCAGCCCATCAAGCAAAACAACATGCCACTCATAATTCGAAAGCTTATGTGTTGAAATACGAATCTGATATGATGCTCATATTACTAAAACAGAGAACGTTTAATTGGTAGCCTAATGTTCCTATATTCGTTTCGAAAAGCATGTGCGCCACCCACCGGTCCAGCTAGTTCCACTTTCCTGATTTTACTCTTGATGCTTAGGGTTTTCCCCTTTTATCTACTCTACTATGATCTGCGTAGGTGCTTTCTGTCATACTAGCATTACTCCACCCTTCAAGCTAAACAACACAACACTCAAAATTCCAAAGCTTAGTTGTTCAAATATGATTATGATATGATACTGATATTAGTTAATAGACACATTTAATTGGTTAGCTAAAGGTCCCACTGGAGTTTCCAAATGCATGTCGCGGCATATAGAGAAATAGCAGAATTACATTTCTTTGTCACTTGTTGACTGTACTTTCTTGTCCATACCAAATCTTAGTTGTTATTTCAAAGCAAATATCGGTTGCTAACTACCCTTTGCACGGTTTGCAGCTTCAGATCATCCATCCCACTGCCACGGTCAACACTATACTCATCATGCTTATGGTTTCCCCATTTTATGATGACCACGATCAGCCTATGTGGTTCGTGTCGTAATAGCACTCCTCCACCCATCGAGCTAAACAAGCTTAGTTGTACAAATTCAAATCTGATATTATGCTGATGTTAGTAAAACTGGGAGATGTTTAATTGGCCATCTAAATGTTCCTACTTTAGTTTCGAAATGCATGTGAGCCACATATGGAGAGACCAGAAGGAATAGTATTTCTCTGTGCGCTCTAGTTTATTATGGGTGGCCAACCGACATTGTATAGAAAGACTTGTAATATCTTCAATCTGCTTGCTCTTCTGCTCTTCTTTAAGATGATCCTCTTCTCTTGCGATCGACTGGTCAGGTTGAGTTAATCTCCCTTAGTATATTTTGAATCTGTAAGGTCAGGTCGACTTGTTCTTCTTTACTATATGTTGAAGCTGTCTTCTGCGAAGTATCATCACTTCTGGAGCTCTCATATTTTGAGTAGTAGGCCACATTATATTAATGCACACACCAAATTACAGCATGCATGGCACCTCTTAGAAGAATTGCAGAGATAGCACAAAGGGGTTTATAGGGAGGAAGTATTGGATTAGAATCACTTCTGCATTACAAAGATAATCTCAATTGTTTTTATGTTTTCATGCAAGTCAGGTATTGAACATTATCAAAATGAATATGAGAATGGGCGCACGAGAGAAATATTGCGGAACAATCCACTGGCTAACAAACTTGGCATGGTGCAGGATGGCCTATCTTATTCACCCATCAAGGTGCATGCTCTAACTTGGCAAGGTTGTATTGGTCGCACATATTTTGCATCTGACCTCTTGCATTACTTCTATTTTGTTACTGTAATGCCCCACATGTAACACTTTCCAATAATGGCAATAAAGCTTCTCAATTTGATCCTTGTCGTTATCCTTGGGGGTTCTTGTCATTTTATTCTTGCATTGCCATATCATTTATTATTTTTGCATCCTTGCATAGCTTTATCATCATGGCATCATGGCATCTTAGTTTACTTTTATTGATGAGTGTGTGTGAGGCCTTGTGGTGTTGTTTGTGTGGCTTGAGCCATGTCTAGCTAAACCCTAACCCATTGTTCTTGTTCTTCTTCTTCTTCTTCTTCTTCTTCTTCTTCTTCTTCTTCTTTCTTTCTTTCTTTCTTTCTTTCTTTTCTTTCCTGGCCTTTTCTTTGCTCCATTGTGTAAGCAACCTAGCCAAGTGCTTTAATGTTCTTTCTTCTCCTATAATTCTTGCACCATGCCTACAACCTCTCCACCAAATATCACCCTATTTGAAAATGATTTGGTTGGGTTTTAAAATACCAAGAGTTTGAACCATATTCAAACTCCTTTTATTTTTCTGCCTCTAAAAATGTCCAAGTCAATTTTATTAAATAGGGCTTAAATCACTGAGCATGGGGATATTTTTCTTTTTCCCTAACTCATTTTCTTTCAGCCTGTCTTTTTCTTTTTCTTTCTGTCTGAAGAAATAAAGAAAAGGAAAGAAAAGCAGCAGCTCAGCAGTGACCTGGGCTTCCTCTCCTTCTCTCCCCCAGGCCCATCTCTTTTTCCCCCACAACTGCGCGGCCCATCTCTCCCGCAGGCCCAGCCAACAGGCCGTAGCAGTCGCGCCGTGGCTTTTCCCCCATTGGCCCCACCTGTCTGTCTCATAGAGCCGCATCTCCGTCTTCCTCCTTCAGCAAAAGCAGAACAACCCGCGCGCTCACCGTCGTGCCGTGATCTCACGGACGTCGAGGTCTTGAGGCCCGAGCCCCCCATTTCAACCCAAAGCTTGTCCAGCCCCTCTCTCTAGGTTTCCCCTTCCTCCTCGTCGCCGCCTAGAGAGCCCAGCACCACCAGATCTGCCATTCCCATTGACACCCGAGCGCATCTGAGAGCACCACCTCGTCGCCGGTAAGCCCCTCGTCGACCTCAGCCTCGCCAAAGGTGTCATTCTGCTTCCACGATGTCGACTCCTTCGACTACGTCGCCTACGCGGACCCGATCGCCTCCACGCCGAGCTCTTCTTCCTCTTCTTCATCTCCGATGGTCGTACCTGTTCGAGAGCCGCCGCCGTCGACTCCGTCCATGACTGGGCCAGCCGAACACTTCTTCGTGCTCGTGGTGAGCCCCTCTTTCTCCCCATGCCCTTTTCCCCTTTCTGCGTGCCTTCTAGGCCCTAGTTCATCGAGCGCCCGAGCGCATCGCCGTCGGACCTCGTCGCCGGCGAGTGTTCCGACCCCTCTAGTGCTTCGCTTGCTATCCGTTCGCTTCGTCTCGTCGTGTATGTGTCGCATGTGCAGTCACCGTTCCACTAGGGCCTCTGCATCGCCTCGCCGTTGCTCCGTCGCCGCCGCTCTGTCATTGCTCGTCGCCATCTCTGCAGTAGTTGTTGGGTGCGGCTAGTGCATCAGGTGGGTGCGGAACTCCTCCAGGAGCATCTCGCACCACTCCGCCATCTCGTTTGGTCGCCGGAGCAGCTCCGATGAGCCTGCGTTTTTTCCCTGTTCTTGCTTCTGCAGCTACCTCATCAGAGATAGCATCTGCTATCTATCGAGAAACATTCAGTTGCGCAGTGGCTTTGTCTCCATCAGATAATAGAGAGGGCTTGGGTTCGAATCCGTTGCGGGGCAGCTGATTTCGCCCCCCTTTTTAATTTTCGCCTGAGGCTGATAGGTAGGCCCCACCTGCCAGCCTCACAGCCCTTCTCCACCCTTGCGCGCACCCACTGGCGCCAGCTCAGCGAGGCCGGGCCCTCTTGTCAGTGGCCGTGGCTAGTTGAGCCCTGGGTCAATCTGGACCCTGGCGCTTGTTTTGTTTTTCTTTTATGTTTTCTTTTTCTTTTCTTTTCTGTTTTTCTTGTTTATTTAATATCTGTGAAAATATGTTTCTGATGAATATGAGTTATATATGAAAAGTGCTTAGTATTTTATGTAGATTATGAATATGCTATTTGTTGCCATGTTTAACAACATTTAAAATGCTGTTTGAATTTAAACTTGCTTTAAATATGCTTAAACTTGTAAAAATCATAACTAAATATCTACAACTACAAATTTAACAAACTTTATATGTATTTGGGATGGAAAAATGTGTAGAATATTTTGGTGCTGTTGTTTAGCATGTTTGGAAACTTTATCACAGAAGTTCTCAGATCTGTCCCAAATGCAAATAAATTAATATGGGAGTTTCCGGATATTGTTGTTATTTATTTCCAGCCCATTTAAATGTGCTAGCATGTTGCTGTAATGTTAGTTGCACCCTTGCCATGTTAACCAACTCCTTATAAACTTGTTGGATGCTTGTTTGATCAACTACATAAACTTCGTAGTTGTTCTTTAGTTGTTTTCTTTCTTGTGTATGATCTTGTTGGATGTGATGTTGTTGCACTCTTGTGACCCTAGGCCGTGCATCATATCTACTCTTGTCCTTGTTCATCATGTTCATGCATCATGTGGTTGAGCACTGATGTTGATTGATTTTGTTCCGTTGTTGCATTGTTGTGTTGGTTAGAGCCCGGTGACGATACGGAGTACGAGGTTTCTACCGAGGTTGAGTGTGAGGAGATAGGTTACGTTCCCTCCGAGGAATCAACAGGCAAGATGACCTTACCGCGATATCACTACTATCTTTGCCTATGCTAGATGTCTCGCTCTTTAGCTTATTGCCTCGATGCCTATGTCTATTTGTCAGCCTCCTATTGTTGCCATGAAACTCTCTAACCACCCAACCTAGCAAACCGTTGGTTGGCTACGTAAGCTTCGCTCAGCCCCTCTTATAGCGTTGTTAGTTGCAGGTGAAGATTTGAAGATTCTTGTTGAAGTTATTATTGGGATATCACAATATATATAACTGTTAAACTAAATCATCTATATATTTGTAATGGGTGGAAGGCTAAGCCTCTTGCTTGGTGTTTTGTTCCACTCATGCCACCCTAGGAACTGTCTAAACCGGTGTTATGTTCCTTGATTTTTACGTCCCTAACACGGTTGGGGTTTATGGGCCCCCCTTGATAACCCGCTTAGCGCTAAATCTTTTCCAGCAAGGCCCAACTTTGGTTTTACATTTGCCTAATAACTAAAACTTGCATAAGGGCATTGCAAACCCGAGTACTTAATTAACAACCCGGGCCAGTGCTTCACATGAGTGTTGGTCGAAACTGTGGAGCCTGCGGGGCCACCTTGGGGAAACCCGAGGGCTGATAAAAACCTGTAGCATCACCCATCCGGTCGTGGCCTGAGACGAGATACGCGTGGCTACTATCAGGGTGTCGGCACGTCAGGAGGTCTTGCTGGATTAGTTTTACCTATGTCGGTATATCTTGAGCACGGGATTCCAAGAATACTCGGGGTCTTCCCACCTTGGAGTTGTGACTCCGCAGATCGTGAGCTTGTGATGGGCTAAGTTGGGACACCCCTGCAGGGTTTGATCTTTCGAAAGCTGTGCCCACGGTTATGTGGCAGATGGGAATTTGTTAATATCCAGTTGTAGAAAACTTGACACTATGATCATAATACACTACCAGCGTGAGTAACCGTGACGGTCGCTTTCCGAAGGGGTTCGGGAAGTGAACACAGTGGGGTTATGTTTGTCGTGCTTAGTTAGGATCACTTCGTGATCACTTTGATGATCGTTGGCACTTTCTCTTCTCGCTCTAAACATATAAACTAGTGCGAGTGCTGCTGCAACCTTGTTTTCAGCCTTGTTCCACACCCAAGGCTTTGATAGTATTGCTACCCGGGAACGGGATTGCTGAGTCCTCTATGGCTCACAGATTCTACACAACACCAGATGCAGGTACCGTTGAGAACTACACAGCTGGTGGTTCAGAGTTCTATTGGGAGTTCGATGAAGAGCGTGGGCGATACTACGTGTCATACCTAGAGGATCAGTAGGGCTCTTACTAGGATGATCGGGACCTTGTGTTGCTTTATTTATGTTATCTTTCATTTGGATCTTCATCCGTAGTCGGACCCTGATGTTATTGGATGATGTATGTTAATGTATTACTTTGTGTGAGTGGCGAGTGTAAGCCAACTACTCTTGTACAATTTCATCCCTCTTTTACATGAGTTGTGCAAAGATACCATACTTGAGATCATTCTAGTATGTGATTATACCTTTAAGTCGTGCCTCAACACGTGGGAGGTATAGTCACATACTGGGCATTACAAGTTGGTAATCAGAGCCTTCTCCGACCTAGGAGCCCCCCTGATTGATCGAATCGTTGATGGTTGAGTCTAGGCACACACATGAAAATGTTTTGAGTCCTATATATATATCGGAGAGTAGGATTTATTTTTACTCCTCATCCATTTATCACTCTGGTGAGGACTCCTGACGAGTGCTCTATCTATTCTACTCTCAAAATTTTACTAATTTTTTTTAGGATCACGCGAGTATTGTTTGAATTGTTCCGATATCTTTGTGACGAGAACATTGTTCTCGATGCCTCCTGTCATTTAGGGGTTGTGGCAGTGTCCCGGGGAGTTGAGCTCTGAGGTGTTGTCGTGACAAATCTATCGCAGCAGTTCTGGAATACTTAAGACGGCCGACATCGAAAACTCTTCTATGCGGTCAGTGGTGAGATAACCCCGACATCACCCAGTACTGGGGAGGTAGTTCGGGAGTATTGCCACAGCTTGTATAGCAGATGCGTTTCGAAGGTCCAAGGGTAAACGGTTTCCGAAAATGACTGGTTATGTGTTGAAGGATGGATACAACTGGATGTAGGATTAGAGTTGAGTGCGCGGTGCTTCCCCTGTATCCCCAACACCCGATTGCATAACCAGAAACCTTCAGAAATTAATAGGTGGGTTCTTCTAGTAGCTCGTAGGCATTCTTCCAACGAATGCATGATATGGAGTTCGGGGTTTGACATTGAGTGAAGTGGTTTTATGGGCGTTGTTCCAATCGGGAGTTGCATCTTAACGGGTCCTTGGCTATGCTGATCCGGGGATTGCAAAACCCTTTTTGTAACACGTTCCATGAGCTTTCAGCATGAACATGTAGAACGAAGCTTCTATCTTGTATTTGTTCTATCTGCTCCTTGTTGTTTTAATTACCTTTTGTTCTCCCAAGTGGCTTCTCGAGAAGATTGTTCTACCATTAAACTATGGAATACATACGTTCATTTTGTTCAAATGTTCTTGTGAAGACTTATGTTGCAAATCTAGCTGTTGATTCAGCTTATATAATTTTCAATCAATGGCTAATAGTTGTCATCTCATTCAGGATGGCTCCTAAGAAGGTTCCCAATGCTAACCCAGAGGGTGAAGAAGAGCGTGTTCCTGATGTTGGGGAACATAGTATTTTAAAATTTGCCTACGATCACGCAAGATCTATCCACTAGATGCATAGCAACGAGAGGGGAGAGTGTGTCTACGTACCCTCGTAGACCGGGAGCGGAAGCGTCAAGTGACGCGGTTGATGTAGTCGAACTTCTTCGCGATCCAACCGATCAAGCACCGAACGTACGGCACCTCCGCGTTCAGCACATGTTTAGCTTGATGACGTCCCACGAGCTCTTGATCCAGTTGAGATTCACAGGAGAGTTTTGTCAGCACGACGGCGTGGTGACGGATATGGCGTATCTACCGACGCAGGGCTTCACCCAAGCATTGCAACGGTATGACCGAGGTGTGTTTATGCGGAAGGGGGCACCGCACACGGCTAAAACAATTCAACTTGTGTGTCTTTGGGTGCCCCCTGCCCCCGTATATAAAGGAGCAAGGGGGGGAGGCCGGCCGGCCCTCTATGGCGCGGCTAGAGAGGCAATCCTACTAGGAATAGTATTACAATCCTATTCCTAGTAGCAGTCCACCAAGAAGGAGAGGGGGGAGGAAGGAGAGGGAGAGGGAGAGGGAAAGTGTTGGAAATATGCCCTAGAGGCAATAATAAAAGTATTATTATTATATTTCCTTGTTCATGATAAGCGTCTGTTATTCATGCTTGAATTGTATTGTATGGAAACAGCGGTACATGTGTGAATACATAGACCAAAATGAGTCCCTGGTAGGCCTCTAGTTACCAGCTCGTTAATCAACAGATGGTCACGGTTTCCTGACCATGGTCATGGGATGTCGGTGATAACGGGATCACATCATTAGGAGAATGATGTGATGGACAAGACCCAATCCTGAGCATAGCACGAGATCGTTTTAGTTCGTAATGCATAAGCTTTTTGGTGTCAAGTATTTATTCCTTAGACCATGAGGTTGTACAACTCCCGGATGCCGTAGGAATACTTTGGGTGTGCCAAACGTCACAACGTAACTGGGTGGCCATAAAGGTACGCATCGGGTGTCTCCGAAAGTGTCTGTTGAGTTGGTACGAACCGAGACCGGGATGTTGTCACTCCATATGACGGAGAGGTACCTCTGGGCCCACTCGGTAAGACATCATCATAATGAGCTCAATGTGACTAAGTAGTTAGTCACGAGATGATGGATTACGGATCGAGTAAAGAGACTTGCCATGACGAGATTGAACAAGGTATCGGGAATACCGACGATCGAATCTCGGGCAAGTACCGTACCGATGGACAAAGGGAATAACATACGGGATTGAGTGAATCCTTGACACGGTGGTTCATCCGATGAAGATCATCGAGGAACACGTGGGAACCAACATGGGTATCCAGATCCCGCTGTTGGTTATTGACCGGAGAGTGGTCTCAGTCATGTCTACGTGTCTCCCGAACCCGTAGGGTCTACACACTTAAGGTTCGGTAACGCTAGGGTCGTAGAGATACATGCACGTGGAAACCCGAAAGTTGTTCGGAGTCCCGGATGAGATCCCGGACGTCACGAGGATTTCTGGAATGGTCCGGAGGTAAAGATTGATATATAGGAAGTCATGTTTCGGCCATCGGGTGATCTCCGGGGGTCATCGGGAGCGTCCCGGGACCACCGGAAGGGCCCCGGGGGTCCACCGGGTGGGGTCACCCATCCCGGTGGGGCCCCTAGGCCGCAAGGGGAAGTGTCCAGCCCTAATGGGCTGGCGCACCACTAGGGGCCCACCTCCCCATGCGCCTAGGGTTGAAACCCTAGGGGGGAGGGGGCGCCCCACTTGCCTTGGGGGGCAAGGACTCCCCCCTGGCCGCCGCCCCCCTTGCAGATTGGATCTGCAGGGGGCTGGCGCCCCCCTGGCCCCCTATATATATGTGGGGGGAGAGGGCAGCCGCACCCAAGCCCTGGCGCCTCTCCCCCTCCCGTCACACCTCCATACTCCCAACGCAGGGCGCCCGGCGAAGCCCTGCTGCGATCTCAACTGCATCCACCACCACGCCGTTGTGCTGCTAGATCTCTGACGACTTCTCCTCCCCCCTTGCTGGATCAAGAAGGAGGTGACGTTGCTGTACCGGACATGTGTTGAACGCGGAGGTGCCGTCCGTTCGGCGCTAGATCATCGGTGACGAAGAATGCGAAGAGTACGACTACTTCATCCATGCTTCTTCGAAAGCTTCCGCACACGATCTACCTAACGGTATGTAGATGCACTCTTATTTGCTCGTTGCTAGATGTCTCCTTAGTTGGATCTTGGTGAAAGCGTAGAAATTTTTTGAGTTCTGCTACGTTCCCCAACAGTGGCATCTGAGCTAGGTTTTATGCGTAGCATCTTGCACGAGTAGAACACAAAGCAGTTGTGGGCGTTTGAGTTTGTTCAACTTTCTTACCGTTACTAGTCAATCTTGATTCGGCGGTATTGTGGGATGAAGCGGCCCGGACCGACTTTACACGTACGCTTACGTGAAACTGGTTCCACCGACAGACATGCACTAGATGCATAAGGTGGCTGGCGGGTGTCTGTCTCTCCTACTTTAGTCGGATCGGATTCGATGAAAAGGGTCCTTATGAAGGGTAAATAGAAATTGACAAATCACGTTGTGGTTTTGGCGTAGGTAAGAAACGTTCTTGCTAGAAATCCTATAGAAGCCACGTAAAACTTGCAACAACAATTAGAGGACGTCTAACTTTTTTTGCAGCATGTGCTATGTGACGTGGTATGGCCAAAACGAAGATGTGATGAATGATATATGTGATGTATGAGATTGATCATGTTTTTGTAATAGGGAATCACGACTTGCATGTCGATGAAATTGACAACCGGCAGGAGCCATAGGAGTTGTCTTAATTATTGTATGACCTGCGTGTCACTGAATAACGCCATGTAATTACTTTACTTCATTGCTAAACGTTAGCTATAGTAGTAGAAGTAATAGTTGGCGTGATGACTTCTTCTTGACACGATGATGAAGATCATGATGATGAAGATCATGGTGTCGAGCCGGTGACAAGATGATCATGGTGCTCCGAAGATGGAGATCCAAGGAGCAAGATGATATTGGCCATATCATGTCACTTTAATTGATTGCATGTGATGTTTATCATGTTTATGCATCTTGTTTACTTAGAACGACGGTAGTAAATAAGATGATCTCTCACTAAATAATTTCAAGAATTGTGTTCCCCCTAACTGTGCACCATTGCTAAAGTTCGTTGCTCCGAAGCACCACGTGATGATCGGGTGTGATAGGTTCTAACGTTCGCATACAACGGGTGTAAGCCAGATTTACACAAGCAATACACTTAGGGTTCACTTGACGAGCCTAGCATGTACAGACATGGCCTCGGAACACGGAAGACCGAAAGGTCGAACACGAGTCGTATAGAAGATACGATCAACATGAAGATGTTCACCGTTGATGACTAGTCCGTCTCACGTGATGATCGGACACGGGTTAGTCGATTCGGATCGTGTATCACTTAGGTGACTAGAGAGATGTCATTCTGAGTGGGAGTTCATTAAAATTTGATTAAGATGAACTTAATTATCATGAACTTAGTCTAAATTCTTTACAATATCTCTTATAGATCAAATGGCCCACGCTCCTGTTTCCCTCAACTTCAACGCGTTCCAAGAGAAAACCAAGCTGAAAGACGATGGTAGCAACTATACGGATTGGGTCCGTAACCTGAGGATTGTCCTCATAGCTGCCAAGAGATCATATGTCCTAGAAGCACCGCTAGGTGATGCACCTGCTCCCGATGCGGCCCAAGACGTTTTGAACGTCTGGCAGTCGCATAGTGATGATTACTCCCTGGTTCAGTGCGGCATGCTTTACAGCTTAGAGTCGGGGCTCCAAAAATGTTTTGAGCACCACGGAGCATATGAGATGTTCGAAGAGCTGAAAATGGTTTTTCAAGCTCATGCCCGAGTCGAGAGATATGATGTCTCCGATGCATTCTACAGCTGTAAGATGGAGGAGAACAGTTCTGTCAGTGAGCACATCCTCAAGATTTCAGGATTGCACAACCACTTGTCCCAGCTGGGAATGAATCTCCCAGATGAAGCGGTCGTTGACAGAATCCTCCAGTCGCTCCCACCAAGCTTCAAGAGCTTCGTGTTGAACTTCAATATGCAGGGGATGGAGAAGTCCATTCCCGAGGTGTATTCGATGCTGAAATCAGCGGAGGTGGACATCAAGAAAGAACATCAAGTGTTGATGGTCAATAAAACCACTAAGTTCAAGAAAGGCAAGGGTAAGAAGAACTTCAAGAAGGACGGCAAGGGAGTTGCCGCGCCTGGCAAGCATGTTGCCGGGAAGAAGCCAAAGTATGGACCCAAGCCTGAGACAGAGTGCTTTTATTGCAAGGGAACGGGTCACTGGAAGCGGAACTGCCCCAAATACTTAGCAGACAAGAAGGCCGGCAACGTCAAAGGTATATATGATATACATGTTATTGATGTGTACCTTACCAGCACTCGTAGTAGCTCCTGGGTATTCGATACCGGTGCAATTGCTCACATTTGTAACTCAAAACAGGAGCTGCGGAATAAACGGAGACTGGCAAAGGATGAGGTGACGATGCGCATCGGGAATGGTTCCAAGGTCGATGTGATCGCCGTCGGCACGCTGCCTCTACATCTACCCTCGGGATTAGTTTTAAACCTCAATAATTGTTATTTAGTACCAGCTTTGAGCATGAACATTGTTTCTGGATCTCGTCTTATGCGAGATGGCTACTCTTTCAAATCGGAGAATAATGGTTGTTCTATTTATTTGAGAGATATGTTTTATGGTCATGCCCCGCTGGTCAATGGTTTATTTTTGATGAATCTGGAACGTGATGATACACATATTCATAATATAGATGCCAAAAGATGTAAAGTTGATAATGATAGTCTCACATACTTGTGGCATTGCCGCCTTGGTCATATTGGTGTCAAACGTATGAAGAAGCTCCATTCAGATGGACTTCTAGAGTCTCTTGATTATGAATCATTTGACACGTGCGAACCATGCCTCTTGGGCAAGATGACCAAGACTCCGTTCTCCGGAACAATGGAGCGAGCAACCAACTTATTGGAAATCATACATACCGATGTGTGCGGTCCAATGAGTGTTGAGGCTCGCGGAGGCTACCGTTATGTTCTCACCCTCACGGATGACTTGGGTAGATACGGGTATATCTATTTGATGAAACACAAGTCTGAGACCTTTCAAAAGTTCAAGGAATTTCAGAATGAGGTTGAGAATCAACGTGACAGAAAAATAAAGTTCTTGCGATCGGATCGTGGGGGTGAATATTTAAGTCATGAATTTGGCACACACCTTAGGAGGTGTGGAATTGTTTCACAATTGACACCGCTCGGAACACCTCAACGTAACGGTGTGTCCGAACGTCGAAATCGTACTCTGTTGGACATGGTGCGATCTATGATGTCCCTCATCGATTTACCGCTATCTTTTTGGGGTTATGCTTTAGAGACTGCCGCATTCACTTTAAATAGGGCTCCGTCGAAATCCGTTGAGACGACTCCGTATGAACTTTGGTTTGGCAAGAAACCGAAGCTGTCGTTTCTAAAAGTTTGGGGTTGCGATGCTTATGTCAAGAAACTTCAACCTGAAAAGCTCGAACCCAAATCGGAGAAATGCGTCTTCATAGGATACCCAAAGGAAACAATTGGGTACACCTTCTACCACAGATCCGAAGGCAAAGTCTTTGTTGCCAAGAATGGATGCTTTCTGGAGAAAGAGTTTCTCTCGAAAGAAGTGAGTGGGAGGAAAGTAGAACTTGATGAAGTGATAGTCACCCCTCCTAGACCGGAAAGTAGCGCAGCGCAGGAAACTGTTCCTGAGGTGCCTGCACCGACAAGGGAGGAAGTTGATGATAATGATCATGAAGAAACAGATCAAGTTACTAGTGAACTTCGAAGGTCCACAAGGGCACGTTCGGCACCAGAGTTGTACGGCAACCCTGTACTGGAAATCATGTTGTTAGACAACGGTGAACCTTCGAACTATGAAGAAGCGATGGCGGGCCCGGATTCCAATAAATGGCTTGGAGCCATGAAATTCGAGATAGAATCCATGTATGAAAACAAAGTATGGACTTTGGTGGACTTGCCTGTTGATAGGCATGCCATAGAAAACAAATGGATATTTAAGAAGTAGACAGACGCGGATGGTAATGTGACCATCTATAAGGCTCGGCTTGTCGCTAAGGGTTATCGACAAGTTCAAGGGATTGACTACGACGAGACTTTCTCTCCCGTAGCGATGCTGAAGTCAGTCAGAATCATGTTAGCTATTGCCGCATTCTATGATTATGAAATATGGCAAATGGACGCCAAAACAACATTCCTTAACGGCTTCCTCAAGGAAGAGTTGTATATGATGCAACCGGTAGGTTTTGTCGATCCAGAGAACGCTAACAAGGTTTGCAAGCTCTAGCGCTCGATTTACGGGCTGGTGCAAGCATCTCGGAGTTGGAATATTCGCTTTGATGAAGTGATCAAAGCGTTTGGATTTATACAGACTTATGGAGAAGCCTGTATTTACAAGAAAGTGAGTGGGAGCTCTGTGGCATTTCTCATATTATATGTGGATGACATATTGCTGATGGGAAATGATATAGAATTCTTGTAAAATGTAAAGGCCTACTTGAATAAAAGTTTTTCAATGAAGGACCTTGGAGAAACTGCTTACATATTAGGCATCAAAATCTATAGAGATAGATCAAGACGCCTCATTGGTCTTTCACAAAGTACATACCTTGACAAAATATTGAAGAAGTTCAATATGGATCAGTCTAAGAAAGGATTCTTGCCTGTTTTGCAAGGTATGAGATTGAGCAAGGCTCAGTCGCCGACCAAGGCAGAAGATAGAGAAAAGATGAGTGTCATTCCATATGCCTCGGCCATAGGTTCTATCATGTATGCCATGCTGTGTACCAGACCTGATGTGAACCTTGCCATAAGTTTGGTAGGGAGGTACCAAAGTGATCCCGGTACGGAACACTGGACAGCGGTTAAGAACATTCTGAAGTACCTGAAAAGGACTAAGGATATGTTTCTCGTTTATGGAGGTGACGAAGAGCTCGTCGTAAAGGGTTACGTCAATGCTAGCTTCGACACAGATCTGGATGACTCTAAGTCACAAACCGGATACGTGTATATTTTGAACGGAGGGGCAGTCAGCTGGTGCAGTTGCAAACAGAGCGTGGTGGCAGCGTCTACATGTGAAGCGGAGTACATAGCTGCTTCCGAAGCAGCGCAGGAAGGAGTCTGGATGAAGGAGTTCATCACCGACCTAGGAGTCATACCAAGCGCGTCTAGCCCGATGACTCTCTTCTGTGACAACACTGGTGCTATTGCTATTACCAAGGAGCCCAGGTTTCGCAAGAAGACCAAGCACATCAAGCGCCGTTTCAACTCCATCCGGAATTATGTTCAGGATGGAGATATAGATATTTGTAAAGTGCATACGGATCTGAATGTCGCAGACCCGTTGACTAAACCTCTTTAACGGGCAAAACATGATCAACACCAGAACTCTATGGGTGTTCGATTCATCACAATGTAACTAGATTATTGACTCTAGTGCAAGTGGGAGACTGTTGGAAATATGCCCTAGAGGCAATAATAAAAGTATTATTATTATATTTCCTTGTTCATGATAATCGTCTGTTATTCATGCTTGAATTGTATTGTATGGAAACAGCGATACATGTGTGAATACATAGACCAAAATGAGTCCCTGGTAGGCCTCTAGTTACCAGCTCGTTAATCAACAGATGGTCACGGTTTCCTGACCATGGACATGGGATGTCGGTGATAACGGGATCACATCATTAGGAGAATGATGTGATGGACAAGACCCAATCCTAAGCATAGCACGAGATCGTTTTAGTTCGTAATGCATAAGCTTTTCGGTGTCAAGTATTTATTCCTTAGACCATGAGGTTGTACAACTCCTGGATGCCGTAGGAATACTTTGGGTGTGCCAAACGTCACAACGTAACTGGGTGGCCATAAAGGTACGCATCGGGTGTCTCCGAAAGTGTCTGTTGAGTTGGTACGAACCGAGACTGGGATGTTGTCACTCCATATGACGGAGAGGTACCTCTGGGCCCACTCGGTAAGACATCATCATAATGAGCTCAATGTGACTAAGTAGTTAGTCACGGGATGATGGATTACGGATCGAGTAAAGAGACTTGCCATGACGAGATTGAACAAGGTTTCGGGAATACCGACGATCGAATCTCGGGCAAGTACCGTACCGATGGACAAAGGGAATAACATACGGGATTGAGTGAATCCTTGACACGGTGGTTCATCCGATGAAGATCATCGAGGAACACGTGGGAACCAACATGGGTATCTAGATCCCGCTGTTGGTTATTGACCGGAGAGTGGTCTCGGTCATGTCTACGTGTCTCCCGAACCCGTAGGGTCTACACACTTAAGGTTCGGTAACGCTAGGGTCGTAGAGATACATGCACGTGGAAACCCGAAAGTTGTCCGGAGTCCCGGATGAGATCCTGGACGTCACGAGGAGTTCCGGAGTGGTCCGGAGGTATAGATTGATATATAGGAAGTCAGGTTTCGGCCATCGGGTGATCTCCGGGGGTCACCGGGAGCGTCCCGTGACCACCGAAAGGGCCCCGGGGGTCTACCGGGTGGGGCCACCCATCCCGGTGGGGCCCCTAGGCCGCAAGGGGAAGTGTCCAGCCCTAATGGGCTGGCGCACCACTAGGGGCCCACCTCCCCATGCGCCTAGGGTTGAAACCCTAGAAGGGGAGGGGGCGCCCCACTTGCCTTGGGGGGCAAGGACTCCCCCCTGGCCGCCGCCCCCCCTTGCAGATTGAATCTGCAGGGGGCTGGCAACCCCCCTGGCCCCCTATATATATGTGGGGGGGAGAGGGCAGCCGCACCCAAGCCCTGGCGCCTCTCCCCCTCCCGTCACACCTCCATACTCCCAACGCAGGGCGCCCGGCGAAGCCCTGCTGCGATCTCCACTGCATCCACCACCACGCCGTTGTGCTACTGGATCTCCGACGACTTCTACTCCCCCCTTGCTGGATCAAGAAGGAGGTGACGTTGCTGCACCGGATGTGTGTTGAACGCGGAGGTGCCGTCCGTTCGGCGCTAGATCATCGGTGACGAAGAACGCGAAGAGTACGACTACTTCATCCACGCTTCTTCGAAAGCTTCCGCACGCGATCTACATAACGGTATGTAGATGCACTCTTACTTGCTCGTTGCTAGATGTCTCCTTAGTTGGATCTTGGTGAAAGCGTAGAATTTTTTTGAATTCTGCTACGTTCCCGAACATAAAGAGGGGCCGCGCCCCCCTCCCCTAGTCCTATTCGGACTGCCCCGAGGGAGAGGGCGCGCCACCTCCTGGCTTCTGCGCTCTCTCTCCCCTATGGCCTACCAGGGCCCATCATTCCCCCGGGGGGTTCCGGTAACCCCCCCCCCCGGCACTCCGGTAAATTCCAAAACTTTTCAGAACACTTCCGGTGTCCGAAAATAGTCTTCCAATATATCAATATTTACGTCTCAGACATTCCGAGACTCCTCGTCACATCCGTGATCTCATCCGGGACTCCAAACTACCTTCGGTAAATCAAAACTCATAAACTCATAATACTGATCGTCATCAAACGTTAAGCGTGCGGACCCTACGGGTTCGAGAACGATGTAGACATGGCCGAGACTCATCTCCGATCAATAACCAATAGCAGAACCTGGATGCTCATATTGGTTCCTACATATTCTAGGAAGATCTTTATCGGTCAAACCGCATAACAACATACGTTGTTCCTTTTATCATCGATATGTTACTTGCCCGAGATTCGATCGTCGGTATCTCTATACCTAGTTCAATCTCGTTACCGGCAAGTCTCTTTACTCGTTCCGTAATACATCATCTAGTGACTAACTCATTAGTCTTTTGCTTGCAAGGCTTATTATGATGTGTGTTACCGAGAGGGCCTAGAGATACCTCTCCGTCACTCGGAGTGACAAATCCTAGTCTTGATCTATACATCATCATTAGCTTCCTCACTGATTGGTGTAGGAATCACTGGAACAATTTTCTGTGATGTACTACTTTCGAATTCAGGAGAAGGTACAATTACCTCATCAAGTTCTACTTTCCTCCCACTCACTTCTTTCGAGAGAAACTCCTTCTCTAGAAAGGATCCATTATTAGCAACGAATATCTTGCCTTCGGATCTGTGATAGAAGGTGTACCCAACAGTCTCTTTTGGGTATCCTATGAAGACACATTTCTCCGATTTGGGTTCGAGCTTATTAGGTTGAAGCTTTTTCACATAAGCATCGCAGCCCCAAACTTTAAGAAACGACAACTTTTGTTTCTTGCCAAACCATAGTTCATAAGGTGTCGTCTCAACGGATTTAGATGGTGCCCTATTTAACGTGAATGTAGCTGTCTCTAAAGCATAACCCCAAAACGATAGTGGTAAATCGGTAAGTGACATCATAGATCGCACCATATCTAATAAAGTAAGTTACGACGTTTGGACACACCATTACGCTGTGGTGTTCCGGGTGGCGTGAGTTGTGAAACTATTCCACATTGTTTCAAATGAAGACCAAACTCGTAACTCAAATATTCTCCTCCACGATCAGATCGTAGAAACTTTATTTTCTTGTTACGATGATTCTCTACTTCACTCTGAAATTCTTTGAACTTTTCAAATGTTTCAGACTTGTGCTTCATTAAGTAGATATACCCATATCTGCTTAAATCATCAGTGAAGGTCAGAAAATAACGATACCCGCAGCGAGCTTCAACACTCATTGGTCCACATGCATCAGTATGTATGATTTCCAACAAATCTATTGCTCGCTCCATAGTTACGGAGAAAGGAGTTTTAGTCATCTTGCCCATGAGGCATGGTTCACAAGCACCAAGTGATTCATAGTCAAGTGATTCCAAAAGTCCATCACTATGGAGTTTCTTCATGCACTTTACACCAATATGACCTAAACGGCAGTGCCACAAATAAGTTGCACTATCATTATTAACCTTGCATCTTTTGGCTTCAATATTATGAATATGTATATCACTACAATCGAGATCCAATAAGAATAGACCACTCTTCAAGGGTGCATGACCATAAAAGATATTATTCATAAAAATAGAACAACCATTATTCTCTGATTTAAATGAATAACCGTCTCGCAACAAAAAAGATCCAGATATAATGTTCATGCTCAACGCTGGCACCAAATAACAATTATTTAGGTCTAAAACTAATCCCGAAGGTAGATGTAGAGGTAGCGTGCCGACGGCGATCACATCGACTTTGGAACCATTTCCCACGCGCATCGTCACCTCGTCCTTAGCCAATTTCGTTTAATCCGTTGTCCCTGTTTCGAGTTACAAATATTAGCAACCAAACCAGTATCAAATACCCAGGTACTACTACGAGCATTAGTAAGGTACACATCAATAACATGTATATCACATATACCTTTGTTCACCTTGCCATCCTTCTTATCCGCCAAATACTTGGGGCAGTTCCGCTTCCAGTGTCCAGTCCCTTTGCAGTAGAAGCACTCAGTTTCAGGCTCGGCTCCAGACTTGGGTTTCCTCGCGGGAGTAGCAACTGTCTTGCTATTCTTCATGAAGTTCCCCTTCTTTCCCTTGCCCTTCTTCTTGAAACTAGTGGTCTTGTTAACCATCAACACTTGATGCTCCTTTTTGATTTCTACCTCCGCAGCCTTGAGCATAGCGAAGAGCTCGGGAATTGTCTTTTGCATCCCTTGCATATTATAGTTCATCACGAAGCCTTTATAGCTTGGTGGCAGTGATTGAAGAACTCTATCAATAACACTATCCTCGTCAACTTTGCAACCAAGTTGAGTCATATGATTGTGGTACCCAGACATTCTGAGTAAATGTTCACTGATAGAACTATTCTCCTCCATCTTGCAGCTGTAGAACTTATTGGAAATCTCATATTTCTCAATCCGGGCATTTGCTTGAAATATTAACTTCAACTCCGGGAACATCTCATATGGTCCATGACATTCAAAACGTCGTTGAAGTCCCGGTTCTAAGATGTAAAGCATGGCACACTGAACTATCGTGTAGTCATCAGACCGCGTCTGCCAGACGTTCAAAGCGTCTACATTAGCGGGAGGAGACTTGTCACCTAGCGGTGCTTCAAGGACATAATTCTTCTGTGCAGCAATGAGGATAATCCTCAAGTTACGGGCCCAGTCCGTGTAATTGCTACCATCATCTTTCAACTTAGCTTTCTCTAGGAATGCATTAAAATTCAAAGGAACGGTAGCACGCGCCATTGATCTACAACAACATAGATATGCAAAAACTATCAGGACTAAGTTCATGATAAATTAAAGTTCAATTTAATCAAATTACTTAAAGAACTCCCACTTAGATAGACATCCCCCCAGCCATCTAAATGATCATGTGATCCAAATCAACTAAACCATGTCCGATCATCACGTGAGATGGAGTAGTTTCAATGGTGAACATCTTATGTTGATCATATCTACTATATGATTCACGCTCGACCTTTCGGTCTCTAGTGTTCCGAGGCCATATCTGCATATGCTAGGCTCGTCAAGTTTAACCCGAGTATTCTGCGTGTGCAAAACTGGCTTACACCTGTTGTATTTGAACGTAGAGCTTATCACACCCAATCATCACGTGGTGTCTCGGCACGACAAACTTTCGCAACGGTGCATACTCAGGGAGAACACTTATACCTTGAAATTTAGTAAGGGATCATCTTATAATGCTACCGTCGTTCTAAGAAAAATAAGAAGCATAACAAGATAAACATCACATGCAATCAAAATATGTGACATGATATGGCCATCATCATCTTGTGCTTTTGATCTCCATCTCCAAAGCACCGTCATGATCACCTTCGTCACCGGCGCGACACCTTGATCTCCATCGTAGCATCGTTGTCGTCTCGCCAACTATTGCTTCTACGACTATCGCTACCTCTTAGTGATAAAGTAAAGCAATTACATGGCGATTGCATTTCATACTATAAAGCGACAACCATATGGCTCCTGCCAGCTGCCGATAACATTACAAAACATGATCATCTCATACAAAACCGTATATCTCATCATGTCTTGACCATATCACATCACAACATGCCCTGCAAAAACAAGTTAGACGTCCTCTACTTTGTTGTTGCAAGTTTTACGTGGCTGCTACGGGCTTAGCAAGAACCGTTCTTACCTACGCATACAAAACCACAACGATGTTTCGTCAAGTATGTGCTGTTTTAACCTTCACAAGGACCGGGCGTAGCCACACTTGATTCAGCTAAAGTGAGAGAGACAGACACCCGCTAGTCATCTTTAAGCAATGAGTGCTCATAACGGTGAAACCAGTCTCGCGTAAGCGTACACGTAATGTCGGTCTGGGCCGCTTCATCTCACAATACCGCCGAAGCAAAGTACGACATGCTGGTAAGCAGTATGAGTAGTATCGCCCACAACTCATTGTGTTCTACTCGTGCATATCATCTACGCATAGACCTGGCTCATGATGCCACTATTGGGGAACGTAGTATATTAAAATTTTCCTACGATCACGCAAGATCTATCTACTAGATGCATAGCAATGAGAGGGGAGAGTGTGTCTACGTACCCTCGTAGACCGGGAGCGGAAGCGTCAAGTGACGCGGTTGATGTAGTCGAACTTCTTCGCGATCCAACCGATCAAGCACCGAACGTACGGCACCTCCGCGTTCAGCACACGTTCAGCTTGATGACGTCCCACGAACTCTTGATCCAGTTGAGATTCATAGAAGAGTTTTTTCAGCACGACGGCGTGTTGACGGATATGATGTATTACCGGCGCAGGGCTTCGCCCAAGCACTGCAACGGTATGACCGAGGTGTGTTTCTATGGAGGGGGGCATCGCACACGGCTAAAACAATTCAACTTGTGTGTCTTTGGGTGCCCCCCTGCCCCCGTATATAAAGGAGCAAGGGGGAGGCCGGCCGGCCGTCTATGGTGCGGCTAGAGAGGCAATCCTACTAGGAATAGGATTGCAATCCTATTCCTAGTAGGAGTCCACCAAGAAGGAGAGGGGGAAGGAAGGAGAGGGAGGGGGAGAGGGAAAGAGGGGCCGCGCCCCCTCCCCTAGTCCTATTCGGACTGCCCCTAGGGAGGGGGCGCGCCACCTCCTGGCTGCTGCCCTCTCTCTCCCCTATGGCCCACCAGGGCCCATCATTCCCCCGGGGGGTTCCGGGAACCCCGCCCC
>LR738714.1:768130486-768213184 GCA_902687465.1 Secale cereale | reverse complement strand
GCACTCCGGTAAATTCCGAAACTTTCCAGAACACTTCCGGTGTCCGAATATAGTCGTCCAATATATCAATCTTTACGTCTCGGACATTCCGAGACTCCTCATCATGTCCGTGATCTCATCCGGGACTCCGAACTACCTTCGGTACATCAAAACTCATAAACTCATAATACTGATCGTCATCAAATGTTAAGCGTGCGGACCCTACGGGTTCGAGAACTATGTAGACATGACCGAGACTCATCTCCGGTCAATAACCAATAGCGGAACCTGGATGCTCATATTGGGTCCTACATATTCTATGAAGATCTTTATCGGTCAAACCGCATAACAACATACGTTGTTCCTTTTATCATCGGTATGTTACTTGCCCGAGATTCGATCATCGGTATCTCTATACCTACTTCAATCTCGTTATCGGCAAGTCTGTTTTCTCGTTCCGTAATACATCATCTAGTGACTAACTCATTAGTCTTTTGCTTGCAAGGCTTATTATGATGTGTGTTACCGAGAGGGCCCAGAGATACCTCTCCGACACTCGGAGTGACAAATCCTAGTATTGATCTATGCCAACACCACGAATACTTTCAGAGACACCTGTAGAGCATCTTTATGATCACCCAGTTACGTTGTGACGTTTGATAGCACACAAGGTGTTCCTACGGTATTCGGGAGTTGCATAATCTCATAGTCATAGGAACATGTATAAGTCATGAAGAAAGCAATAGCAGTAAAACCAAACGATCATAGTGCTATGCTAACGGATGGGTCTAGTCCATCACATCATTCTCATAATGATGTGATCCCGTTGATCAAATGACAACTCATGTCTATGGCGAGGAAACATAGCCATCTTTGATCAATGAGCTAGTCTAGTAGAGGCATACTAGTGACATACTATTTTGTCTATGTATTCACACATGTATCAAGTTTCCGGTTAATACAATTCTAGCATGAATAAAAGACATTTGTCATGATATAAGGAAATACAAATAACATCTTTATTATTGCCTCTAGGGCATATTTCCTTCGGTCTCCCACTTGAACTAGAGTCAATAATCTAGATTACAAAGTGATGATCCTCACACCCATGGAGTCCTGGTGCTGATCATGTTTTGCCTGTGGAAGAGGCTTAGTCAACGGGTCTGCAACATTCAGATCCGCATGTATCTTGCAAATCTCTATGTCTCCCTCCTTGACCAGATCACGGATGGAATTGAAGCGTCTTTTGATGTGCTTTGTTCTCTTGTGAAACCTGGATTCCTTCGCTAAGGCTATTGCTCCAGTGTTGTCACAAAAGATTTTCATTGGACCCGATGCACTAGGTATTACACCTAGATCGGATATGAACTCCTTCATCCAGACTCCTTCATTTGCTGCTTCCGAAGCAGCTATGTATTCCGCTTCACACGTAGATCCCGCCACAATGCTCTGCTTGGAACTGCACCAACTGACAGCTCCATCGTTCAATAAAAATACATATCCGGTTTGTGACTTAGAGTCATCCGGATCAGTGTCAAAGCTGGAATCGACGTAACCGTTTACGACGAGCTCTTTCTCACCTCCATACACAAGAAACATATCCGTTGTCCTTTTCAGGTACTTCGGGATGTTCTTGACCGCTGTCCAGTGATCCACTCCTGGATTACTTTGGTACCTTCCTGCTAGACTTATAGCAAGGCACACATCAGGTCTGGTACACAACATTGCATACATGATAGATCCTATGGCTGAGGCATAGGGAATGACTTTCATTTTCTCTCTATCTTCTGAAGTGGTCGGGCATTGAGTCTTACTCAACTTCATACCTTGTAACACAGGCAAGAACCCTTTCTTTGATTGATCCATTTTGAACTTCTTCAAAACTTTATCAAGGTATGTGCTTTGTGAAAGTCCAATTAAGCGTCTTGATCTATCTCTATAGATCTTGATGCCTAATATAGAAGCAGCTTCACCGAGGTCTTTCATTGAAAAACTCTTATTCAAGTATCCTTTTATGCTATCCAGAAATTATATATCATTTCCAATCAACAATATGTCATCCACATCAATATTAGAAATGCTACGGAGCTCCCACTCACTTTCTTGTAAATACAGGCTTCTCCAAAAGTCTGTATAAAACCATATGCATTGATTACCTCATCAAAGCGTATATTCCAACTCTGAGATGCTTGCACCAGTCCATAGATGGATCACTGGAGCTTGCATACTTTGTTAGCACCTTTTGGATCGACAAAACCTTCTGGTTGCATCATATACAACTCTTCTTTGAGATATCCATTTAGGAATGCAGTTTTGACATCCATTTGCCAGATTTCGTAATCATAAAATGCGGCAATTGCTAACATGATTCAGACAGACTTAAGCATCGCTACAGGTGAGAAAGTCTCATCGTAGTCAACTCCTTGAACTTGTCGAAACCCTTTCGCAACAAGTCGAGCTTTGTAAATAGTAACATTACCGTCTGCGTCGCTCTTCCTCTTGAAGATCCATTTATTTTCGATGGCTTGCCGATCATCGGGCAAGTCAACCAAAGTCCACACTTTGTTCTCATACATGGATCCCATCTCAGATTTCATGGCCTCAAGCCATTTTGCGGAATCTGGGCTCATCATCGCTTCCTCATAGTTCGTAGGTTCACCATGGTCTAGTAACATGACTTCCAGAACTGGGTTGCCGTACCACTCTGGTGCGGAACGTACTCTGGTTGATCTATGACGTTCAGCAGAAACTTGATCTGAAGTTTCATGATCATCATCATTGGCTTCCTCACTGATTGGTGTAGGAATCACTGGAACAATTTTCTGTGATGTACTACTTTCCAATTCAGGAGAAGGTACAATTACCTCATCAAGTTGTACTTTCCTCCCACTCACTTCTTTCGAGAGAAACTCCTTCTCTAGAAAGGATCCATTCTTAGCAACGAATATCTTGCCTTCGGATCTGTGATAGAAGGTGTACCCAACAGTCTCTTTTGGGTATCCTATGAAGACACATTTCTCCGATTTGGGTTCGAGCTTATCAGGTTGAAGCTTTTTCACATAAGCATCGCAGCCCCAAACTTTAAGAAACGACAACTTTTGTTTCTTGCCAAACAATAGTTCATAAGGTGTCGTCTCAACGGATTTAGATGGTGCCCTATTTAACGTGAATGTAGCTGTCTCTAAAGCATAACCCCAAAACGATAGTGGTAAATCGGTAAGAGACATCATAGATCGCACCATATCTAATAAAGTACGGTTACGACGTTTGGACACACCATTACGCTGTGGTGTTCCGGGTGGCGTCAGTTGTGAAACTATTCCACATTGTTTCAAATGAAGACCAAACTCGTAACTCAAATATTCTCCTCCACGATTAGATCGTAGAATCTTTATTTTCTTGTTACGATGATTCTCTACTTACCTCTGAAATTCTTTGAACTTTTCAAATGTTTCAGACTTGTGCTTCATTAAGTAGATATACCCATATCTGCTTAAATCATCAGTGAAGGTCAGAAAATAACGATACCCGCCGCGAGCTTCAACACTCATTGGTCCACATGCATCAGTATGTATGATTTCCAACAAATCTGTTGCTCGCTCCATAGTTCCGGAGAACGGAGTTTTAGTCATCTTGCCCATGAGGCATGGTTCACAAGCACCAAGTGATTCATAATCAAGTGATTCCAAAAGTCCATCACTATGGAGTTTCTTCATGCACTTTACACCAATATGACCTAAACGGCAGTGCCACAAATAAGTTGCACTATCATTATTAACCTTGCATCTTTTGGCTTCAATATTATGAATATGTGTATCACTACAATCGAGATCCAATAAGAATAGACCACTCTTCAAGGGTGCATGACCATAAAAGATATTATTCATAAAAATATAACAACCATTATTCTCTGATTTAAATGAATAACCGTCTCGCAACAAAAAAGATCCAGATATAATGTTCATGCTCAACGCTAGCACCAAATAACAATTATTTAGGTCTAAAACTAATCCTGAAGGTAGATGTAGAGGTAGCGTGCCGACGGCGATCACATCGACTTTGGAACCATTTCCCACGCGCATCGTCACCTCGTCCTTAGCCTATCTTCGTTTAATCCGTAGTCCCTGTTTCGAGTTACAAATATTAGCAACTGAACCGGTATCAAATACCCAGGTACTACTACGAGCACTAGTAAGGTACACATCAATAACATGTATATCACATATACCTTTGTTCACCTTGACATCCTTCTTATCCGCCAAATACTTGGGGCAGTTCCGCTTCCAGTATCCAGTCCCTTTGCAGTAGAAGCACTGAGTTTCAGGCTCGGCTCCAGACTTGGGTTTCTTCGCGGGAGTAGCAACTGTCTTGCTATTCTTCTTGAAGTTCCCCTTCTTTCCCTTGCCCTTTTTCTTGAAACTAGTAGTCTTGTTAACCATCAACACTTGATGCTCCTTTTTTATTTCTACCTCCGCAGCCTTGAGCATAGCGAAGAGCTCGGGAATTGTCTTTTGCATCCCTTGCATATTATAGTTCATCACGAAGCCTTTATAGCTTGGTCGCAGTGATTGAAGAACTCTATCAATAACACTATCCTCGTCAACTTTGCAACCAAGTTGAGTCATATGATTGTAGTACCCAGACATTCTGAGTAAGTGTTCACTGATAGAACTATTCTCCTCCATCTTGCAGCTGTAGAACTTATTGGAAATCTCATATTTCTCAATCCGGGCATTTGCTTGAAATATTAACTTCAACTCCTGGAACATCTCATATGGTCCATGAAATTCAAAACGTCGTTGAAGTCCCGGTTCTAAGCCGTAAAGCATGGCACACTGAACTATCGTGTAGTCATCAAACCGCGTTTGCCAGACGTTCGAAGCATCTACATTAGCAGGAGGGGACTTTTCACCTAGCGGTGCTTCAAGGACATAATTCTTCTATGCAGCAATGAGGATAATCCTCAAGTTACGGACCCAGTCCGTGTAATTGCTACCATCGTCTTTCAACTTAGCTTTCTCTAGGAATGCATTAAAATTCAAAGGAACGGTAGCACGGGCCATTGATCTACAACAACATAGATATGCAAAAACTATCAGGACTAAGTTCATGATAAATTAAAGTTCAATTTAATCAAATTACTTAAAGAACTCCCACTTAGATAGACATCCCCCCAGTCATCTAAATGATCACGTGATCCAAATCAACTAAACCATGTCCGATCATCACGTGAGATGGAGTAGTTTCAATGGTGAACATCTTATGTTGATCATATCTACTATATGATTCACGCTCGACCTTTCGGTCTCCAGTGTTCCGAGGCCATATCTGCATATGCTAGGCTCGTCAAGTTTAACCCGATTATTCTGCGTGTGCAAAACTGGCTTACACCCGTTGTATTTGAACGTAGAGCTTATCACACCCGATCATCACGTGGTGTCTCGGCACGACAAACTTTCACAACGGTGCATACTCAGCGAGAACACTTATACCTTGAAATTAAGTAAGGGATCATATTATAATGCTACCGTCGTTCTAAGCAAAATAAGAAGCATAACAAGATAAACATCACATGCAATCAAAATATGTGACATGATATGGCCATCATCATCTTGTGCTTTTGATCTCCATCTCCAAAGCACCGTCATGATCACCTTCATCACCGACGCGACACCTTGATCTCCATCGTAGCATCGTTGTCGTCTCGCCAACTATTGCTTCTACGACTATCGCTACCGCTTAGTGATAAAGTAAAGAAATTACATGGCGATTGCATTTCATACAATAAAGCGACAACCATATTGCTCCTGCCAGTTGCCGATAACATTTCAAAACATGATCACCTCATACAAGACCGTATATCTCACCATGTCTTGACCATATCACATCACAACATGCCCTGCAAAAACAAGTTAGACGTCCTCTACTTTGTTGTTGCAAGTTTTACGTGGCTGCTACGGGCTTAGCAAGAACCGTTCTTACCTACGCATACAAAACCACAACGATGTTTCGTCAAGTATGTGCTGTTTTAACCTTCACAAGGACCGGGCGTAGCCACACTTGATTCAGCTAAAGTGAGAGAGACAGACACCCGCCAGTCATCTTTAAGCAATGAGTGTTCATAACGGTGAAACCAGTCTCGCATAAGCGTACACGTAATGTCGGTCCGGGCCGCTTCATCTCACAATACCGCCGAAGCAAAGTACGACATGCTGGTAAGCAGTATGAGTAGTATCGCCCACAACTCATTGTGTTCTACTCGTGCATAACATCTACGCATAGACCTGGCTCATGATGCCACTGTTGGGGAACGTAGTATTTTAAAATTTTCCTACGATCACGCAAGATCTATCTACTAGATGCATAGCAACGAGAGGGGATAGTGTGTCTACGTACCCTCGTAGACCGGGAGCGGAAGCGTCAAGTGAAGCGGTTGATGTAGTCGAACTTCTTCGCGATCCAACCGATCAAGCACCGAACGTACGGCCCCTCCGCGTTCAGCACACGTTCAGCTTGATGACGTCCCACGAACTCTTGATCCAGTTGAGATTCATATAAGGGTTTTTTCAGCACGACGGCGTGTTGACGGATATGATGTATCTACCGGCGCAGGGCTTCGCCCAAGCACTGCAACGGTATGACCGAGGTGTGTTTCTATGGAGGGGGGCATCGCACACGGCTAAAACAATTCAACTTGTGTGTCTTTGGGTGCCCCCCTGCCCCGTATATAAAGGAGCAAGGGGGAGGCCGGCCGGCCGTCTATGGTGCGGCTAGAGAGGCAATCCTACTAGGAATAGGATTGCAATCCTATTCCTAGTAGGAGTCCACCAAGAAGGAGAGGGGGAAGGAAGGAGAGGGAGGGGGAGAGGGAAAGAGGGGCCGCCCCCCCTCCCCTAGTCCTATTCGGACTGCCCCTAGGGAGGGGGTGCGCCACCTCCTGGCTGCTGCCCTCTCTCTCCCCTATGGCCCACCAGGGCCCATCATTCCCCCGGGGGGTTCCGGTAACCCCCCCGGCACTCCGGTAAATTCCGAAACTTTCCAGAACACTTCCGGTGTCCGAATATAGTCGTCCAATATATCAATCTTTACGTCTCGGACATTCCGAGACTCCTCGTCATGTCCGTGATCTCATCCGGGACACCGAACTACCTTCGGTACATCAAAACTCATAAACTCATAATACTGATCGTCATCAAACGTTAAGCGTGCGGACCCTACGGGTTCGAGAACTATGTAGACATGACCGAGACTCATCTCCGGTCAATAACCAATAGCGGAACCTGGATGCTCATATTGGGTCCTACATATTCTACGAAGATCTTTATCGGTCAACCGCATAACAACATACGTTGTTCCTTTTATCATCGGTATGTTACTTGCCCGAGATTCGATCGTCGGTATCTCTATACCTAGTTCAATCTCGTTATCGGCAAGTCTCTTTACTCGTTCCGTAATACATCATCTAGTGACTAACTCATTAGTCTTTTGCTTGCAAGGCTTATTATGATGTGTGTTACCGAGAGGGCCCAGAGATACCTCTCCGACACTCGGAGTGACAAATCCTAGTCTTGATCTATGCCAACACCACGAATACTTTCAGAGACACCTGTAGAGCATCTTTATGATCACCCAGTTACGTTGTGACGTTTGATAGCACACAAGGTGTTCCTACGGTATTCGGGAGTTGCATAATCTCATAGTCATAGGAACATGTATAAGTCATGAAGAAAGCAGTAGCAGTAAAACTAAACGATCATAGTGCTATGCTAACAGATGGGTCTAGTCCATCACATCATTCTCATAATGATGTGATCCCGTTGATCAAATGACAACTCATGTCTATGGCTAGGAAACATAGCCATCTTTGATCAATGAGCTAGTCTAGTAGAGGCATACTAGGGACATACTATTTTGTCTATGTATTCACACATGTATCAAGTTTCCGGTAAATACAATTCTAGCATGAATAAAAGACATTTGTCATGATATAAGGAAATACAAATAACATCTTTATTATTGCCTCTAGGGCATATTTCCTTCACCTGAACGTCCTCCTTCCCCTCCTCCTCCCTCTGGGGCCTGGAGAGCAATTATGTAACCGACAAACCAGAACACCCAGATGCTTATGCAAATGATGATGAACATTCAAGCCAACCAAGCAAATCAAGGTGGTCATGGGAACCAAGGCCAAGGCAATCTGTTCAATCAACCTCACTTTGCAACCCTCAACCAATTCCTGGCAAATCAACCGAAGTCTTTCAGTTACTGTGTGGATCCGCTAGATGTTGTAGACTGGATAACAGACATCAAGAAGCACTTTGAATGTAGTAACGTGAGACCTGAGGATTATGTCAAGTTTTCCGCCTTCCAACTCAAGGACCAAGCTGCTGATTGGTGGCAACAGTACAAAGATTCCAGAGGTGGTCGTGAGATCTCGTGGACTGACTTCTGCAAGGATTTCCGCTCTCACGACATTCCAACTAGTGTCATTGAAGGCATGCGTGAGCAATTCCGCAACCTGAAGCAAGGCACCATGTCCGTCTATCAATACAATGTCAAGTTCCAGAATCTCGCTCGCTATGCCAAGCAAGACATCCCAGATGCCAAGAGAAAGATTTATCAGTTCCGTGGTGGTCTGAAGGATGAACTCCAACTAGCTCTCACCTTGTTCGAGCCGGATGAATTTGACCAATTCTACAATATGGCTCTTAAGCAAGCGGCAGCCCATCTCAAGATTGAAGCTTCCAAAAGGAGGATCAGAGATGATGTTCACTCCTCCTCTTCTTCCCAAGTTGTTGCCAAGCAGCAGAAGTTCTGGCTTCCGCCTCCTCCGGTGCTCCGTTCTCCAAACAACAACAAGCACTCTGGTGGTCTTGGTTTCTCCCGCCCACCCAACCCAAGCAATCAGTCCGAGCCTCAGTTTCAAGCTTCAAGATCGAGTGGTCCTTATCACCGTCATCTCTCAGAAGTGGTTTGCAACAAGTGCACTCAGAAGGGTCACTATGCTAACAAGTGTCCCAACCCAAGGCGCCTTCCGCCTCCTCCACCTGTCAGCATTACTATTGTCAAGCACAATCCCAAGCAAGCAAGAGTGAATCTGATGAATGCACTCATTCACATCACAACAACCAGTTTCCATACACTCATTCACATCACATCAACCAGTTTAACCATCGAATCTTGCATACCCAAGAACTTCAAACTTCACCCAGATCCACACAATCATAAATATTGGGATCTACAAATAGACCGCTCTGCCAGTACAAAAGCTAGCTACTCTTGGATACCACAGAACATGCTCTTCAACATGGGTAGAAGTCCTCAATGGAGTTCTACCAACAACACAAGTTCCATTCACCTACAAGAACATAATGGAATATCAAGTACTTGCATTCTTCAAGAAGATTACAACCAACATATATATGTAGAAGGACATCAGGAAAGCTGATGGAGCAAAATCAAACAACAGATAAATCAAGTAAACAAACCATTTGGAAAAGAATATACTACCAGGCTTGAACATGAGCATAGAAAAGAAAACATGATTTCAGTGAAATTAAAACTGCCAATGAAAGCTGAATAACAGTGCAGCTCATGAGCTTCTAGTATGGAGGAATATCACAAAATTAAACAAGATGGTCATGCAAGTTTCTATACAAGTATTCGTGATTACAGTTTGTTATCGTCGTCTAAATTCTCCAACATGCACAAAATTAATTAATATATTTGAATGTGCTACCAATGAAGCAAATTCTAAAAGATACACGGACAGGGCTTAATTAGTCAACCATGTCATTCTATAAACACACAGCAAACTCAACGATAACGTGTATAGTTATTACCATATAACATGGTAAACATACCTACTGTCTACATATTTCATAATGTAAATAGCTAAATGCTGCAGGAAATAGATTGTTGAGCATTTTTGCCCTTCTTTCAAGCCAGCACCAGCATAACACTCTCACTATAACAAGATCCACACAGACCACCATCTGCAGCAACCGCACACACAAAACAACCAGGGTTGAAGAGAGTGAGATTACCTTGTCGCCGTAGATCTTAGAAGACACCGCGTGCGCGAGGAAGTCCTTGTCGTCCACCGCCAAGCAGCAGGATGCTGGTGGAGCATCCCTCACCGAGCCTACATGAAGTTTTGCATATAGTTAGAAAACCTGGAAACGTATAGGATGGACTACCATAACATAGCATTGACTAAAAAAACTAAAGAGCATATAACTGAACCTCCTGCAGCTCTAGCCTCTAGCATGCACTCGAGATTCAGTTCCCATGAATCCAGAAGAGCAATCACATACATGGCAAAGAAGCTTCACAAGAAGAAAAAAACTAGTACTGTAGATTGCAGTGAAATCAAAGTACCACTACTACTGTAGATTACAAATAATATGAGCAAATCAAACAAAAATATTATTGCAAAATATATGGACTTATAGCTAGGATCAATAAGCTAAGATCAAATGTCATACTAATATGTTCTAATCATGTCCTTGCTTGCTGCAACCTAAAGAACATCACCACACAGACTACACATGCTAGGACTAGCATTGGTTAAAAAATAACTAATAATCATATGAAGTGCTACAATGAAGTAGGACTAGGACAGGTACTCCTCCTGATTAGTCACCACTTACAGCCACAGGGTTAAAATCATGGCTCCACTACTAAGGGATCTCACATCAGCGAGTGTCGGCTGCTATTGTAGTAAGACAGACACTACCAATATTGTTAGTTTCATGTGGTCTGAGCTAAAAGTACTGGAGAGTAGCAGTCATAGGTGCACCACATTACCTTAATTTTTCATGAACAGACAAAACTGTGACTAAATAATATAACATGTACAGCACTACATTGTTATTGCTATCAATCCCCATTTCACGGAGAATCTCCTCTTGCACCTAGGTGGTCACCGCCACAGCCTCCTGTGGAACAAGAAGAACACACGGATACTGTAAGAGGGATGCTTCACATGAGCTAAACCATCTACCATCCAATCCAAGTCGGTCACATTTCAAAAAAAATTCCAAACTAAATGAAACTACAGTGGACCGAGTTAATTCACTTTAATTGCATATGTACAAATTACATATACTACTAGTGCTGCTACCAAAGGAATGCAGGGGAAAGAACCGAGAAAGATGTCGAACCTGCTTGTCACTGACGGCGTCGACGATTCGGTCCTTGAACTCTAGAACTCCGTGGCAAAGACCGCGTCACGAGTCAACGCCCCTGTGAACAAGAGGGCTCTCGTTCTTGTTACAGGCCCCTCGTCATTGTCTTCATCGTCGATGTCGTCCATGGAGGTCGCCTGCGTGGAAACTTGTAGCATTAGGAGAGAACACACACAGGGAAGGACGAAACTAACACCAGACCTGTCAGGGATATTACTAGCAGGTATAAACCAGCCAGGAGGATCCGGATTACACTGACATAATCGTGTTATTACAAGCCCGGTAGAATATTTACAAAAGGTTACGGCCCATAGAGGTTTGAGGGCCCATGTGTAAAGCTCACGGTTTGTAAACCGTCATATCATGTAACTTGGGATGTAAGATAGAAAGAGTAGAGACCGAGGCGGACACGTTTATAAGCCGGCCTCGGGACTCTGTAAACCGGACCGGGCGTTACCTCTCATATAAGGGTGTGTTTGGTAGGGTGTATGAAGGGTGCATGAGAGCAAAAGTTCCCTTCTCGACCCACTTTTGGGTGTTTGGTAGAGTGTATGGAGGGTGCATGAGCCCACACAAGCTTAACACAAATACACTAGGTACATTCATGAAGAGAGCATGCATGAAGAGGGGTGTTGAGATGAGCATGCATGGAGAGTGAACAACTATGCTGAGTTGAGAATGCTACCAAACACACCCTAAAGGGACGACCCAGCGACGGTTCAAGGACAAGAAACAACAGCTCGAAACACAGGCAAGCGATTCGCTCCCTGTTCATCGACGCACAAGCAATACCACACCAAACTAGACATAGGCTTTTACCTTCATCGAAGGGGTCGAACTAGTATGAACCCTCTGTGTCCTTTGTGTACTTTTAACCTCTTCAAGCTAACCCGCGCGATGGCCTCACACCTAAGTCCTCTAAACCGGACATCTGCCGTGCCAATTCCACGATAGTTGGCGCCCACCGTGGGGCTATCGCACGATGGTTTCGAGTTCTTGAAGGGCAGCTTTGAAGGACTCAAGGGTTACGCGGTTGGCCGGATGACCAAGAGTCGCCGTGGCCGGATCTACATCGACGACACAGGCTGGGGCCCCGAGGCCGATTCAATCGAATACGGCTATCGGGTCCCCTTCGGCGGCATCCACGTCTTCATCGGGAAGATTGGCGAAACGGGACCTGAGCCGGACACCTTCCCCAACATCGTCGAGCCGGCTCAGTGTGCGAGATCGGCCCGGATTCAGCCCGCCGTGAAGCGTGTCTTCGTTGGAGCAGTACATGGAGTCCAAGCCGAGGACGGATCAAATTCCGGGGGCGAGACAGTTGTCTACTCTGACGATGAATCTTCATTCGGAGAGACCGAATCTTTGTATCTATTGCAGGACGGCCGATCTGAGGGTGTATCTGATCGCGATAGTATTCCGGACCCCTTTGATCCGCCAAACCGGGTGGCTGTTTTCTTGGTCGGATCACAGCCTGTGCAGCAGCCCTCGATGACCGGGGCGTTCACCTCAGAGGTAGCGGGTGCTGGGGCAGGCAACCAAACCCCGTCGCCCTCTGACGTCCTATCCACCTTGGTTGGAGAATTGACGTCACTTGCAACAGCAGAAGTGGCCCCTGCCAACAAGGCACAACATGATGCGGAGATCCTTCAGCTGAAGGGCCGGATTGAGCAGGCTAAACGGGATCTGGACGCGGAGAAAGTCAGGATGGCTATGAGGCAAGCAGAGCTAGACTCCCAAGCTTTCCGGCTCAAGGTGGATCAGACTTCTGCACAGGAGGTAATGTATAGAAGACAACAAACTCGTCTACTGCCGGTTTACGAGGCGAGGAATCTCTTTGGCACACCAGGAGCGGGAGCCAGCATTCAACCAGAGGTAAACCGGGGAGGAGCCCCGGGGACTGGCGCGTCGGTTCAGCCGCCGGCTACAGAGCAAAACCGCCAAGTCGTGCCAGCGCCGCACGTCCCCACCCCTCCCGGCCATTACTCTAACCCGTTGGACAACATTGTCGCCGCCGCTTCACGGCTGACCGCTTTACCCATTGAGGGGACATCCCCCATGGCGATGGAAGCACGCTGGGCTAAGGAATTGCTGGACACGGCGCTGACACAACAGCAGGCGTACTCTTACAGTAGGGAGAGGATTCATTCAACACCCTGCCTAAGCCGGAGTTACAATAGGCACTGGGATGAACCGGCTGTGTCTAGCAGCGAGCGGAGATGTCACCGTCACAGGCAGGATAATCCGGCAGAAGCAGAAGTGCACGCCCAAGAGGCGGTAAACCGGGCCAGACATACTGCCCGCGAGGACACCCGTCAAACGACGCCGGTTCACCCAACCACAGTCGAAATGGGAGTCACGGCGAGTTCCTTTGGAGTACAGTGTCTCATCCCCGCTTTACGAAGCGTGAAATTACCCAAAGACTTCAAAGGTCCAGGCAAGGTACCCAACTATACGGCAGACCTGGCTCCAGAGGTGTGGGTTGAGAGCTATGAGATGGCTATGGAGATGCTTGATGTAGATGAAGCGGCATGCGCCAAGTACTTCACCATGATGCTTGAGGGCACAGCCCGGACATGGTTAAAGGGCCTACCACCTAACTCCATCGGATCATGGGGTGAGCTGCGTCGCCAGTTTATCAAAAATTTCAAAGACACGTGCAAGGAGCCAATGTCAGTGGTAGATTTAGCAGCATGTGTTCAAGGAGAGCAGGAACCCACGAGCACCTGGGTGCGACGAGTATCAGAAATCCTGCATTCTTCCAATAGCATCAACCCTAGTACGGCGATAGTGACAATGGAAAACAATTGCCGGTTTGAGTCTCTGAAGCTGAAGTTAGGACGGCTCAAGCGCGATTGCAATGACATGGGAACACTCATGAGCGCTCTGGTGATATATGGGGATTCTGATAACACTAAGTACCCAGATGCAGATGGAGACAAGTCCGGGAAAGCAAACAAGGCCGGTAAACCGGCGCAAGCTAATCCGGTAGGAATAGGTTACAATGGTAAGCGAAAAGCAGAGGGCGGCTCTGATTTTGTGGCCAATACCAACGTTCAAGGAAACGGGCAGCGCCACAAGGCTAGGCCACCTCCGTGTGGCGAGGGGGTATCCTTCAATCTAGATCAACAGTTAAACGAGCCTTGCCCTAAACACAGTACGGAGGGAAACCCATCTAAGCATCTATGGAAGGACTGCCGGATCATGGTAGAGGCCATGAAACAAGCTAGATATAACCACGGACCCCCCGGCGGCGGCTCGAGTTCCGGTTTTCAAGGTCCGGGTTACCAGGGTAATGGTTCCAGATCAGGATATCATGGCGGTAACAATAACTACAACAGCAACGATCAGCATCAACATAACCAACAACATGGTCAGGGTGGTTACAACAACCAAGGCAATCAGCAGCGCCAGCAGCAGCAGCAATCCGGATATCAGAGTAATCCGAAGGAGCTAAGTAGTGGACAGTATCATGTTTTCACCACAAGTTTGTGCAAACGAGATCAAAAGGTTCTGAAGCGGTCAGTACACGTAGTCGAACCGGCAACGCCACGTTTCTTACGTTGGTCTGAACAACCCATTGTGTGGAGCAGAGAGGATCACCCACCGCAGGTTGATAACCCGGGCCAGTTGGCCCTAGTGGTGGCACCACAGGTGGGTGGTTATAAGTTCACAAAGGTACTCATGGACGGCGGCAGCAGTATCAACATCTTATACTATGAGACTTTCCGGCGTATGGGGTTGACAGATAAGAAGTTGAGACAGTCTAACATAGTATTCCATGGAGTGGTGCCAGGTAAATCGGCTTACCCAGTTGGGAAAATTGATCGAAGTCACCTTTGGGGATGAGCAGGATTCTAGGTCAGAGACAGTGACCTTTGAGGTCGTAAAGATCCGGAGCCCATATCATGCTTTGTTTGGGAGACCGGTTTACGCCAAGTTCATGGCTAGACCGTGCTATGTTTATCTACAGCTCAAGATGCCGGGTCACAAGGGAACCATCACGGTTCACGGAAGTCGCAAGATCGCATTGGAATGCGAGGAAGGAGATGCAGCCTATGCGGAGGCAGTGTGTGCTACGGAGGAGTTGAAGTTCTATAAAGACAACGTTGATCCGGCGGATATGTCCCCGTTAAAGAAGACAACTACAGAGCATGATCCGGCATTGAAATTTAAATCGGCAGAGGAGACCAAACAGGTTGATTTTGTTCCAGGCGATTCATCTAAGCAGTTCACTATCAGCGCTAACCTAGACCCCAAATAGGAAAGCGCGCTCATCGAGTTCATCCGTGAGAATCGGGATATCTTTGCATGGAAACCTTCTGACATGCCAGGTATACCGAGGGGACTCGCTGAGCACAGTCTTAACATTGATCCGAAATTTAAACCGATCAAGCAGTACCTGCGCCGCTTCAATAAGGAGACGCACAAGGCTATAGGTGAGGAAGTGGCCAGGCTTTTGGTCGCAGGATTCATAGTAGAGGTGTTCCATCCAGAGTGGCTGGCTAATCCGGTGTTGGTGCTAAAGAAAAATGGCACTTGGAGGATGTGTGTTGATTACATAGACTTAAACAAGGCTTGCCCAACTGATCCTTTTGCTCTCCCCCGTATTGATCAGATTATTGATGCTACGGCAGGATGTGAGCAGCTAAGTTTTTTGGATGCATATTCAGGGTATCATCAAATCAAGATGACAGTTAAGGACCAGGAGAAGACATCTTTCATAACTCCCTTTGGAGCCTTCTGCTATGTATCCATGCCTTTTGGGCTCAAGAGTGCCCAAGCAACTTATCAGCGTTGCATGCAGAACTGTTTCAAAGGACAGATCGGAAAGAATGTCCATGCTTATGTTGATGACATTGTGGTGAAGTCAAGGAAGGAGGAGACGCTAATAGAGGATTTAAAAGAAACCTTTGACAACCTCCGGATTTATAAGATGATGCTTAATCCAGAGAAGTGCGTCTTCGGTGTTCCGGTAGGCAAGCTCCTGGGATTCTTAGTATCAAACAGAGGAATAGAGGCTAATCCGGAGGAGATCAAGGCGATCACATCATTGACCAAACCGGCTTGTATCAATGATGTCCAGCGCATAGCAGGCCGGATTACAGCGTTGAGCCGATTCATCAGCCGTTTGGGAGAAAAGGCAATTCCGCTTTATCAGATGCTGAAAAAGACAGACCGGTTTGTATGGAGCGAGGCTGCAAATGCCGCGTTGGAGGATTTGAAGTAGCAATTAGCAGAACCATCAGTTCTTGCTGCCCCTGTTGACAACGAGCCGCTACTATTGTACGTGGCCGCCAATGCCCGTGCAGTTAGCGTGGCAATTGTGGTGGAACGCAAGGAAGCAGGCAAAGAATATCCGGTTCAACGTCCGGTTTACTACATCAATGAGGTTCTCATTGAGTCAAAACAAAGGTATCCGCACTGGCAGAAGCTGGTATACGGCGTGTTCATGGCAAACAGGAAGCTGAAGCACTATTTCCAGGGCCACCCAATCACTGTTGTCAACTCAGCTCCACTGGGGGATATAATCCAGAACAGAGAAGCTACTGGCAGAGTAGCAAAGTGGGCCATTGAGCTTAGCCCACACGGATTAAAGTATGTACCCCGTACTGCCATTAAATCCCAAGCACTGGTAGATTTCATCAATGATTGGACAGAATTGCAAGCACCAGAGGAGAAGCCGGATCATACATACTCGACTATTCACTTTGACAGATCAAGGCAATTAGAAGGCTCGGGGGCTGGAGTCGTGTTAACTTCCCCACGAGGTGACAAGTTTTGTTATGTCCTAAGACTAATGTTCCCTTGCACTAATAATGCTGCTGAGTATGAAGCTCTCCTTCACGGCCTACGGATGGCTAAGGAGATGAACTTGAGCCAGGTCAAGTGCTTTCGTGATTCAGATCTAGTGGCACAACAGGTGTCTGGCAAATGGGACTCTAAAGATCCACTCATGGAAGCTTACAGGCGGGAAGTTGAAGCAGTTGCAGGATATTTCAAAGGATATCAGGTGGACCACATAGACCGGCGGAAAAACGAAGCGGCCGATGCACTAAGCCGGTTGGGATCTCAGCATAAACCGGTTCCACCAAATACCTTTTTGGATGAATTGCACAGTCCATCGGTACAGATACCATCGGAGGAAGATTTGGCTGTTCCTCATGAGGAAGCACAGCTAGTTGCAGCACTTCACGTTATCCCGGGTTGGACACTCCCTTACTTGGCATACCTGAGCCGAGGAGAGTTGCCGGATGATGAGATTGAGGCTAGGCAGATAGTCTGGCGATCCAAATCTATGACCATTGTCAACGGAGAACTTCATCACCGCAGCGTTTCTAGGGCATTTCAGCGATGTGTGTCATCGGAAGAAGGCTGTGATATTCTTCGAGAGATACACGAGGGAGATTGTGGTCATCATGCCGGTTCAAAGTCATTGGTAGCCAAGGCCTTCCGTCATGGGTTTTACTGGTTAACGGCTCATGCTGATGCGGAGGATCTAGTCCGGAGATGCGATGCTTGTCAGAAATTTTCACGGCGTGCTCATGTTCCGGCGCAGGAGATACGAATGATCCCAATTACTTGCCCGTTTGCGACCTGGGGGCTTGATATGGTTGGACCCTTTAAACGATCCCAAGATCAGAAAACCCATCTATTGGTAGCAGTGAACAAGTTTACAAAGTGGATTGAGGCAGAGCCTGTCAGTAAGTGTGATGCGGCAACAGCGGTTAAATTCATCAAAAAGGTAATTTTCCAGTTTGGCTTTCCACACAGCATCATTACTGATAATGGCACCAACCTATCTAAAGGAGAGATGGAAGAGTTTTGCCAAAGGGAACATATTCGCCTGGATGTGTCTTCAGTAGCTCAACCTCAGTCCAATGGCCAAGCTGAGAGGGCCAACCAAGAGATCTTGAGAGGCATCAAGCCCCGGCTTATGGTTCCTTTGCAAAGAACACCAGGTTGCTGGGTTGAGGAGTTACCTTCTGTCCTCTGGAGCATCAACACTACACCTAACAGGTCTACAGGTTATACGCCTTTCTTCATGGTATATGGTGCTGAAGCAGTTCTCCCTAGTCACATCCGGCACGGCTCACCACGGGTGACAGCCTATGTTGAAGCGGCCAATGAGCAAGCCAGACAAGACAGCTTAGACCGGCTGGATGAGGAACGGGACACAGCAGCAGCACGATCAGCAATTTATCAACAAGACCTGTGCCGATATCACAGTCGCCGGGTTAAGACTAGGACGTTCCAGGAGGAAGACCTGGTGCTCCAGCTCATCCAAGACCAGACAGATATGCACAAGTTATCCCCACCTTGGGAAGGACCCTTTGTGGTCAGCAAGAACCTACACAACGGTTCATATTACCTGGTGGACATTCGAGAACATAAAGACTCATGTACAGCAGAGGAAGAGACGAAGAGACCGTGGAACATCGATCTGCTGCGACCTTACTACACTTGAGCCATTGGCTCCGCTTTATGTATCCTGTACATATTATGATTAATAAATAGACCGGCGCCCTCGGTAAACCGGGGGATCAGCCATCTTCTTTGAATAGAAGTGTCATATGGGAATTCGCTCAGGTGATATCCATCTAAAATTTATTTTTTGATGTATATCATTTTCATCAAGAAAACAAATTTCTTTGATCTGTATATTTTGATATGCAAGACAATTATTTATTGAGGGACCAAAGAGGGTTTGCCACAAAGCACTACTCCCATATAGGTACCCTGTTTCTATGGTCACTTGGGGGCTTCCTATTGAAACATAGGTCGTACTCGAACCAAAGAGAACGTAGCCAAACTCACTAGGGGGCTTCTTGATCGTATTCGAATCATAGCTTAACCCCTTTTGGGTCCGACTTGGATCGTATTCGAATCAGGGTCGTTAAAAACCTCTCAAGGTCATTAGCAAGCTTCCTGTTCAAACATAGGTCGTATTCGAACCAAAGAGAACATAGCTGTCGTTACCCTCTTGATCGGCGCAACGCCAAAGCCACTGGGGGCTACATGTTCGTATTCGAATCCTAGCTTAACCCCTTTGGTCCGGTTTACTGATCGTATTTGAATCAGAAGCCTCCTGAACCGGTGCTCTTGATGCGTCAAATATGGAGCCTGGCAGCTAGCAAAAAGCCAAGAGCTTAAAGGCCGCTCTTAAAAAAATGCCTAGAGCTTAAAGGCCGCTCACAAATAGCCTGGAGCCTGGCAGCTCGCAAAAAGCCAGAGCCTGGCAGCTCGTAAAAAGCCTCGATTTGGAGCCTGGCAGCTCGTAAAAAGCCTCGACTACATGGTCTTATTTGCCAAACATGCTTTGCTTCTGTGATTTTACAAGTTTTGTTTTTAACCAAGTCTATTGATCCGGGATTGGCCAACTGCAAAGTTGACCATATATCTGCAAAGTTACAAGTCTGGGTCATGAACACCAGCATAAGTTAAACCGGCGTTCATTATAACCTGGATCAGTCATCAGGCAAACGCCGAGAGAGCCAAGAGCCTCATTAGCGTCTACGCTTTCAATTCTGCTTGCCGGATTAAGGACATCAGAAGCACTTAATCAAAGGTATGAGGTATCTTTGGTATAAACAAATATTCCTTTGATATATATATATCTATTGGAACAGTATAATAGGTCCGGTGGTAAACCGCCAGGACATCTTTTTTAGCCTCATTTATGCAGGCATAGAGAACATAAACAGATCAACCATGGCAAAACAAAGGATTAAATTGGCAGACACCAAGTCAAGCTGTGATATTTATATTGGGACAAAGACAATGTTGCAACTATCCTATTACAAGGCACCAGCAGGCCCGAATAGATTAAAGTTTTTGGCATAGTGTTCAGCAACTACAAACTAAATCGGACGGTTTATGACTCCTCTTCACGATGCGAAGGCTGAGGGTCGACTTGTTTCGGGTCCTCTTCATCTTCAGATAGTGGCTGGAAATCAGGAGCGCGCCAATCAATCTTGGAGAGTGCATGGAAGTACATCTCCTCATTAATAAGATCTGACGGATCAATATCTGGAGCGAAAGTATGGCCACGCACTGGGGGGGTCAGATTCTCGGTGTCGTAAACCGGCCGTTCTACCCGCTCATTCTCTAAGTCATAGGCCGGATGATACCTTGTCAGATCCGCTTCATCGGCAAGTTTCCTGGCGAGTGGGCGCATCTCCTTGGTTAAGGCATGGAGGTCTTCGGCAGAGAAGGTGGATCCATCTTATTTATTTCTAGGATATCCATTCATAGCCTCAGCCGAAACAAAGTCTGGAACCCATGCTTTGGCCCGGGTCAGCGCCATAAGAGAGCCGGCCCGAGCGGCAAACTTCTTCACCTCCACCAGACGCACAGACAGGACAGATAGCTTCTCTAAAGTGCCTTGGATGGTAGTTGGTGGCGGTTTATTATGAGACATCGCACTAATCACCCTTTGAGCGCCAGAATAAAGCTGCTCCACCAGGGTGTAAGAGTCCTTGAGCTTCTTCCGGACATCATCTCCAAGATGAGTTATGCGCCGCCCTATATATGTTTGAGAAGTTAAACTGGAGTGGAAAAAGCTTGCAAAGATGAAAAACATATGCAGTTGAATGCTCACCATAGATAGCAGAAGTCATAAGTTATATTTGCTGCCTTAAACCGGTCAACTCCTGCGTAACCGGATTAAGTGCATCTTCAGCATCCTTTGCTCTTTTTTCAAGAGCATTCCTCTGCACTTCCCATGTGGACCGCTCCGCTTCAAAGTCCTTTTTCAGTTTCTCCATATTGGTCAAGGTAAGCACAAGTTCTTCCTTGGCTTTGGCAGAGGCAGTCTCATTAACAGCCAAGCTATTCCGGAGTTCATTTACCTTTGAAGGCCTCTGGGTCAAGTCAGCCTACAAGGAAATAAAACGGATTAGAAAGACAGATCAATCAAGTCTCAAGATATAACAAGTGATACACTTGACACTTGGGGGCTAATGTGCAATTGGAGTAACGAACGAGAAATTCAGACAAGTCCCAAGCGCATAAAACAAGTTACACCCCTGGCACTTGGGGGCTAATGTAAATTCATTTTCAGATACACTGGAAGTCCTGGTTCACCTACAATGAAGCTAAACCGGCACTTGGGGGCTACTATGGCCTGAAGACAGGATTACAAGATTACAAAGTAGAGACAAGTAAAAGGAAAGAAAGTTACCTCATACTTATCCTTCATCATATTAACCAATCCCGCTTCATACTCGCGGCTGGTAAAGAGCCGGTTCAGATACCCAGAATGAAGTTCCTGGGCACTCAACTGGGAATAACTGGATAAGTCTGTGCTCCACTTGCCTTTCTCTTGTTGAAGTTTTTCCTCCTTGGCAGTATGCCTGGCCAAGATGACAAGCTCAGTGGGGGCAGTGAAACCTAACCCGGTTATCTCAACGTCCGCGGATGAAGCGGCAGTTGGCTGGAGAGGAACAGTAGTAGGCGCCGGGCTGGCAGGAGCCTGGCTAGCCCGAGGAGGGCTAACCCGGACAGGGCTCGCCGGTTCAACCACATTCTCCGTATTATCATCCCCCGGAGTAGCAATGTCGTCACGATCCATGGGAATAGGGTCATCAAACTGAGCTGCAGGATTATCTTCTGGAAGGATAACCTCTTCCGGATCACCGACCGGTTCAGCGGTAGTGGTTTCAGCAGCCGCTTTAGTTGCTTTTGCCTTCTTGCTAGGCTTCGGCTTTGTGGTAAAAATCAAAGGAACAATTAGAGTCATGAAGTTACAAATATAAAGGTAAACCGGATGTTTGAGAAAAGTACTTACCCAGGCACAGTCTTTAGCACGGGGACCTGCATAGCAGTTGACTCACTGGAAGAGGACAAAGGAGCCTCCTGATAGTTAGGATCAGACGGTTTAAGTGGTTTACGTATGAGGCCGGCTTTTGGATGAAGAAGAGTTGGAGAAAGTAAAACCTCGGAGCGACGCCTGCGAGCCGGTGTGAGAGGTATTCTGGATGACTCCACCACATGGCCACTATGGCGCGTGGTCCGGCGTGCTTCATGCTGCTGTTTCTTCAAAAGAAAGTTGGGATCCATTTGAGCGTAAGGATGAGAAAAGGTATATTTCCGGGTCACCCGACGGATTTTGTGGGGCAGCGGTTCTGAGTCAGAAGAGAGAGAAATTACCTGAACTCCCGCCGCTTTACTTCCTTCCGCCAGATCCTGTGGAAAGGCACTGTTAACATAAATTTGGATAAAGGGAGATTAAATCATATCAAGTTTAATTCGTACCTCTGAATCCGGGTCATCCTCCTCAGGATGTGAACCGGAGGCAGCAACTGTCACATCCCTAGCTAGCACTTGCATTAGGACCTAACTAGAGTGTGCATCATGTTAACTTTCAAAGAAACTTGAAATGGGATTAACAGAAACCCCAGCACCCCTCCCCTAACAACTAGGGTTTGCTAAAATATTTTCCAATGTACCCAAAATGCCCTTCAAAATGTTCATCATTTCTGCCTTGGTCTTAAACCTCTGCCAAAAATGGTGCACAATTTTCTAGGACAATCTAGGGCTTTGGATTAAATCATATGGTATTTGAATTTGGGCATTTAAATGCTATAAAATATTTTAAATGCTCAAATAATCATGAACTATAATGTTTCCTACTGTTCATATTATATATAGTAGGTATGACAAGTGTCATGAGTTATAAAAATGTTTAGGCATTTTTATTAATTGAACAAAGCTGCAAAAGAAATAAAACAGAAAGAAAATAGGAAAAGAAAAATAGGAAGAACACTTACCTGAGCCCACTTACCTGCTGGCCCAGCCGGCCCAGCCCACCAAGGGCATCCCCGTCTTCTTCGTCGCGCCAGTGCACGAAGCAGCTCGGTGGCGAGCGCCGCCGATGCGCCGGCCACCTCCTGCCTGCCTGGCTGGCCCCTCGGCCCTCTGGACGGACTAGAACGTCGCCACGAAGCCCCCTCGACCGTTTCCCCCTCTTCCCCGTGTCTCTCCCCTCCTCTCTTCCCTCCGCCGAGCTCCCCCGAGCGAGCTCATCGCCGCCGCCCGCTGACACCGCGCTCTACGCCACCCCCTCGCCTCCCCGAAGCACCACTAGCTCCGCCGCATCGCCCCAAAGCTCCCCACCGACGCACACGACGCCAGGAGCTCCGCAACGTCCTCCTCGCCGTCGTCTTCAACCTCTGGCACCGGAGATCGCCGCCGACCGTCCCCGAGCTCACTTCGACGCCCTCTGCGACCGCTGTGAGCTCACGCTTCGAACCCCCCTCTCCACGGGCTCGTTTAGGCCTTGTAGCCGCCGCCCCCTTTGCTGACCGACGATCACCGCCGCCGGCCAACTCACCACCGTGGCCATGGGCACCGTACCTCGTGGCTGAGCACGCCATTAGCTTCAGTAGGTCACCAGCAAGCTAAAGCGAGCTTTAGCTCCTCCTCCCGTGCACTAAAACACCATCCCGACCAACTCCGTGCGAGCACCACCGCGGACGAGCTCGTCGCCGTCGACTCCGGCGACCCCTCGTCCAACCAGTGGCACCGCTGGATGCGGTGCATCACCAGGAGCACACCGAGCCCATCCGCGCGGCAAATGGATGCCGGAATAGGGATTCCGACGAGTCACCGCCGTGCGAAATGGTCGCCGCCGGCCAAACTCCGGCGGGCTGACGTGGCCCGATGATTAGGAGTTAACAGTAATTAGTTTAGTCACCACAGTCACTGACAGTGGGCCCCCGTTGTTAGTCAAACCCAGTCAACCCTGGTTATGACCGGAATTAACCCCTGAGACACTGACATTAGGGACCCACCAGTCAGGTTTGACTTGGACAGGCCCTGTTGACTGGCTGACGTCAGCATGATGTCATGCTGACGCAGTAAAGGTTTTTCTGGGATTTTTAGATTTAAAATAATTCAGGAAATTCCAGAAAATACCCAAAACTTCTAAAATTCATATAAAATCAACCATAGCTCAGATGAAAAAGATTTATATATGAAAAATGATCAGAAAAATCCAATATTTCCAATGGCACTAGTTTCATGCATGTTTGAACAAGTTAACTTGCTGTATACATCAAAAACATGATTATGCACTTATTTAAATAATAGTTTGAACTTCAATTTGAATCCTTGATTCAAATAGGTTCAAACCCTTCTGATTTTAGTTGCATTAGCCAACACTCATGCATCTTGCCATGTCATGAGCATGCATCATATTGTTGCATTTGTTTGTTAATGATTGTATCGCCGGTATTCCCTGTGTTAGGTCCTGCTCCCGAGGATACTGCTGCGTATCCAGTTGAAGAGCAGTACCCGACAACTACCTTGTCAGGCAAGCAATCATTGATCATTCCGATACAACCCAATCTTCTCGCTCCTGCTCTCTTTTACTGCATTAAGGCAACAGCGCGTGAACTGCTACTTGCTGCGGTAGTTGAACCCTATTCCCTTGCATGATCTGTCATTGCCACAGTAAATAGTTGAAACCCACTAGCATGTGTAGGAGTTGATTGAGCCATGTGATGTGTGATCCACCATGCTATTTGTTTATGTTGCCTACTATGCTTAGAGTTGTGTCTGGTCTGGTTCATCTGGGTGATGGATCAGAGTGAAACAATATTTAGATAAAGAGAAGGAAGTGTGGAATACGCTTGGTAAAGGTATCGATGAAAGGCCATGTAGGAGTACGTGGTGGGTTGTTTCATTGGAACCGTACATAGGACCTGAGATCTGTATGTGTGGTTCAAGTTGCAGTTACTACCATGCATTGGGCCCGAAACCAATGGACCCTCTCGGCTTATTAATTACCCTTGATCTCTGTCCAGGAGTTGCAACTAGTTTCTGGTGTTTATAGCTTACTGGAGGTCGTGCACAACGCTGACCCTCGGGGTGGGTTGTGATGCGACAGGTACGTGGCACGGTGTACCGGTTGCCCGTTTGGTGACTCGGGAACCCTGTACACATCGTTCGGGGCCGTGAGCGGCACCCCGGCCGGATCTCCCCACGGATGGAACCCAAATAGGCGATAAACCTGGACGAGAGACTTGAGTAGTTAGTCAAGTCGTGGCCGACACCCTCGCTGGGCTTCCGCTTGAAGGTTGCCGAGTACACGCCGAGTAAACGGCGATAAGTGGTGGAAGCGTGTGTGAAGAGGTACACCCCTGCAGGGTTATCAAACTATTCGAATAGCCGTTGTTCGCGGTACGAACTACTTGGTTACTCTTACAGTTCATAGACAAGTTGATGGATACTACTAAAAGCCTCAAGATAAGCGTGAGTGCCGTGGATGGCCCTTCCGTAGGATGATGGAAGAGGATCCTCGGTAGTGTATTGATGTGGTGAGTAGAGGACTCGTGTTCGTAATAACATCTTGCAATCCGTTGAGAGTTGTAGTATAGGTTAGCCAAGGTCAAAGCTGGCATTCTGCTATAAACTCCACTACCCCCTTTTGATAATGTTGCATGTATGATAGGTTCTGTGGTAAGACTTGCTGAGTACCTTTGTACTCATGTTTGCTTAATAACTGTTGCAGAGGAGAACCCTGCCCCTGCTGATGGGTTCTACATAGACGTTGATGTCGACGAGTAGCTTGACACCCAGACGGTGATCTGGAGCTTGTGAAGGGCCTTGTAGATAGTTAGGCTACACCAAGCCTGTTTTATTTTCTAAGTTGTCTTTACTCAGACATGTAGCTTCCGCTTGTGCTTGTATGACTGTATGACTTGAGTGATGGGTCATGTGACCCCTACCTATATGGATATGTTATGTATGGCTCTTGGAGCCTTTTAAATAAAGTACTTTGAGTCATAGAGTTCTGTTGTGATGCAATGTTGTATTTGCACATATTGAGCATATTGCGTGTATGATTGAAATGCTTGGTATGTGTGGGATCCGACACCTAGTTGTTTTCCTTTGGTAGCCTATCTTACAGGTAAATGCCTCCTAGTGATTCCAATGAGCCTTGGTAGCTTGCTACTGCTCGGAACACGTAGGCTGGCCGGCATGTGTCCTTCTTCGTTCCTGTGTCTGTCCCTTAGGGGAAATGTCACGCGTTGTTCCTTTAAGTCCATGTAGCTTGCTACGACTTGGGTTCATACGTTGATGACTGACACATTCGTTGCTGGGTCATGGATGCCTGTCTCTGCAATTTAGAGCCACTTTTGGTTTATAACTAGCCATGTCGGCCCGGGTTCTCTGTCATATGGATGCTAGCGACACTGTCATATACGTGTGCCAAAATGCGCAAACGGTCCCGGGCCAGGTAAGGTGGCACCCGTGGGGTTACCGTGCGTGAGGCCGCAAAGTGATTTGACGTGTTACAGCTAGATCGGTGTGACTTAGGATCGGGGTCCTGACAGCGTTGGTATCAGAGCTGGACTGCCTGTAGGTTTCTCAAGCCAAACTGGTCGATGTTGAGTCTAGAAAAATTCTTAGTTATATGTAGGGGAATTGATTGTGGAAGGGAACGTAAGGCTCTTTTTACTCCTTTACCTTATGCCCTTCTGATCTGAGTCTGTCTATTCTTTCTACGGGGAATTAGGACTAGGCCTCTTATCCTTACTAGGTTCACGTCTTACTAATCCGTAGACTCTTAGGATTGTTGGTTTCAAGCCTCAGTTCAGTTTCTATCCTTTTGAGTATGATGATTGTTGAACTCGGAACCTTGATATGGAATTTTTGAGTGGCTATGCTATCATTTGTATGATGTCTCAAATCTTTGTTTGAGCATTTACAGTTGTTATGCTGCCCGATTTCTTCCAGAAACACTAATGCCTTTGCATTATTCCGTGTTTCAGATGTCTGGCCGCATCCCTCACCAAGTGGTTCGTTTGACTCGGTGCATTAATGTGCCCGGTCACACGGCCATGCTAGTCCGTGTGATGACTAAGACCGGTTATCGCTGGTATCCTGAATACACCGTGGAGGAACAGTATCGGGATTTTAATCAAAGTCAGTATTTCTGCACAGTCCGGATATACCCCTCATATCCCGGAGCTAATGATCCCATCCATTGGTCTTATGGACTCGGGATTACCATCGAGATGGCAGTACAGGATGCCGCTTATTCGATGATGACCATTCTCCATGCTAGGCATGCCCTGTTGCTGAACACTGAGTTCTGTTACATGCCAGCCTCACTTCCCGGAGAGGAAGGCTACTACACTGGTCTGTATACTGATGCTGCTCATGAAGAGCCACTGCTTCAGACTACTGTTCAGATGTTGGAGGATAGGGACCGTGAGGTCCGTGCCCTCCGAATGGAGCTGTATAACACTCGAGCCGCTCACTGGACTACTTTGACACAGCTTGCACCTGTTGTGCACGCCGGATATCTGGACATGCGGGATTTGTATCCTGTGCGGACTCGTCTGCCTGATCGCATGGATTGGCGTGACGTTGGGGGTATTACACCTCCACGTGGGCGTCGGTTACCACCAGCATCGGGACCGAGACCACACCCATGCCCTTATGGTCCTCAGCCATCGAGTGCTCGCGAGTTCCAAGATCCGTCTGTACCACTTCCAGGCTACGGTGGTAATCTCTACGAGGATTACTACGCGAATGTCTAAGCTAGTCCGTGGTTGTAGTAGTATTGTAGTAGTTGTATTTCCACAGTCCTGCGCGTCTTGTGGAATATGACTTAGTGTGTACTGAGTTCCGGAGGTGTAGTTAAATAATGTATAGGAGCTTGGAATGCCTCTGATGGGATGTATCGTCTTTCACCGCAGTTGTACTTTAGCCTTGGCTTGTACTAAACTTTGTATGGTGTGTATGACCACTGGTGTATATATAGCAGTTCCTATATTACCATGTCGTATGGATGAACATCTCTGCATTCTGTGTCATCCATTACATTCTGCACTTCTATGTCAAATTTTTGCCATCCTTGTCTAAACCGTTGTTTTGTTTTCCTAGGATGGTCAACACTCGCAACACTCCTGCTGCTCAGGAGCAGGGTGAGGCTAGTGGGGCTAGAGATGGAAATCTGCCCCAGCCACCCTCTTTGGCGGAAGTTATGCTTGAAGCAGAACGGAACAAGAGAGAGACCAACCGTCTGCTGGAACGCATAGAGCAAAACACTGGGTTCCGTCAGAGGAATGACGTGGTGTCAATCCACGATTTTATCAAGATGTGTCCACCAAAGTTCCATCACTCCACTGAACCTCTGGATGCTGATGACTGGCTACGTAGTATCACCCACAAGCTACACTCTGCCCGTGTGGCCGAAGCTGACAAGGTTATCTACGTCGCCTACCATCTTGAGGGCCCTGCCAGTCTATGGTGGGAAAACTTTGAAGCTATGCGTCCTGCTGGCCAAGTCACTACCTGGGTTGAGTTCAGTGAGGCATTCCGTGAACATCACATTCCGGAAGGTCTCATGGATCGCAAGCGGGAGGAATTCTGCAATTTCACCCAGGGTCGTTTGACTGTGGATGGCTACAGTCGCGAGTTTGGTAATCTGGCACGCTATGCACCTGAGGAAGTATCCACCGATGCTAAGAAACAGGCGAGGTTCCGCAAGGGACTCAGCCCTGAACTTCGTCGAGATCTACGTCTGCACGAGTGCACCTCCTTCCAGAAGTTGGTTAACAAGGCTATCAGTGCTGAGACAGGCCAGACCGACTTCGAGGCCACCCGCAAGCATACTCGAGACCTTGGTTCCTCATCCGGCTCTGGCTCTCACAAGCGCTGTGTGTGGGTTCCTAACACTGCTCTGCCACCCAAGTATACACCGAGGCCATCCTATGAGGCGCCTCGCCCAACTCAACAGTTTGCACCTGCTAAGACCTATGGAGGTCCACCCTCCAACTTTGCTCCACGCACCACCACTGTGACATGTTTCAAGTGTGGAGAACCGGGACACTACATGCGTGATTGTCCCCAGAATCAGCCAGGAAAACCCGTCGGCCGTGGTAAGCCAACCGGCAAGGTGAACTATGTCAAGCCAATCCCCACTGCACGTGGTCATGTCAACTATGTTTCTGCCGAAGAAGCCTATGAGGATCCTAACGTCGTCCTTGGTACGCTTCTCGTAAACTGCCATCCGGCATCTGTTCTTTTCGATACTGGAGCATCCCATTCGTTCATATCTGAGAGCTATGCTTGATTGCACAACATGACTTTTTGTGACATGCCTACTTCCATGGTTATTCAAACTCCTGGTTCAAAGTGGCAAACCTCTAGGGTAAGCCATGGAAATGAAATCCTTGTCGATAGACTTGTTTTCCTTGCTTCTTTAATCGCTCTCAAGTCCTCGGACATAAACATCATCTTGGGTATGGATTGGATAAAAACTCATTATGCCAAGATTGATTGCTTTACAAGGACCGTTCAACTTACACATCCATCCGGCAAGATAGTCAATGTCTTGGCCCGAATGGCTGAACGTCAGCTCTATTCTCTTAATGCCAGTCCTCTACCAGAACTCGAAGATATCCCGGTAGTCCGTGACTTCCCGGATGTTTTTCCAGAAGAACTGCCAGGAGTTCCACCTGATAGAGATGTCGAGTTCGTGATAGATCTTATCCCTGGAACTGTCCCAATCTCTAGGAGACCTTATAAGATGGCACCACTAGAATTAGCTGAGCTAAAGAAACAACTCGATGAGTCCTTGCAGAAAGGTTTCATCCGTCCTAGTTCTTCCCCTTGGGCTTGCCCCGTCCTCTTCGTCAAGAAGAAGGATGGAACGGAGCGGATGGTTGTAGATTACCGACCTGTCAATCTGGTCACCATAAAGAATAAGTATCCGCTCCCTAGGATCAATGACCTGTATGATCAGCTCGCTGGATCCTCAGTCTTCTCCAAGATGGATTTGAGGTTGGGCTACCATCAAATCAAAATCAAGAACGGGGACATTCCTAAAACGGCTTTCGTTACTCGTTATGGCCAATATGAGTACACCGTCATGTCCTTCGGATTAACCAATGCCCCAGCTACCTTTTCTCGGTTAATTAATTCTATATTCATGGAGTATTTGGATAAATTCGTCGTGGTATACCTCGATGATATACTCATTTTCTCCAAGAACAAGGAAGATCATGCCGAGCATTTAAGGTTGGTATTGACGAAACTTCGAGAGCACTGCCTTTATGCCAAATTCTCTAAATGTGAATTTTGGTTGCCATAAGTAACCTATCTAGGTCATGTGATCTCTGGCAAGGGTATTGCTGTCAATCCCGAGCGGGTTCAAGCCGTACTTGATTGGACTCCTCCTGAATCGGTCAAGCAAGTTAGGAGTTTTCTTGGCTTAGCGAGCTATTGCCGACGTTTCGTCGAGAATTTCTCCAAGGTTGCTAAACCTCTAACCGAACTCCTCAAGAAAGATAAAAAGTTTGAGTGGACCCCACAGTGCGAGTCCAGTTTTCAGGAACTGAAAAGACGCCTGACATCTGCACCTGTACTGGTACCACCAGACTTTTCCAAGGATTTTATAATCTATTGCGACGCCTCGCGACAAGGACTAGGTTGCATTCTCATGCAAGATCGTCAAGTGATTGCATACGCATCCCGACAGTTGCGTCCACATGAGGATAACTATCCTACTCATGATCTAGAGCTTGCAGCTGTAGTCCATGCACTCAAAACATGGCGACATTACCTTCTTGGTAATCGCTTTGAAATCTTCACTGATCACCAAAGTTTGAAGTATATCTTCACCCAACCGGATTTGAATCTCAGGCAAAGACGTTGGGTTGAGTTGCTCACCGACTACGACTTAGGAATCACTTACACTCCTGGAAAGGCCAATGTCATGGCTGATGCACTAAGTCGTAAGTCATATTGTAACAATCTAATGTTACAACAAAGTCAACCACTTCTCCACGAGGAATTTCGCAAGCTTAACCTTCACATTGTTCCTCGAGGATTTCTTTCCACCTTGGTGGCGAAACCTACCCTTTTGGATCAGGTCATCAAAGCACAGAAGGTTGATCCCGGAATTTCCCGTATTAAGAGGAACATCAAGAAAGGAGTTGCAGGATGTTTCTCAATTGATGATCAAGGAATCGTATTCTTTAGCAACCGTTTAGTGGTTCCTAAAGTATGAAACCTAAGACGTTTGATCCTCAAGGAGGCTCATGAATCTCCTCTCACGATTCATCCCGGTAGTACCAAAATGTATCAAGACCTACGTCAAAGATTCTGGTGGACTAGGATGAAGAGAGAAATCGCTCAATTCATTGCTAACTGCGACGTTTGTCGTCGAGTCAAAGCAGAGCATCAACGGCCTGCTGGCACCCTTCAACCTTTAGCTATTCCTGAATGGAAATGGGACAAGGTCGGTATGGATTTCATTACCGGGTTTCCCAGGACCAGGAAAGGGAATAATGCTATCTTCGTCGTTATCGACCGCCTCTCTAAAGTAGCTCATTTCCTGCCTGTTCGAGAGAGCATTACCGCTAGCCTGCTAGCAGACTTATATATCTCTCGAATAGTATCACTTCATGGTGTACCGTTGGAGATTAACTCGGACCGTGGAAGTCTTTTCACTTCACGATTTTGGGAAAGTTTCCAGAATGCTATGGGAACTCATCTCTCCTTCAGTACTGCCTTCCATCCGCAATCAAGTGGTCAAGTGGAACGAGTCAATCAAATTCTGGAAGACATGCTTCGAGCCTCTGTAATTTCTTTCGGTATGGAATGGGAAAAATGTCTTCCATTTGCCGAATTCGCTTATAACAATAGTTATCAAGCCAGCTTGGGCAAAGCTCCCTTCGAAGTTCTATATGGACGAAGGTGTCGAACACCTCTTAACTGGTCAGAGACCGGGGAAAGACAATTCTTTGGCCCGGATATGATCCAGGAAGCAGAGGAACAAGTTCGCATCGTTCGTGAGAGATTGAAAACAGCCCAGTCTCGCCAAAAGAGCCAATATGATAGTCATCATAAGGCTGTGACATTTGAAGTCGGCGATAAGGCTTACCTTCGGGTTACTCCTCTTAAGGGAACCCATCGCTTCGGTATCAAAGGCAAATTGGCCCCTCGTTATATCGGTCCTTTTCGCATTCTTGCCAAACGGGGAGAAGTTGCCTACCAATTGGAACTACCTCCGCACCTCTCCAGAGTTCATGATGTTTTTCACGTTTCCCAACTCAGGCGTTGCTTCTCGGATCCTATCCGCGGAGTGGACCACGAAACGCTTGATCTCCAAGACAATCTCACATATCGAGAATACCACGTTCGTATTCTTGATCAAACCGAGCGCACCACTCGACGCCACAATATCAAGTTTCTCAAGGTTCAATGGTCGCATCATTCCGATTGTGAAGCTACTTGGGAAAGGGAGGATCGTCTTCGACTTGAGTACCCCACCCTCTTTCCGGAGGAACCCGAATCTCGGGACGCGATTCTTTTAAGTGGGGGTGAGTTGTCACATCCCTAGCTAGCACTTGCATTAGGACCTAACTAGAGTGTGCATCATGTTTACTTTCAAAGAAACTTGAAATGGGATTAACAGAAACCCCAGCACCCCTCCCCTATCAACTAGGGTTTGCTAAAATATTTTCCAATGTACCCAAAATGCCCTTCAAAATGTTCATCATTTCTGCCTTGGTCTTAAACCTCTGCCAAAATGGTGCACAATTTTCTAGGACAATCTAGGGCTTTGGATTAAATCATATGGTATTTGAATTTGGGCATTTAAATGCTATAAAATATTTTAAATGCTCAAATAATCATGAACTATAATGTTTCCTACTGTTCATATTATATACAGTAGGTATGACAAGTGTCATGAGTTATAAAAATGTTTAGGCATTTTTATTAATTGAACAAAGCTGCAAAAGAAATAAAACAGAAAGAAAATAGGAAAAGAAAAATAGGAAGAACACTTACCTGAGCCCACTTACCTGCTGGCCCAGCCGGCCCAGCCCACCAGGGGCATCCCCGTCTTCTTCGTCGCGCCAGCGCACAAAGCAGCTCGGTGGCGAGCGCCGCCGATGCGCCGGCCACCTCCTGCCTGCCTGGCTGGCCCCTCGGCCCTCTGGACGGACTAGAACGTCGCCACGAAGCCCCCTCGACTGTTTCCCCCTCTTCCCCGTGTCTCTCCCCTCGTCTCTTCCCTCCGCCGAGCTCCCCCGAGCGAGCTCGTCGCCGCCGCCCGCTGACACCGCGCTCTACGCCACCCCCTCGCCTCCCCGAAGCACCACTAGCTCCGCCGCATCGCCCCGAAGCTCCCCACCGACGCACATGACGCCAGGAGCTCCGCAACGTCCTCCTCGCCGTCGTCTTCAACCTCCGGCACCGGAGATCGCCGCCGCCCGTACGCCGTCGTCCGACCGTCCCCGAGCTCACTTCGACGCCCTCTGCGACCGCTGTGAGCTCACGCTTCAAACCCCCCTCTCCACGGGCTCGTTTAGGCCTTGTGGCCGCCGCCCCCTTTGCTGACCGACGATCACCGCCGCCGGCCAACTCACCGCCGTGGCCATGGGCACCGTACCTCGTGGCTGAGCACGCCATTAGCTTCAGTAGGTCACCAGCAAGCTAAAGCGAGCTTTAGCTCCTCCTCCCGTGCACTACAACACCATCCCGACCAACTCCGTGCGAGCACCGCCGCGGACGAGCTCGTCGCCGTCGACTCCGGCGACCCCTCGTCCAACCAGTGGCACCGCTGGATGCGGTGCATCACCAGGAGCACAACGAGCCCATCCGCGCGGCAAATGGATGCCGGAATAGGGATTCCGACGAGTCACCGCCGTGCGAAATGGTCGCCGCCGGCCAAACTCCGGCGGGCTGACGTGGCCCGATGATTAGGAGTTAACAGTAATTAGTTTAGTCACCACAGTCACTGACAGTGGGCCCCCATTGTTAGTCAAACCCAGTCAACCCTGGTTATGACCGGAATTAACCCCTGAGACACTGACATTAGGGACCCACCAGTCAGGTTTGACTTGGACTGGCCCTGTTGAATGGCTGACGTCAGCATGATGTCATGCTGACGCAGTAAAGGTTTTTCTAGGATTTTTAGATTTAAAATAATTCAGGAAATTCCAGAAAATACCCAAAACTTCTAAAATTCATATAAAATCAACCATAGCTCAGATGAAAAAGATTTATATATGAAAAATGATCAGAAAAATCCAATCTTTCCAATGGCACTAGTTTCATGCATGTTTGAACAACTGAACTTGCTGTATACATCAAAAACATGATTATGCACTTATTTAAATAATAGTTTGAACTTCAATTTGAATCCTTGATTCAAATAGGTTCAAACCCTTCTGATTTTAGTTGCATTATCCAACACACATGCATCTTGCCATGTCATGAGCATGCATCATATTGTTGCATTTGTTTGTTAATGATTGTATCGCCGGTATTCCCTGTGTTAGGTCCTGCTCCTGAGGATACTGCTGCGTATCCAGTTGAAGAGCAGTACCCGACAACTACCTTGTCAAGCAAGCAATCATTGATCATTCCGATACAACCGAATCTTCTCGCTCCTGCTCTCTTTTACTGCATTAAGGCAACAGCGCGTGAACTGCTACTTGCTGCGGTAGTTGAACCCTATTCCCTTGCATGACCTGTCATTGCTACAGTAAATAGTTGAAACCCACTAGCATGTGTAGGAGTTGATTGAGCCATGTGATGCGTGATCCACCATGCTATTTGTTTATGTTGCCTGCTATGCTTAGAGTTGTGTCTGGTCTGGTTCATCTGGGTGATGGATCAGAGTGAAACAATCTTTAGATAAAGAGAAGGAAGTGTGGAATACGCTTGGTAAAGGTATCGATGAAAGGCCATGTAGGAGTACGTGGTGGGTTGTTTCATTGGAACCATACATAGGACCTGAGATCTGTATGTGTGGTTCAAGTTGCAGTTACTACCATGCATTGGGCCCGAAACCAATGGACCCTCTCGGCTTATTAATTACCCTTGATCTCTGTCCAGGAGTTGCAACTAGTTTCTGGTGTTTATAGCTTACTGGAGGTCGTGCACAACGTTGACCCTCGGGGTGGGTTGTGATGCGACAGGTACGTGGCACGGTGTACCGGTTGCCCGTTTGGTGACTCGGGAACCCTGTACACATCGTTTGGGGCCGTGAGCGACACCTCGGCCGGATCTCCCCACGGATGGAACCCAAATAGGCGATAAACCTGGACGAGAGACTTGAGTAGTTAGTCAGGTCGTGGCCGACACCCTCGCTGGGCTTCCGCTTGAAGGTTGCCGAGTACACGTCGAGTAAACGGCGATAAGTGGTGGAAGCGTGTGTGAAGAGGTACACCCCTGCAGGGTTATCAAACTATTCGAATAGCCGTTGTTCGCGGTACGAACTACTTGGTTACTCTTACAGTTCATAGACAAGTTGATGGATACTACTAAAAGCCTCAAGATAAGAGGATCCTCGGTAGTTTATTGATGTGGTGAGTATAGGACTCGTGTTCGTAATAACATCTTGCAATCCGTTGAGAGTTGTAGTATAGGTTAGCCAAGGTCAAAGCTGGCATTCTGCTATAAACTCCACTACCCCCTTTTGATAATGTTGCATGTATGATAGGTTCTGTGGTAAGACTTGCTGAGTACCTTTGTACTCATGTTTGCTTAATAACTGTTGCAGAGGAGAACCCTGCCCCTGCTGATGGGTTCTACATAGATGTTGATGTCGACGAGTAGCTTGACACCCAGACGGTGATCTGGAGCTTGTGAAGGGCCTTGTAGATAGTCAGGCTACACCAAGCATGTTTTATTTTCTAAGTTGTCTGTACTCAGACATGTAGCTTCCGCTTGTGCTTGTATGACTGTATGACTTGAGTGATGGGTCATGTGACCCCTACCTGTATGGATATGTTATGTATGGCTCTTGGAGCCTTTTAAATAAAGTACTTTGAGTCATAGAGTTCTGTTGTGATGCAATGTTGTATTTGCACATATTGAGCATATTGCGTGTATGATTGAAATGCTTGGTATGTGTGGGATCCGACACCTAGTTGTTTTCCTTTGGTAGTCTATCTTACAGGGAAATGCCTCCTAGTGATTCCAATGAGCCTTGGTAGCTTGCTACTGCTCGGAACACGTAGGCTGGCCGGCATGTGTCCTTCTTCGTTCCTGTGTCTGTCCCTTAGGGGAAATGTCACGCGTTGTTCCTTTAAGTCCATGTAGCTTGCTACGACTTGGGTTCATACGTTGATGACCGACACGTTCGTTGCTGGGTCATGGATGCCTGTCTCTGTAATTTAGTGCCACTTTTGGTTTATAACTAGCCATGTCGGCCCGGGTTCTCTGTCATATGGATGCTAGCGACACTGTCATATACGTGTGCCAAAATGCGCAAACGGTCCCGGGCCAGGTAAGGTGGCACCCGTGGGGTTACCGTGCGTGAGGCCGCAAAGTGATATGACGTGTTACAGCTAGATCGGTGTGACTTAGGATCGGGGTCCTGACAGCAACCGCCTTTTTCTTCTTAATAGCATAAGTTTTCCGGCATGGTTGCTTGGCCGATTTATCTTGAGTTTTCCTCTTCCAGAAGGGGTCGTTGGCATGTGCAGAAGATAGGAAATAAATGCAAGACAATTGATATGGTCGGATTAAATCAAACAGGAAAAAATCGGGAAGGACATACCGCTGGCGGTTTATTGGTTTCGCAGAACGGAGCTAAACCGGTCCAGCTGCACTCCTCCAAAGGGATATTCAACATCTTCTTCGCGGACTCAATAACTTCTTTTTCAGGAAGTATTATATCAATGTGGCGCAGAGGATCATCCGGTTTACCAGTGTACTCGCACATCAGGCCTGAGCGCCGGCTCAGTGGAAGAATGCTCCAAGCGAGCCAGCAGCGAACAAAGTCTACTCCGGTTAAGCCGTTGGCAACAAAGGCCCTGAGTTTAGAAAGCTGAGGGGCAAACCGGGCATGATCTGGAGCGCTGAGGCGTTGCGGCAAGGGGTGATCCGTTGGCAGGCCATAGGCGCGGTAACCCGGCAGTGGGTTTTCTCCTTCAGGCGAAGTGTCTTTACAATAGAACCACGTTTGGTTCCATTCCTTTGGGTGGCTGTGAAGGGCAGCATGAGGGAAACTCACATCCTTTCTCTTTTGCATACTGACGCCGCCCAACTCTTGATGCGGCCCGTCAGTAAACTCCATTCGTCGGTTTAAATGGAAAAAGTCTCGGAACAGATCTACTGATGGTTCTTCTTGAAGATATGCTTCTGAGAAGACTTGAAAATTGCATATATTTGACATAGAATTTGGACCTACGTCCTGAGGATGGAGCTGGAAAGCGGCTAACACGTCCCGAAAGAATTTTGAACCAGGAGGACTAAAACCCCGGGCCAGGTGATCAAAGAAAACAATGACCTCTCCTTCCTTAGGAGTAGGTGGGCACTGATCTCCTGGGGCCCGCCAGTGCAAAACCTCCTTAGGACCCAAAATACCGATTGAAGCAGCGTTCGTTAAGTCATCCTCAGTAATGCGGGAAGGGGCCCAGTTGCAAGCAACGAACTGCTTGGCTGTCATATTGACTGAGGAAGTGCTGAAAATTACAATGCAAAATTCGGTTTACCAATTGCTAAAGTTAAGCCGGAGCGTTATATAAAATTGTGGATTTAAATTGCCGGTTTACACAAGGGACTAATGGCGTTGGCTGGCCGGAAGCATATAAGAGTGAGGTAGCTACCGGATTATGATGATAGAGAAGGCATAAGCTAAACCATCAATTACAAGATACAGGTTTACTTCTAGACCGTCGAAGAAAGCATATGATTGATTAAACCGGTTAGTGAGCTACAGATCTATAATATGAAGAAACAGTTTCCACAGAAAGCTGAGGAAAATATGGATCTAAGGCACAAGGAAAAGATGAAATAAAACGCAAGTAATATACAGGAAGAGCCGCGGAGGTTTCTCTACAGATCGAATCTAAACTGATAAAGCCAGGAGAATTAGGTTTATGATGGCGGAGCGGAAACGCATGGATTCAGATGACAACTAAACGAATCTGAGTCTGCAACAAGGTTGACCTACGGGGACAAACAGTAAAGCTTCAAGGGTTCATGGCGGAAGTATGGACGAAACCCTAGAGTGAGATCTATAGGGAAGAAGGAGTACCTGACGGAGTAGAGGGTGGCGGTGAAGTGCTCTGGTCATGTTCAGGGTGATGCAGCGGCCTGGCTCGAGGACGGCGATGGGCTCGAAGAGCGGCGGCGGAGCTTCGAGCAATAGAGATGGAGGAAGACGAAGGCAGAAGGGGAAAAGAGGCATGCCCCAGTGGTATTTATAAGCCAAAAGGGTGAGAACGGTAAGCGCGGGAATCGAGGAGGTCAGAGATTGGATAAAGATCGCATTGTCGCCTCAATTTCCGGTATGGAATTTAACAAAGGTAACAAACAGAGGTGAGCATTAAATGCGGAGGTGACGTCACGACGGATTAAGGCGATTCCAGGAGATGACGTCATGGCCGGTTTATGAAGCAGATAAATTGCAGAGAGGAGATTTATGCAAGATTTAGAAGACTGACATGAACAAGTTCAAATCAATCTGGGGCCTAATGTCAAGGATATTACTAGCAGGTATAAACCGGCCAGGAGGATCCGGATTACACTGACATAATCGTGTTATTACAAGCCCGGTAGAATATGTACAAAAGGTTACGGCCCATACAGGTTTGAGGGCCCATATGTAAAGCTCACGGTTTGTAAACCATCATATCATGTAACTTGGGATGTAAGATAGAAAGAGTAGAGACCGAGGTGGACACGTTTATGAGCGGGCCTCGGGACTCTGTAAACCGGACCGGGCGTTACCTCTTATATAAAGGGACGACCCGGCGACGGTTCAAGGACAAGAAACAACAGCTCGAAACACAGGCAAGCGATTCGCTCCCTGTTCATCGACGCACAAGGAATACCACACCAAACTAGACGTAGGCTTTTACCTTCATCGAAGGGGCCGAACTAGTATAAACCCTCCGTGTCCTTTGTGTGCTTTTAACCTCTTCAAGCTAACCCGCGCGATGGCCTCACACCTAAGTCCTCTAAACCGGACATCTGCTGTGCCAATTCCACGACAAGACCTAAGGGAGAATGTACACTCATACTAGAAAATGAATAGCATTCTTGCAGGCTGGCAACTGAACATTGTGTGTGTGTAAGGCATATGTAAAGGACAACTTATAACCTGTATGTATGCATCACTTCCATTTGTACGTGCTAAGGCCAATTCAAACCCCTGAGACTAGCGGCATTGAATCGTTTTACAGGGTAGAATCTTTGTCCCAGATTGGTACACATGCAACTTGTCAGGGATATGGTTAGTAGGTATAAACCGGGTATTGTAAACCGGCTCAGTTATATTGTGCTTGGTTAATTATTTTAGAGATTACGGCCCATGAGATTTCAGGGCCCATGTATAGAGATACGGTTTGTAAACCGGTAAGAGATGTAACTTGAGAGATAAGAAAGAAAGGGGCAGAGATCGAGGCGGACACGATTATGAGCCGGCCTCGGGACTCTGTAAATCGGACCAGGCGTCACCTCTATATAAAGGGACGACCCGGTACCGGTTCAAGGACAAGCAACAATCGATCTGTCGAGACACATGCAAAGTGAAACCGCTCCCTGTAAACCGACGCCCAAGCAATACTAAACCAACTAGACGTAGGCTTTTACCTTCTCGAAGGGGCCGAACTAGTATAAATCCTTTGTGTCCCTTTGTGTGCCATGAATCCTTTCAAGCTAACCCGTGCGATGGTTCCATCATCAAGTCCGCTAAACCGGACATCTGCCGTGTTAATTCCACGACAGTTGGCGCCCACCGTGGGGCCTGCGCACGATGGTTTCGAGTTCTTGGAAGGCGGCTTCGAAGGGTTAAAGGGTCACGCAGTCGGCCGGATGACCAAGAATCGTCGTGGCCGGATCTATATCGATGACGCGGGTTGGGGACCGGAGGCCGATTCGATCGAATACGGGTACTGGGTCCCCTTCGGCAGCATCCAAGTCTTCATCGGCAAAATTGGAGAACCGGGACCTGAGCCGGACACCTTCCCCAACATCGTCGAGCCGGCTCAGCGTGCGAGATCGGCCCGGATTCAGCCTGCCATGAAGCATGTGTTCGTTGGAGCGATTCACGGAGGCCAAGCCGAGGACGGGTCGGAATCTGATGGTGCAACCGTCGTCTATTCAGATGACGAGCCTTCATCCGGGGAAACTGAATCTCTGTATCAGTTGCGGGACGGCCGGTCTGAGGGCGAGTCCGATGGAAACAGTATTCCGGACCCCTCCGGTCCGCCAAACCGGGTGGCGGTCTTCATGGCCGGTTCACAACCCCCGACGCACGGAACAACAGCGGAGGCTGGTGCAGGGGGAAGCGGTTCAAATCCCTCCATTACTGCAGTTCTATCCACCTTGATCGAGGAATTCACAGCTAAGGCAGTAGAGGTCGTAGCTCCAGCAGACAAGGCGCAACATGATGCAGTACTTCTTCAGTTGAAAGCCCGGATCGATCAGTTAAAGGAGGATTTACAGGCAGAAGGGGAGATGTTAGCCACAAGACAAGCAGAATTGGATGATCAAGCTTTTCACTTAAGGATGGAGCAGGCTTCGGTGGAAGCAGTAAGGGGGCGAAAGTATCGATCCCGCCTACCGCCGGGTTACGAATCTGCGAATTTGTTCAGAACACCTAGGGCTGGAGCCAGTAATAATCCGGTCCTAAACCGGAGAAGCCCACCGGCTCGGGAGGAGCCGGTTCAGCAGCCCGCCGCAGAACGGGAGCGACGGATTACATCGGCGCCTTATGTTCCTATCCCTCCGGGACACTACTCAAACCCTGTGGATAATATTGCTGCAGCGGCAGCACGGTTGGCCGCTTTACCTGTGGAAGAAACATCTCCGGTGGCAATAGAGGCGCGCAGGGCCCAGAAACTGCTCAATACGGCGTTGATACAGCAGCAAGCATACTCTCATAGCAGGGAAAGGCTGCATTCGACACCGCGTCCCAACCGAAGCTATTCTAGACATTGGGAGGAGCCAGAAGTGTCTAGCAGTGAACGTAGGAGACATCAGCACAGGCAGGATAATCCGGCAAGGGCGGAGATGCCAGCCCCGGATCGAAACCGGCCTAGATCGGAGGCCAGGGAGGAAGTTCGTCAGTCGACGCCGGTTCACACAGCCACCATAGGGACAGGAGCTACAGCGAGCGGTTTTGGAATACAATGTCTCGTCCCCGCCCTGCGGAGCGTCAAGTTGCCCAAGGATTTCAAAGGACCTCGCAAGGTGCCTAATTACACAGCCGATTTACCGCCCGAAGCTTGGGTGGAGAGTTACGAGATGGCCATGGAGATGCTGGACGTGGATGAATCGGCTTGTGCCAAATATTTCACTATGATGCTTGAGGGCACGGCTCGGACCTGGCTAAAGGCACTACCTCCGAATTCTATCGGATCATGGGGGGAGCTGCGCAGCCAGTTCATCAAAAACTTCAAGGATACGTGCAAGCAACCTATGTCGGTGATAGATTTAGCAGCATGCGTACAAGGAGAACAGGAGTCTACAGCAGCTTGGGTACGCAGAGTGGCAGAGATCTTGCATTCCTCAAACGGCATTAACCCGAGCACAGCAATTGTAACATTGGAGAACAATTGCCGGTTTGAATCTTTGAAATTAAAGCTCGGACGGCTCAAACGGGAGTGCAATGACATGGGGACTTTGATGAGCGCCTTGGTGAAGTACGGAGACTCAGATAATACCAAGTATCCGGAGTCAGAAGGAGATAAAACAGGAAAGGCCAGCAAGTCTGGTAAACCGGCGCCGGTTAATCCGGTTACTTCAAGCTTTTTGGGCAAACGAAAGGCAGAAAACAGCTCCGATTTTGTTGCCAGTACGCAGGCTCAAGGCGGTCTTCAGGTTGTGGAAACCCGGGTTGGGAGCAGGATTTGGATCAACCCTCTCTGAAGCATAGTGGAAGAGGGAGGATTGCAAGACACTCTATAAGAGAATGCCTGTCCCCTATGAAACCAGGGAACGGCCGTTTTAATCCTCCTAACCGGCCCCCGTACGGCGGTTCAGGGCCCGGATTTTATGGTCCGGGTTATCAAGGAAACAACTCCGGATCAGGATATAGGGGCAACGGCGGCTATCAAGGGAACAACGGCGGTTATCAATCCCAGCCAGGCGGCCAAAGTAGTCAAGGGAACTACAATGGTCAGGGAAATCAATCACATCATCAAGGTGGTTACAATGGTCAGGGAAATCAATCGCATCATCAAGGTGGCTACAACAATCAGAATAATCAGCAGCAGGGTCAAGGGAGTTACAATAACCAAGGAAACCAGCAACAACAGCGTCCGCAGCAACAGCAGCAATCCGGATTCCAGAGTAATCCGAAGGAGTTGAGCAGCGGTCAATATCATGTTTTCACCACAAGTTTATGTAAGAGGGACTAGAAGGTTTTAAAGCGGGCTGTTAATGCGGTAGAACCGGCGACGCCACAGTTTCTACGATGGTCAGAGAAGCCCATTGTATGGAGCAGGGAGGACCACCCGTTACAGGTAGATAATCCGGGACATTTAGCCTTGGTGGTGGCACCTCAGGTGGGAGGATACAGGTTTACTAAAGTCCTCATGGATGGAGGTAGCAGTATCAATATATTATATTACGAGACCTTTCGCCGTATGGGTCTGACAGATAAACAGTTAAGGACATCAAACACAGTGTTTCACGGGGTGGTCCCAGGTAAGTCAGCTTATCCAGTTGGTAAGATTGACTTAGAAGTTACCTTTGGGGATGAGCATGATTCCAGATCGGAGATGATCACCTTTGAAGTTGTCAAAATTAAAAGTCCATATCATGCTTTGTTTGGGAGGACGGTTTATGCTAAATTTATGGCTAGGCCATGTTATGTTTATCTGCAGCTTAAGATGCCAGGTCATAAAGGCACAATTACGGTGCATGGCAGTCGTAAGATAGCAGTGGAATGTGAGGAAGGTGATGCAGCTTATGCAGAAGCGGTATGTGCCACGGAAGAATTAAAATTTTATAAGGATAATGTTGATCCGGCAGATATGACTCCGCTGAAGAAGCCAACTACCGAGCATGATCCGGCTTTGAAGTTCAAATCAGCGGAAGAGACTAAGCAGGTTGATTTTGTGCCTGGAGATTCGTCTAAGCAATTCACTATCAGTGCTAACCTGGATCCTAAATAGGAAAGCGCGCTCATCGAGTTCATCCGTGAGAACCGGGATATCTTTGCATGGAAACCTTCTGACATGCCAGGTATACAGAGGGAACTCGCTGAGCACAAGTTGAATATTGATCCGAAGTTTAAACCGGTAAAACAGTATCTGCGCCGCTTTAACGAAGAGATGCGCAAGGCTATAGGAGAAGAAGTGGCCAGGCTTTTGGCGGCAGGGTTCATAGTGGAAGTTTTTCATCCGGAATGGTTGGCTAATCCGGTGCTGGTTCTAAAGAAGAATGGGAAATGGAGGATGTGTGTGGACTACACAGACCTCAATAAAGCTTGCCCGACTGATCCTTTTGCTCTGCCTCGCATTGATCAGATTATTAATGCCACAGCAGGGTGTGAGCGGCTGAGTTTTCTGGATGCGTACTCAGGTTATCACCAGATCAAGATGGCAGTTGAAGATCAAGAAAAGACAGCGTTCATAACCCCTTTTGGTGCTTTTTGCTATGTATCTATGCCCTTTGGGCTCAAGTGTGCACAGGCAACTTATCAGCGTTGTGTTCAGAATTGTTTGAAGGGGCAGATAGGAAGGAACGTACATGCTTACGTGGATGACATTGTGGTTAAGTCAAAGGAGGAAAGGACAATGATAGAAGACCTCAGAGAAACCTTTGATAATCTTCGGGCTTACAGGATGATGCTTAATCCGGAGAAATGTGCCTTTGGTGTCCCGGCTGGTAAGCTTTTGGGATTCCTGGTCTCGAACAGGGGAATAGAAGCCAACCCGGAGAAGATCAAAGCCATCACATCTTTGACAAAACCGGCTTGCATTAATGATGTTCAGCGCATAGCTGGCCGGATCACGGCGTTGAGCCGGTTTATCAGTCGCTTAGGAGAAAAGGCGATCCCGCTTTATCAAATGTTGAAAAAAACGGACCGGTTCATTTGGAGTGATGAAGCGAATACAGCGTTTGAGAATCTGAAACAGCAACTAGTGAAACCGCCGGTTTTAGCTGCTCCTATCGATAAAGAGCCTTTGCTGTTATATGTTGCGGCAAACACACGGGCAGTCAGCGTTGCGATTGTGGTTGAGCGCAAGGAAGCAGGGAAGGAACATCCGGTTCAGCGCCCGGTTTACTATGTGAGTGAAGTACTCATCGAGTCTAAGCAAAGATACCCTCATTGGCAGAAATTGGTATATGGGGTGTTCATGGCAAACCGGAAATTGAAGCATTATTTCCAAGGGCATCCAATAACTGTGGTTAGTTCAGCTCCGTTGGGAGACATAATCCAGAATAGAGAAGCTACAGGCAGAATAGCCAAGTGGGCTATTGAGCTCAGTCCGCATGAGTTGAAGTATGTACCACGTACTGCTATAAAATCTCAGGCATTGGTCGACTTCATCAATGACTGGACGGAATTACAGACTCCTGAGGAGAAGCCGGATCTTACTTATTGGACGATTCACTTCGACGGTTCAAAGCAGTTGGAGGGCTCGGGGGCTGGAGTTGTTTTAACTTCCCCCAGAGGTGATAAATTTTGTTATGTACTTCGGTTATTATTTCCTTGTACTAATAATGCAGCGGAATATGAGGCACTGCTTCATGGTTTGCGATTGGCAAAAGAGATGAATTTGAGCCGGGTTAAGTGCCTGGGCGATTCAGACCTAGTGGCACAGGAAGTTTCGGGCAAGTGGGATTCAAGGGATCCCCTCATGGCGGCTTATCGACGAGAGGTTGAAGCGGTCGCAGGACATTTCAAAGGATATCAGGTGGAGCATATAGACCGGCGGAAGAACGAAGCAGCCGACGCTTTAAGCCGGCTAGGGTCGCAACGTAAACCGGTACCACCAAACAACTTTTTGGATGAATTGCACAATCCTTCGGTTCAAGTACCTTCAGAGAACGACCTAGCTGTTCCGGACCCGGAAGCACAGTTGGTTGCAGCAACCCATGTTATTCCGGATTGGACGTTACCCTATTTGGCATATTTTAACCGAGGAGAGTTACCAGAGGACGAAGATGAAGCACGGCAGATAATCCGACGTTCCAAGTCTATGACAATTGCCAACGGGGAGCTGCACCATCGTAGCACTTCTGGAGTATTTCAACGGTGTGTTTCAGCTGAGGAAGGTTGTGAGATTCTAAGGGAGATTCATGAAGGGGATTGTGTTCATCATGCCGGATCAAAATCTTTAGTGGCTAAAGCTTTCCGACATGGCTTTTACTGGTTAACCGCACATACAGATGCGGCAGACCTGGTCCGCAAGTGTGACGCTTGTCAGAAGTTCTCAAGACGTGCACTTGTTCCGGCACAGGAACTCCGGATGATACCAATAACTTGGCCTTTTGCAACTTGGGGGCTTGACATGGTTGGTCCTTTCAAGAGATCCCAAGATCAGAAAACTCATCTACTAGTAGCAGTAGACAAGTTTATGAAGTGGATTGAAGTGGAGCCTATAAGCAAGTGTGATGCGGCAACAGCAGTTAAGTTCATCAAAAAAGTAATATTCCGGTTTGGTTTTCCGCACAGCATCATCACATATAATGGCACCAACTTGTCTCAGGGTGAGATGGAAGAATTCTGTCAACGAGAGCATATTCGTTTGGACGTGTCTTCTGTGGCTCACCCCCAATCCAATGGTCAGGCAGAAAGGGCAAATCAGGAGATTTTGCGAGGAATCAAACCCCGGCTTATGACACCTTTGCAGAGAACCCCAGGGTGTTGGGTTGAAGAATTACCGTCTGTCCTTTGGAGCATTAACACTACACCCAACCGGTCCACAGGTTATACACCTTTTTTCATGGTTTACGGCGCAGAAGCAGTTCTTCCAAGTGACATACGCCATGATTCACCAAGGGTAGCGGCCTATGTAGAAGCCATTAATGAGGAGTCAAGACAAGACGGTTTGGATCGGTTGGATGAAGAGCGTGATATAGCTGCAGCACGGTCGGCGATTTATCAGCAAGATCTGCGCAGATATCACAGCCGCCGGATTAGAACCAGGACATTCCAGGAGGGTGACTTGGTACTTCGGCTTATCCAAGATCAAACAGATATGCACAAGCTATCCCCGCCATGGGAAGGGCCGTTTGTGGTCAGCAAGAATTTACACAACGGGTCATATTATTTGGTGGACATTCGAGAACACAAGGATTCACGGACATCAGAAGAGGAGACGAAAAGGCCGTGGAACATTGCTCATCTACGGCCATACTACACTTGAGCCATGGGCTCCAATGTATCCTATGTATATATTATGAATAATGAATAAACCGGCACCCTCGGTAAACCGGGGGCTCAGCCTTCTTTCCATATACATAAATTTTTCGGCAAATAATCATATCAGTTTGTTATCAAGGATCAAATTACAATGTTTGCTGGTTTTAGAAACTAATCTTTGCAGGGTATGTGAAGGAGTGGTAGAACTCTCGGGAACAAGAGATTATATCCGGTTCAAGAAGAGAAAAACCCCATAAAAAGAAAAAACCTGCAGAGTCAGAGGGAACATCAGCGGCCCCTGGGGACAGTCCGGTTTGCCCACGTCCCCATGATTGGCTATGTTACGATTTTTTGGGTTCCCTGAACAGTTGATACGCTCACGTTCAATGATGGCCCGGCCCCTGGGGACAGTCCGGTTTGCCCACGTCCCCATGATTGGCTATGTTACGATTTTTTGGGTTCCCTGAACAGTTGATACGCTCACGTTCAATGATGGCCCGGCCCCTGGGGACAGTCCGGTTTGCCCACGTCCCCATGATTGGCTATGTTACGATTTTTTGGGTTCCCTGAACAGTTGATACGCTCACGTTCAATGATGGCCCGGCCCCTGGGGACAGTCCGGTTTGCCCACGTCCCCATGATTGGCTATGTTACGATTTTTTGGGTTCCCTGAACAGTTGATACGCTCACGTTCAATGATGGCCCGGCCCCTGGGGACAGTCCGGTTTGCCCACGTCCCCATGATTGGCTATGTTACGATTTTTTGGGCTCCCTGAACAGTCGATACGCTCACGTTCAATGATGACCCGGCCCCTTGGGACAGTCCGGTTTGCCCACGTCCCAATGATTGGCTATGTTTATAGTTTTATCAGCCCCCTGAACAGTCGATACGCTCACGTTCAGTGATTGGCTAGGCTCCTTGGGACAGTAGGTTTGCCCACGTCCCATTGATTGGCCGAACCTTGTTTTGAGCCTGGCAGCTCTTTGAAAAAGCCTCGCTTACATGGTTTGATTTACAAGAGTTGTGTGTTGCTTGATGTTTTTTGTGTTCCATAAACCTTTTTAAACCGAGTGGGACAGCTCCAGAAGTTGACCACCTATCTATAATGTCATAAGTCTGGGTCAGGAACACCAGCGAGAATTAAACCGGCGTTCATCATAACCCGGATCGACTTCATGATGAACCGACAGGTCGGCGGTACACGATCAGGTACAAGTTACAATTTCTGAACCAAGATGAGAAGGATTTATCGACAAGATGAATCGAAGAGTTTCAAGGGTTTATTAGAATTGATGAAGACTGATTAAGGTGATTTTGACATCCCGACCGGTTTAAGGTATTTTGGCTACATACAATTCAGGTCTCACAGCTATTTTTTTTTTAAAAGATATGCTTATTAGATGTATCAAGAGAACAAGTTAATCCGTCCAGTGGTAAGCCACTAGGACATGTTTTTTGGTATTTTCATGAACAGAGCAAGGCGTCCGCATCAATCAAACAAGTCAACGAACGAATATTTCATAAAGACCAAATGTCGGATCACGGCGCTTTAAGTTTCAGCTAAACCTATTACAAGGCATAAAAGCCAAATAGTTGGAAGCATTGTTTGACGGAATAACGATCATGATTACAACAAAAGCATTCAAGGTTGTGCTTCTCCTTGCTGAGAAGGTTGGCCACGGTCTTGTTCCGGAACGTCTTCGTCCTCGTGAAGCGGCGGGAAATCTGGTGCACGCCAATCAATCTTGGCCAAGGCACGGAAATATACTTCATCGTTGATCAGCTCAGTAGGATCAATATCAGGAGCAAAGGTGTGAGGACGAACCGGCGGAGTTAAGTTTACAATATCGTAAACTGGTCGATCCTCCCGCTCGTTCTGCAGGTTATATGATGGATGATATCGAGACAAATCAGACTCCACCGCAATCTTGCTCGCGAGGGGACGCATTTCTTTTGTCAGAGCATAAAGATCCTTTTCATCAAATGTTGAACCGTCCTCCTTGGTATCAGGAAATCCGGTTAACACTTCTTCCGGATCAATGTCCGGGACCCAAGCTTTAGCCCTGGTAAGGGCCAGAAGAGCACCTCCTCGAGCAGCCGATTTCTTAACCTCTTCAAGACGAGCCGGCAGAATGGACAAGCTATTCAAAGTATCTTTGATAGTTGAAGGAGCCGGCTTACCGAAGGAAGTGGCACTGATAATCCTTTGTGCTCCAGAGTATAATTGTTCAACCAAAGTATAGCAGGACTTCAGTTTCTTCCGTACATCATCCCCAAGATGGGAGACACGGCGTCCTACATACAACAATAAAAGTTAAACCGGTACAGGTCACAGGTTGCAAAGATAAAAACAGGAGTTCAGGTTATGATTACCAAAGATAGCAGAAGTCATCAAGTCAATTTGGCGCTTTAACCCGATCAATTCTTCAGTAACCGGGTTAAGGGCTCCTTCGGCATCCTGAACACGTTTCTCAAGATCTTTTTTCTGGACTTCAAAAGTAGTCCGTTCCTCGTCAAAGAACCTCTTCAAGTCTTCAGCAGTCTTTAAACTCACTTGGAGTTCTTTCTTAGCCTTTGAAGCGGCTGACTCAGTCTCTATAAGCCGGCTTCGAAGTTCACTGAGTTCCAGAGCATTCCGGTTCAGCTCAGCCTGTAGACAAAAAGTTCAAAAGCAAGGTTAGAAATTACAAGTCTCAAGCACACAACCAAGTTGTCTACTTGACACTTGGGGGCTAATGGCAGTTGAAGTAATACAGCAAAGACACTTTGAAAATACAAGTCTCAAGCACACAACCAAGTTGTATACTTGACACTTGGGGGCTAATGGCAGTTGAAGCAAAGCACCACAGACAATTGGAAATTACAAGTATCAACTACATAACCAAGTTATCTACTTGATACTTGGGGGCTAATGTATGGATCAGCAGTTCAAAACTACAAAGTTCCGGATTACCTTCAATAAAGCAGATAAACCGGAACTTGGGGGCTGCTATAAGATAAAGATGCGTCAAAAAAGCAAAGCTAGAAGAGGAAACTTACTTCATATTTTTCTCTCATCAGGTTTACTAGGCTGGCTTCATAATCCCGGCTGCTGTGGAGCCGGTTCAAATATCCGGAATAGATATCTTGAGCACTCATACTTGAAAGACTGGATACATCAGTACTCCACTTCCCCTTTTCCTGAGTTATTTTTTCCGCTTTAGCTGTATGTTTTGCTAAAATGGTGGGTTCAGCTGGCGCAACATAAGCAGTGCCAATGACCACGACATCAGGGGAAGTGGGTGCATTGGGAGGAGTAACTTCAACTTGAGCCGGATCAGGAGACGCCGGGTTAACTTGAGGAGAGTTAACCCGGGCCGGACTTGGTGGGTCTTGGGCATCTTCAGCAGCAGGAGTTTCAAGAGCGGGTTCGTCAACCGGAGCGGCAGGAGTACCTTCAGGAGGGACGGCTGTAGACGGATCAATCACCGGTTCACCAGCAGAAGGATCAGCAACAGGTTTTTTCGCCTTGGCTCTTTTGCTAGGTTTCGGTTTGCTGGAAAAACAGGCAAAATAAATTAGCATTATAAAGGAAGGTGGTGTCATAAACCGGAAAAGGTGAAGAGAATTACCCCGGGACGGTCTTCAAAGGAGGAAGCTGTGTAGCGGTCGATTCGCCGGAAGAGGACAGTGGAGTTTCCTGATAGTCAGGATCAGACGGTTTAAGTGGTTTTCGGATAAGTCCGGCCTTGGGATGAAGAAGGGTCGGAGAGAGTATCACCTCAGCGCGGCGCTTTCGAACCGGAGTTAATGAGATTCCAGAGGACTCCACTGCCAAGCCACTATGGCGAGTGGTCCGGCGCAAAGCTTCGTGCTGTTGCTTCTTCAAAGTAAAATTAGGATCCAACTTAGCATAAGGATGGGAAAATTGATATTTTCTAACAGTCCGACTGCTTTTTTGAGGAGGAGGTTCTGAATCAGAAGAAATAAGGGTTACCTCAATCTCAGCCGGGTTATCACCTTCAAGTGGTTCCTGTGAAAGGGTATCATTAGATATGTTAACAAGTACATAAAAGCAAAACTTAAACCGGAGTAAGGCATACCTCGGAGTCCGGATCATCATCCTCAGAAGGAGAACCGGTATCAACGGCTGCTTTCCTCTTCTTGTTAGCAGGGGTTTTCCGGCGAGCCTGCTTTACAGTTTTTTCCTGAGGTTTTCTCCTCCAGAAGGGGTCTTCAGCCTAAATGAAAAAAGTAAAGGCAATTGAAAGATGGTTCAAAGAGGACGGTTTATAAAGTACAAGTTAAAGACAAACTTACTTCAGGCAGCTTATTCTTCTTAAAATATGGGGCCAAATCAACTTTAGAGCAATCTGTTAAAGCAGGATTGACAATCTTCTTGGCTGACTCAATTACTTCCGATTCAGAAAGCTTCTCCTTAGAAAACCTCTGAGGATCATCCGGTTTACCGGAGTAATTACACATCAGCTCAGGGCGCCGGCTTAAGGGAAGGATACTCCAAGATAGCCAGCAACGAAGGAAATCAGTGCCAATCAGACCATTTGCCATGAAAGCTCTCAGCTTGGAGAGCTGTGGTGAAAACTGGATCCGTTCAGCAGCACTTAACCATTGTGGCAAGGGGTGATTCGCCGGGATACGAGTTTCACGATAACCCGGCAACGGATTTTCACCTTCAGGAGATGTGTCTATACAATAAAACCAGGACTTGTTCCAGTCCTTAGGGTGAGTGTGTAAGGAGGCGTGAGGAAAAACTGCATCCCTCCTTTTCTGAATGCTAATCCCACCAAGCTCCTGGTGAGGCCCGCTGGTGAATTCAGTGCGCCGGTTTGCATGGAAGAAATCCCGGAATAGATCAACTGAAGGCTCTTCTTGCAGATATACTTCAGAAAATACTTGGAAATCGCAAATGTTGGAAACAGAGTTTGGTCCGATGTCCTGTGGGTGCAGCTGGAAGGTGGCAAGAACATCCCGGAAAAATTTTGAACCGGGGGGAGAGAAGCCACTGGAAATATGGTCCAGAAATACGATGACTTCCCCGGATCTAGGAGTAGGAGGGCACTCATTACCCGGAGCACGCCATTTCAGCTCAGCCCGAGGGCCTAAGGTGCCGATGCTCGACAGCTTGACTAAGTCTTCCTCAGTCACGACAGAACGGACCCAATCGCACGAAACATATTGCTTAGCCATTTGAACAAAGTACTGAAGAAGAGAAAGTACAGAGACGGATTATGAACGTATAATGATCCGGGATCTATTCACGATATACAATGGTTAAAACGGAGAACTAGCTGGCAAGGTTAAACCGGCAATCATAAAACAAGTTATATTATTTCCGGTTTAAATGGCAGTTGAAGCGGAACAGTTTAATCGTTGCATCAGTTTATATCATTTCCGGTTTATAGCATGACAATTTAAACCGGGACATACTTAGCGAATCTACCGAGGAGAAAAACAGGTTTCTAAATAACTGCTAAGGGGGAAAGATCTGAGTATGCTGAAGAAAAGAAACTGATCTACAGCGGAGTAATAATTGCTAAAGGGGAAAGCTACGCAGACTTCATACCAAAAGGACGAGTTTACATGTTAGACAGGTGCAATAAAGATTCGACGCATCTACAGCGGAGTAAAAATGGAAGAAGATCGAAAAATAAGGCTATTACAAGTCACAGGTTCAAAGAACGAACAATGCAAAGCTTGCTGAGAGCTCTAATGGCGGAAGGATAAATCTACAGCGCTATGGCGGTAAGATCTAATCTAATACTAAGCCGAAGATCTACTGTCTAGGGCCTAAAGATCACAAGACTCCTATGAGAAACGTATCTACGAAGAGACAAAGCTTCATTGGAAGCCCTAAATGGCGGAAGAACACAGGCGAAGCAATGGCGGACACAGATCTACAGCGAGGAGGGTAAACGTACCAGGAACAGCGAGAATCGGCGGCGGAGAGAATCTGGTCAAGGCTCAGGTTGATGCAGCGGCCGGTCGAGGACTGGAGATCCGGCGGTCGTCGGCGGCGGTTTGAGCTCGAGCAACAATGGAGGAGGAAGACGCAGGAAGAGGATGAGGGGAGAAGAAGATAACGAACGGAGCGGGGCAGTATTTATAGCCAGAGGTTAGGTCTGAAACGACAGGAGCGAGAATCGAGGAGACAGAAATCGGATAAAGATCCCGTGATGCCTCGATCTTCGGGATAACCCTTAAAATACGCTACAGTACAGCTCACGGCGTTAAATGCGGAGATGATGTCATTGTCAGACTTTAATGATTTCGGAGGATGACGTCAGAGCCGGTTTACAAAAAGATGAAGACAGAACAGAATTATATGAGACGACGGAGATTGATATGAACAAGTTCAAATCATTCTGGGGCCTAATGTCAGGGATATGGTTAGTAGGTATAAACCGGGTATTGTAAACCGGCTCAGTTATATTGTGCTTGGTTAATTATTTTAGAGATTACGGCCCATGAGATTTCAGGGCCCATGTATAGAGATACGGTTTGTAAACCGCTAAGAGATGTAACTTGAGAGATAAGAAAGAAAGGGGCAGAGATCGAGGCGGACACGATTATGAGCCGGCCTCGGGACTCTGTAAACCGGACCAGGCGTCACCTCTATATAAAGGGACGACCCGGTACCGGTTCAAGGACAAGCAACAATCGATCTGTCGAGACACAGGCAAAGCGAAACCGCTCCCTGTAAACCGACGCCCAAGCAATACTAAACCAACTAGACGTAGGCTTTTACCTTCTCGAAGGGGCCGAACTAGTATAAATCCTTTGTGTCCCTTTGTGTGCCATGAATCCTTTCAAGCTAACCCGTGCGATGGTTCCATCATCAAGTCCGCTAAACCGGACATCTGCCGTGTTAATTCCACGACACAACTATTGCACTGCACGTACCAACATCGCATCACGGAGCAGTCAAATATGATTTTTAGCTGCTATTATAACGCGAAATTGATTTTGGGTTTGGCGTGTGTGACACTGACTGCTGCTGAAAAACTGTCCATGGCCATGGTGGTTAATGCGAACGAAGATGGGCATGGAGGGGACGAGGGGCAGGGACTTACTACTTCGATGTTGATCCTGTAGACGACGTGCAGCCGGCACTTCTCCCAGCTGCTGGCCCGGTAGGCCAAGGCGAGGAGCTGGCCCTTGCCATGCAGCTCGAGGCCGGTGGCGCCATCGGCGGCCACGCCAAAGACCGCGACGGCCTTGGCGAGGACGTAGAAGAGGGAGCCGATGCTGTAGGCCGCCGCCACAAACAGGTCGGCCGCGCCGCCCCCGCATGCCGTGTACGCGCCTGCACACACGAAAAAACAATGATCGATTAGTAACCAGGAAGGAAATCAGATGGCGATTCGAGATCAGGAAATTGACAGCACGCGCTTAAAATGGAGGGGAGGAGGGAGCGGGCGGGGTGTTTATAGAGGATGAGGAGGGAGCGGGCGGCAGAGATGGCGGGGAGGTCGACGAGGGAGGAGCGGAAGTGGAAGCCCCTGGCCTGGTCGAGGAGGCTGTGCATGGAGGCGTGGTGGACGCCGGCGGGTAGGAAGTTGGAGAGGAGCGCGGGCGGGAGGAGCAGGTCGAGGAGGACGATGAGGAGCCCGATGTGAGCCTGAGCAGAGGAACGCTGGACGAGGAAGGGGTGGAGGCGTCAGCGAGGAGCCAGCAGAGATGGCGGTGGAGGTGCGGCGCCGAGGGCGGGACGAGCACGGCGGCCATGCGATGGAGGGTGCCGACTGAGGCCTCCGGGACGGGCGGAGGAGCGGGTGGTGGTGCGCGGGCACGCGCGGCGGTGTCGGATCTGAATCGGCGGGGTGGCGGCGGCGATGTGGGAGAGGGAGCGCATGAGGTAGATCTGGAGCGCTAGGGTTCGTGGGGTGAGAGGGTGAGGGAGTTTTCTTTTTTCTTTTTTCTTTTTTTGAGACAAATAGGGGGAGCAGGGTGAGGGAGAAAGGGCTGCCGTCCGATCCGAGAGCATCCGACGGTGTTTGAGCACGATCCGCGTGACATGTCCATGGACCAATCAGAATCTAGTACACGTTATGACCTTCTAAATTGGTCGTAATTGACTAAAAATAAGGTGTTAAACCATATTTTTTCAAAAAAAGGTGTTGAATCATATAAAAAAATTTATGATATGAGAAATTCAAAAAGAAACATTCTCATTGTGTCACCAAATGTGACATAGTTTTTAGGAAAACTAACAAACTTGTAATTGGAATAAGACAAATATCTTTTGAAATTTGTTATGAGAAATGAGTTTTTTAGGGGGGGGGGGTATTTTTCTATTTTTGGAGTGCCAAAAATGTTTACAGCACCACTCCATTTTCCAAAACTATAGCACTGCATTTTATGTACAGTTCACCAAATCTTTAGATGTAAAATGCTTTCGATCCACCTCTCATCAAAAAGACAAATTATGTTTCAAAAAAGCATCTACCTCGGCATTCTTTTGTTTTTCTTCTACTTTTTCACATGAAAAATTCAATGAAATGATCTCATATTATGCACAATGGTGCATCTGGAAATGGCAAACAATGTTACCTAAGGAAGTTTTCATTTTCTGTGCACGGAAAATTCAATTTTCATTTTTTGAGTGCCCGAAAAGAGGCTTTTTGTGAAGGACCTACCAAATATTTGTTGCAAAATTGTACTAAATCAATTTCCTAAAATACTAGGACATATTTGATGCACAATTGACCAAATGGTTGGGTGTAAAAAGTTTTGATCCACCTCTCGTGAAAAAGACAAATTCCCGATGATTCAGCTGGAAGCGGGTCAAATTTGAACTGTAGCTACCTCGTAGTTTGCTCTTTATTTTTTTCGAAAATCATTTCTAGGTACATAAGTATCTATTTAATCTGAGAAACACCAAAAACATTCCATGATTCAACCACTAGCTAGGAACGGCCATTCCCGCCGTTGTGACCGCATTTTGAAACGGGCATAAAAAATTCAGAAAAAAACCAAAAAATTGGGAAACCTTCGCATTGTGTCATTATATGTGGCCAAGTTCCCAAGAAAAATAACAAACTTGTAATATGGCAAATATTTTTAAAAAGTGTTCTCAGAAACGAGCTATCACGTGTGGAGATCAATGGCTTTCAAGCCAAATGATCAATCTTATGGCAACATTCATGGCATAGTTTGTTCAAATGATCTCATATTGTGCACAAGGGTGCATATTGTAAATCCAAACAATGTTTCCTAAGTAAGTTTTCATTTTCTTTGGACGAAAAAACCATTTTTCATTTTTCGAGTGCCCAAGAGGAGGTTTTTTCTGAAGGACCTCCCAAATAATTGTTGCAAAATTGGAACAAATCAATTTTCTAAAATACTAGGACATATTTAATGCAAAATTGACCAAATGGTTGGGTGTAAAAAGTTTTGATCCACCTCTCGTGAAAAAGATAAATTCCCGCCGATTCAGTTGGAAGCGGGTCAAATTTGAACTGTAGCTGCCTTGTAGTTTGCTATTTATTTTTTCCAAAAATCATTTCTAGGTACATAAGTATCTATTTAATCATAGAAACACCAAAAAAATTTCAAGATTCAACCACTAGCTAGGAACGGTCATTCCCGCCGTTTTGACCGCATATTGAAGCGGGCATTAAAAATTCAAAAAAAATCAGAAAAATTGGGAAACCTTTGCATTGTGTCATTATATGTGGCCAAGTTCCCAGGAAAAATAACAAACTTGTAATACGGCAATTATTTTTAAAAAGTGTTCTCAGAAACGAGCTATCAAGTGTGAAGATTCATGACTTTCAAGACAAATGATCAATCTTATGGCCATATTCATGGCATAGTTTGTTCAAATGATCTCATATTGTGCACAAGGGTGCATATTGGAATGGCAAACAATGTTGCCAAAGTAAGTTTTCATTTTCTTTGGACGAAAAAACCATTTTCCATTTTTCGAGTGCCCAAAAGGAGGTTTTTTTGTGAAGGACCTCCCAAATAATCGTTGCGAAATTGGGCCAAATAAATTTTCTAAAATAATAGGACATATTTAATGCACAATTGACAAAATGGTTGGGTGTAAAAAGTTTTGATCCACCTCTGGTGAAAAAGACAAATTCCCGCCGATTCAGCTGGAAGCGGGTCAAATTTGAACTACGGATGCCTCATAGTTTGCTATTTATTTTTTTCCAAAAATCATTTCTAGTTACATAAGTACCTATTTAACCATAAATACATGGTTTGGTGGCGATATGTTGAGGTTTGGGCGGTAGCCAAGGGCCCCAACTCTAGAGCGCGTAAACTCGCATGCCCGCCGCGATGTCACCGCGTGGCCGTGGCGTTGCCATGTGTTCTGGGCGGCCTAGGCGTGTCTAGTGGGTTGGGCACTCCCCAGGTAGGTGCTAGGAAGAAAATTACAACATAAGATTCTCACGAGGAGACCGATCGATGCTCAAACATGAATTAGCAGCCAAGTGTTTGATTAACGGTACGGGAAATGTACATGGCTAATGGGCGTGAGTTTTGGCTGAGGATGATCAGTTACGAAGAAGACCATCTTCACAAATTTTGAGCTCAAAAGGAGGAGCCTAGGTGGTACTTGCTTTGCAAAGTACCACACTGGACATAAATACGAATGTTGAAGCTGGGCTCAAAATAATGAATGGATTGAGCTGGCATTTGGTGGAGGATGGTTATTTGGGCATAGGAAAGCACTGTAGAAAATGGATACTATTTGGACATGCCAAAGTGGTACTTCCTTCACAAACTGTTGTTCTGAACAGAATAGGAAAATGAATATTTTTTAATTACTTTTGAACTAGGAAAGGAAGGTTTTTTACTTATTTGAGAAATATATGACCCAAAGAATTTATGAGATTTTTTTGGGAATTTTGGGATTGACAGAAATATAGGTTGCTTCACAACTTAGGGCAAAAACTGCCACATGGACATGACACATAGGCAAAACTGATGAGGTGGCGCCTAGTCATAGCAACCCACCACAATTTACAAGGTTATGACAATCTATATTGGTCATGATCAGCTAGAAATAAGGCAGCAGACTAGTGCTATCTGCTTTATGACCATTTCGTGTAAGGAAATTACGACCTTTCTGACCAAAATGGTCGTTATAGTTTAGGGTTTGGAGCCCCCCGAACAGCTTTTGACCAATTGGTCTAAAATTGTCATAAATCTATGACCAATTCTTCCAGGGTCACTGACAGAAGGTCACTAGTTGACATATTTCTTGTAGTGTATCTTTGGCTATGCTAGATGTCTCGCTCTTTAGCTTATTGCCTCGATGCCTATGTCTGTTTGTCAGCCTCCTATTGTTGCCATGAAACTCTCTAACCACCCAACCTAGCAAACCGTTGTTTCGCTACGTAAGCTTCGGTCAGCCCCTCTTATAGCGTTGTTAGTTGCAGGTGAAGATTTGAAGATTCTTGCTTTATGTTGAAGTTATTGTTGGGATATCACAATATATATAACTCTTAAACTAAATCATATATATATTGGTAATGGGTGGAAGGCTAAGCCTCTTGCTTGGTGTTTTGTTCCATTCATGCCACCCTAGGAACCGTCTAAACCGGTGTTATGTTCCTTGATTTTTGCGTCCCTAACACGGTTGGGGTTTATGGGCCCCCCTTAATAACCCGCTTAGTGCTAAAGCTTTTCCAGCAAGGCCCAACTTTGGTTTTACATTTGCCTAATAACTAAAACTTGCATAAGGGCGTTGCATACCCGAGTTCTTAATTAACAACCCGGGCCAGTGCTCCACACACTACTAGGAAAAGGGCTATAGATGATATGGCCACTAATGGCGCACCAGACATGTGGTGGGCCATTACTATATACTAATGGCGCACCATGTGTAGGTGCGCCATTAGTGTCCAAATACTAATGGCGCACCACATCCACGGTGCGCCATTATTAACAAAAAAAAAATCATTTTTTTTCCAAAACTACTAATGGTGCACCAGTGGGTAGTGCGCCATTACTAGTTAAACTAGTAATGGCGCACCACATCCACGGTGCACCACTAGTAATTTTCTTTCAAATTTTAAAAAAAAATCAATTTTTTTATTTTTTTTAAACTACTAATGGCGCACCAGTGGATAGTGCGCCATTACTAGTTCAACTAGTAATGGCGCACCACATCCACGGTACGCTAGTAGTATTTTTTTTCAAATTTTGTTTTAATTTTTTTTCCAAAACTAGTAATGGCGCACCACTCCCACGGTGCGCCATTACAAACTTGGCCCAAAATTTCACCAACTGCACCCCCCCGTGTGGACCGCCTTTTCCAGTTTAAAAAAAATAAAAGAAAATGATGGAAATGTCAAAAAAAATTAAAGAAAATAAGTTTCCCATGTGATATGTGGTCTACTTGTTGGGAAAATTTACAAATATGAATTTCGACTTTATTTACAAAATATCTCTGGAATTTGTAAAATGGGCATAACTTTTGCATACGAACTCGGATTAAAAAGTTTTTTATATGAAAAATCATCTACTTGAAAAGTTACATCCGAATTTAACTGGGGGAACCCCATTAAACATTTTCAAAATCCCCAAAAACCTAATAGAAAAAAGTTACGGGGCTTTTAAGATCTAGACGGAAAAAATGGAAAAAAAATTCAAACTTACTAGTGGCGCACCGTTTGCTAGGTGCGCCACTAGTAACAGAAAAAATTGGTTTCCAAAAAAAATGCAAATTTTGTTTCAAATATGATACGTAATATGACGGGGAAGTTTGAAATATTTTTTCAAATTTTCATCATAGTCATGAACATGAACAAAGTTCTAGACATCAAGAAGGTTTAATAGGATTGATATGATAGATATATCAACAAGTGCCTGTGAAGTGAGCTGGTGCTGGGGTTGGATGGAACTCGGAAGTTAAGTGTGCTCGGGCTGGAGTAGTGTGAGGATGGGTGACCTTCTGGGAATTTTGACCGTAGAGTGCGATTTGACTTGAGATTAAGCATATTGACCAAAGATTAAGGAAAAAACGAAAAAAAATTGGAAACAAATTTTGAATTTTTTTTTAAAAAAATTCTGAAAAAAATTCCTCAAAACAATTGTTACTAATGGTGCAACACAAGTGCGCCATTAGTAAAAAATTCTAATGGCGTGGTGCTAGTGGTGCACCACTAGTGCGCCATTAGTAGGCAAAAGCGGTGCGCCACTAGCATGCCTTTTTCTAGTAGTGACATGAGTGTTGGTCCAAACTGGGGAGCTTGCGGGGCCACCTTGGGGAAACCCGAGGGCTGGTAAAATCTTGTAGCATCACCCATCCGGTCGTGGCCTGAGACGAGATACGCGCGGCTACTATCAGGGTGTCGGCACGCCGGGAGGTCTTGCTGGATTAGTTTTACCTATGTCGGTATATCTTGAGCACGGGATTCTGAGAATACTCGAGTCTTCCCACCTTGGAGTTGCGACTCCGTAGATCGTGAGCTTTTGATGGGCTAAGTTGGGACACCCCTGTAGGGTTTGATCTTTCGAAAGCCGTGCCCGCGGTTATGTGGCACATAGGAATTTGTTAATATCCGGTTGTAGAAAAGTTGACACTATGATCATAATACACTACCAGCGTGAGTAACCGTGACGGTCGCTTTTCGAAGGGGTTCGGGAAGTGAACACGATGGGGTTATGTTTGTCGTGCTGAGTTAGGATCACTTCGTGATCACTTTGACGATCGTTGGCACTTTCTCTTCTCGCTCTAAACACGTAAGCTAGTGCTAGTGCTGCTGCAACCTTCTTTTCAGCCTTGTTCCACACCCAAGGCTTTGATAGTATTACTACCCGGGAACGGGATTGCTGAGTCCTCCGTGGCTCACAGATTCTACACAACACCATATGCAGGTACCGTTGAGAACTACACAGCTGGTGGTTCAGAGTTGTATTGAGAGTTCGATGAAGAGTGTGGGCGATACTACGTGTCTTACCCAGAGGATCAGTAGGGCTCTTACTAGGATGATCGGAACCTTGTGTTGCTTTATTTATGGTATCTTTCATTTGGATCTTCGTCCGTAGTCGGACCCTGATGTTATTGGATGATGTATGTTAATGTATTACTTTATGTGACGTGGCGAGTGTAAGCCAACTACTCTTTTACAATTTCATCCCTCTTTTACATGAGTTGTGCAAAGATACCATACTTGAGATCATTCTAGTATGTGATTATACCTTTAAGTCGTGCCTCGACACGTGGGAGGTATAGTCACATACTGGGCATTACAGTTACACCATCTGCTTAGTTTAAGCATCATATATGAGTATATGCCATGCCTATCCATTTTCTGTACGTATTCCATGTGTCGTCATACTATGTTTTTCTAGTCAAATGTTGTTCTTTCGTAATAGATGTACAAAAGGAAGAGGGTGATTGCAGATCCTCAAGGAGTACAAACTAGGTATTTGGAAAAGGTAGTGATACCTGTTAAATGAGATAGATCAGCAGCAACAGAAAACACAGGCCCAACTGTAACAGACTTTACCCCTACTCCTGTGGCCAAACCCCCATTAGAACTGCTGACAGCCCAGCGTCAGGTACTGTCTATGATATCAATTCAAATTTTGAACTCCTAAATTTCTGCATGTGCCTTACCTTCTCTCTTGTATGAAAACTAATTTCACATGAATCTCCTTGCTCAAAGGATCATAGGATCTCACGACAATACTGGGCTCTACATTGCTATTGTCAGTACCTCTTGCCCTTTGTCAGCATACTTACACTCATTGCTGTTTGATTATGTAGCATCACTATAAATGTTCGCTTCTTTATCCTTCCTTTGCTTGAAATTATAAGATCTATATTTACTCTTAGATAAATGTAGAATTAACACAATGGTTATGAAGTTTTGGACTGCTCATGTAAGTACCTGTTGTCATGTACTCCCTATGTATCGAATTAATTCTAGATCAATTGGATGTATTTAGAACTTAATAGTGCTAGATACATCCATTTGAGAGACAACTAAAAATGGACGGTGGTGGTATTACTGTACATGCTTCCTGAGGTAGTTGATTGCCTAGCATTACTCTGCATCTTATCTGCCCTGCCCTCCACTTTCTACAAATTATCATATCTACATTTACTCTTACCAAAATGTTGAGTAAAGCCAATGCCACTGCACACGTTGATTTCTGCATTCCTCTTGTCAGTACCTTTTGCCTTGTAGTGTTGTACTTAATTAATTTCTATTTGATTATCTATCATCAGTCTGCACCTGAGCTTCATTATCCTCTATTTCTTCCAATATTATTTGATCTATATTTACTCTTTGCAAAATGTAGAATAATGGCAACGCTTATAAAGAATTTTCTTTGGGGAATTATTTGAATTGTCTTTCCATCAAGATGGAGAAGGGCTTTGTCCAGCCCGTGTTAACATGTAATGTAAGTTCATCCTTCTCAAGCCTTCAAACTTTGTTCTAGTATAGATTTGGATAGGCATCATTTCCTCCACTGTTGTTTACATCTGATTGGATGTTTGCAACAACTACCAGTTTTAAATTGTAGTTGTAAAAACATGTTCCTTATGCAAAACAGATCCATGTATTTGCTTATATAATTGTGAAACCTGTTACGTGTCTCCTTGTTTCTCTTTCAGAGTCGTATCTCTTATGCCAGGTAGAACTTTAGGAAAGATAGTGAGCCAAACCATCTTGAGGACAGCGAGATGACCCCAAGGTCCTATATTGATGAAGACAGTGAGTTGAAGCTACTCACCAGTATGTGTGAGACAACCTCTGTGAAGTTGCTGCCTCAATCAGTTCGACTTCTTCAGTCTCAACTTAAAGCGGAAAGGCTTGCTTCAGCTCAGCTCCGACTTGAAGTCAAAGATGTAATGAAGATGTCAGGGGACTGCCTTGCACAATATGGTGCCATATATCTAGGGATGAAGCATCTATCATTGACACAACTGAGGTCTCATCAGCTTGTTCGGCTGCTTGCGGGGCCCGAGTTTGCCAGGTCTAGTGCCTTCTGAAGTGCTCTCAGTTTTATATATTCTTTTGTCGGTGTGTTTATATGCACTATTGGCGACCTTTGATGCCCAGTGTATGAAATCTGCGGTCATGTTGCGCTTTATTATCACCGATAGCGAACTTTGATTCCGAGTGGATGTAATATGTCGTAATTTCTTTGTTGTATAGTCTAGGTTTATTCTTTGGTCGGTATGTTGTAACATAGGCCGGAAGGTTTAGTGGATCTCAGTGTTGTCGGTCTTCAAGCCGGTCTGTTACTCATATGGGCCAAAACGTGGGCCTATAATCATCTTGGGCCATTAGCAGGTCTTAACCTATAGTAGTTTCCCGCCTTTAACAGGCCATGGGCTACATATTTACTGTAGTGACACTGGGCTTCCTACGGGCCGTAGAAACAATGGGCCTTCTACGGTCCGTAGAAACAATGGGCCTTCTACGGGCCGTATCATCAATGGGCCTTAGTGTTGGAAATATGCCCTAGAGGCAATAATAAAAGTATTATTATTATATTTCCTTGTTCATGATAATCGTCTGTTATTCATGCTTGGATTGTATTGTATGGAAACAGCGATACATGTGTGAATACATAGACCAAAATGAGTCCCTGGTAGGCCTCTAGTTACCAGCTCATTGATCAACAGATGGTCACGGTTTCCTGACCATGGACATGGGATGTCAGTGATAACGGGATCACATCATTAGGAGAATGATGTGATGGACAAGACCCAATCTTGAGCATAGCACGAGATCGTTTTAGTTCGTAATGCATAAGCTTTTCGGTGTCAAGTATTTATTCCTTAGACCATGAGGTTGTACAACTCCCGGATGCCGTAGGAATACTTTGGGTGTGCCAAACGTCACAACGTAACTGGGTGGCTATAAAGGTACACATCGGGTGTCTCCGAAAGTGTCTGTTCAGTTGGTACGATCCGAGACTGGGATGTTGTCACTCCATATGACGGAGAGGTACCTCTGGGCCCACTCGGTAAGACATCATCATAATGAGCTCAATGTGACTAAGTAGTTAGCCACGAGATGATGGATTACGGATCGAGTAAAGAGACTTGCCATGACGAAATTGAACAAGGTATCGGGAATACCGACGATCGAATCTCGGGCAAGTACCGTACCGATGGACAAAGGGAATAACATACGGGATTGAGTGAATCCTTGACACGGTGGTTCATCCGATGAAGATCATCGAGGAACACGTGGGAACCAACATGGGTATCCAGATCCCGCTGTTGGTTATTGACCTGAGAGTGGTCTCGGTCATGTCTACGTGTCTCCCGAACCCGTAGGGTCTACACACTTAAGGTTCGGTAACGCTAGGGTCGTAGAGATACATGCACGTGGAAACCCGAAAGTTGTTCGGAGTCCCGGATGAGATCCGGACGTCACGAGGAGTTCCGGAATGGTCCGGAGGTAAAGATTGATATATAGGAAGTCAGGTTTCGGCCATCGGGTGATCTCCGGGGGTCACCGGGAGCGTCCCGGGACCAGCGGAGGGGCCCCGGGGGTCCACCAGGTGGGGCCACCCATCCCGGTGGGGCCCCTAGGCTGCAAGGGGAAGTGTCCAGCCCTAATGGGCTGGCGCACCACTAGGGGCCCACCTCCCCATGTGCCTAGGGTTGAAACCCTAGGGGGGAGGGGGCGCCCCACTTGCCTTGGGGGGCAAGGACACCCCCCTGGCCGCCGCCCCCCCTGCAGATTGGATCTGCAGGGCCCTAGCGCACCCCCTGGACCCCTATATATATGTGGGGGGAGAGGGCAGCCGCACCCAAGCCCTGGCGCCTCTCCCCCTCCCGTCACACCTCCATACTCCCAACGCAAGGCGCCCGGCGAAGCCCTGCTGCGATCTCCACTGCATCCACCACCACGCCGTTGTGCTGCTGGATCTCTGACGACTTCTCCTCCCCCCTTGTTGGATCAAGAAGGAGGTGACGTTGCTGCACCGGACGTGTGTTGAACGCGGAGGTGCCGTCCGTTCGGCGCTAGATCATCGGTGACGAAGAACGCGAAGAGTACGACTACTTCATCCACGCTTCTTCGAAAGCTTCCACACGCGATCTACATAACGGTATGTAGATGCACTCTTACTTGCTCGTTGCTAGATGTCTCCATAGTTGGATCTTGGTGAAAGCGTAGAATTTTTTTGAATTCTGCTACGTTCCCCAACAGTAGCATCTTGCACGAGTAGAACACAAAGCAGTTGTGGGCGTTTGAGTTTATTCAACTTTCTTACCGTTACTAGTCAATCTTGATTCGGCGGTATTGTGGGATGAAGCGGCCCGGACCGACTTTACACGTACGCTTACGTGAGACTGGTTCCACCGACAGACATGCACTAGATGCATAAGGTGGCTGGCGGGTGTCTGTCTCTCCTACTTTAGTCGGATCGGATTCGATGAAAAGGGTCCTTATGAAGGGTAAATAGAAATTGACAAATCACGTTGTGGTTTTGGCGTAGGTAAGAAACGTTCTTGCTAAAAATCCTATAGAAGCCACGTAAAACTTGCAACAACAATTAGAGGATGTCTAACTTGTTTTTGCAGCATGTGCTATGAGACGTGGTATGGCCAAAAACGAAGATGTGATGAATGATATATGTGATGTATGAGATTGATCAAGTTTTTGTAATAGGGAATCACGACTTGCATGTCGATGAACTTGACAACCGGCAGGAGCCATAGGAGTTGTCTTAATTATTGTATGACCTGCGTGTCACTGAATAACGCCATGTAATTACTTTACTTCATTGCTAAACGTTAGCTATAGTAGTAGAAGTAATAGTTGGCGTGATGACTTCTTCAAGACACAATGATGAAGATCATGATGATGAAGATCATGGTGTCGAGCCGGTGACAAGATGATCATGGTGCCCCGAAGATGGAGATCCAAGGAGCAAGATGATATTGGCCATATCATGTCACTTTAATTGATTGCATGTGATGTTTATCATGTTTATGCATCTTGTTTACTTAGAACGACGGTAGTAAATAAGATGATCTCTCACTAAATAATTTCAAGAATTGTGTTTCCCCTAACTGTGCACCATTGCTAAAGTTCATTGCTCCGAAGCACCACGTGATGATCAGGTGTGATAGGTTCTAACGTTCGCATACAACGGGTGTAAGCCAGATTTACACACGCGATACACTTAGGGTTCACTTGACGAGCCTAGCATGTACAGACATGGCCTCGGAACACGGAAGACCGAAAGGTCGAACACGAGTCGTATAGAAGATACGATCAACATGAAGATGTTCACCGTTGATGACTAGTCCGTCTCACGTGATGATCAGACACGGGTTAGTCGATTCGGATCGTGTATCACTTAGATGACTAGAGAGATGTCATTCTGAGTGGGAGTTCATTAAAATTTGATTAAGATGAACTTAGTATAAATTCTTTACAATATCTCTTGTAGATCAAATGGCCCATGCTCCAGTTTCCCTCAACTTCAACGCGTTCCTAGAGAAAACCAAGCTGAAAGACGATGGTAGCAACTATACGGATTGGGTCCGTAACCTGAGGATTATCCTCATAGCTGCCAAGAGATCATATGTCCTAGAAGCACCGCTCGGTGATGCACCTGCTCCCGATGCGGCCCAAGACGTTTTGAACGTCTGGCAGTCGCGTAGTGATGATTACTCCCTGGTTCAGTGCGGCATGCTTTACAACTTAGAGTCGGGGCTCCAAAAACATTTTGAGCACCACGGAGCATATGAGATGTTTGAAGAGCTGAAAATGGTTTTCCAAGCTCATGCCCGAGTCGAGAGATATGATGTCTCCGACGCATTCTACAGCTGTAAGATGTAGGAGAACAGTTCTGTCAGTTAGCACATCCTCAAGATTTCAGGATTGCACAATCACTTGTCTCAGCTGGGAATGAATCTCCCAGATGAAGCGGTCGTTGACAGAATCCTCCAGTCGCTCCCACCAAGCTTCAAGAGCTTCGTGTTGAACTTCAATATGCAGGGGATGGAGAAGTCCATTCCCGAGGTGTATTCGATGCTGAAATCAGCGGAGGTGGACATCAAGAAAGAACATCAAGTGTTGATGGTCAATAAAACCACTAAGTTCAAGAAAGGCAAGGGTAAGAAGAACTTCAAGAAGGACGGCAAGGGAGTTGCCGCGCCTGGCAAGCCTGTTGCCGGGAAGAAGCCAAAGTATGGACCCAAGCCTAAGACAGAGTGCTCTTATTGCAAGGGAACGGGTCACTGGAAGCGGAACTGCCCCAAATACTTAGCAGACAAGAAGGCCGGCAACGTCAAAGGTATATATGATATACATGTTATTGATGTGTACCCTACCAGCACTCGTAGTAGCTCCTGGGTATTTGATACCGGTGCAGTTGCTCACATTTGTAACTCAAAACAGGAGTTGCGGAATAAACGGAGACTGGCAAAGGATGAGGTGACGATGCGCGTCGGGAATGGTTCCAAGGTCGATGTGATCGCCATCGGCACGCTGCCTCTACATCTACCCTCGGGATTAGTTTTAAACCTCAATAATTGTTATTTAGTACCAGCTTTGAGCATGAACATTGTTTCTGGATCTCGTCTTATGCGAGATGGCTACTCTTTCAAATCGTAGAATAATGGTTGTTCTATTTATTTGAGAGATATGTTTTATGGTCATGCCCCGCTGGTCAATGGTTTATTTTTGATGAATCTCGAACGTGATGATACACATATTCATAGTGTAGATGCCAAAAGATGTAAAGTTGATAATGATAGTCCCACATACTTGTGGCATTGCCGCCTTGGTCATATTGGTGTCAAACATATGAAGAAGCTCCATTTAGATGGACTTCTAGAGTCTCTTGATTATGAATCATTTGACACGTGCGAAACATGCCTCTTGGGCAAGATGACCAAGACTCCGTTCTACGGAACAATGGAGCGAGCAACCAACTTATTGGAAATCATACATACCGATGTGTGCGGTCCAATGAGTGTTGAGGCTCGCGGAGGCTACCGTTATGTTCTCACCCTCACGGATGACTTGAGTAGATACGGGTATATCTATTTGATGAAACACAAGTCTGAGACCTTTGAAAAGTTCAAGGAATTTCAGAATGGGGTTGAGAATCAACGTGACAGAAAAATAAAGTTCTTGCGATCGGATCGTGGGGGTGAATATTTAAGTCATGAAATTGGCACACACCTTAGGAGCTGTGGAATTGTTTCACAATTGACACCGCCCGGAACACCTCAACGTAACGGTGTGTCCGAACGTCGAAATCGTACTCTGTTGGACATGGTGCGATCTATGATGTCCCTCACCGATTTACCGCTATCCTTTTGGGGTTATGCTTTAGAGACTGCCGCATTCACTTTAAATAGGGCTCCGTCGAAATCCGTTGAGACGACTCCGTATGAACTTTGGTTTGGCAAGAAACCGAAGCTGTCGTTTCTAAAAGTTTGGGGTTGCGATGCTTATGTCAAGAAACTTCAACCTGAAAAGCTCGAACCCAAATCGGAGAAACGCGTCTTCATAGGATACCCAAAGGAAACAATTGGGTACACCTTCTACCACAGATCCGAAGGCAAAGTCTTTGTTGCCAAGAATGGATGCTTTCTGGAGTAAGAGTTTCTCTCGAAAGAAGTGAGTGGGAGGAAAGTAGAACTTGATGAAGTGATAGTCACCCCTCCTGGACCGGAAAGTAGCGCAGCGCAGGAAACTGTTCCTGAGGTGCCTGCACCGACAAGGGAGGAAGTTGATGATAATGATCATGAAGAAACAGATCAAGTTACTACTGAACTTCGAAGGTCCACAAGGGCACATTCCGCACCAGAGTGGTACGGCAACCCTGTACTGGAAATCATGTTGTTAGACAACGGTGAACCTTCGAACTATGAAGAAGCGATGGCGGGCCCGGATTCCAATAAATGGCTTGGAGCCATGAAATCCGAGATAGAATCCATGTATGAAAACAAAGTATGGACTTTGGTGGACTTGCCTTTTGATAGGCATGCCATAGAAAACAAATGGATATTTAAGAAGAAGACAGACGCGGATGGTAATGTGACCATCTATAAGGCTCGGCTTGTCGCTAAGGGTTATCAACAAGTTCAAGGGATTGACTACGACGAGACTTTCTTTCCCGTAGCGATGCTGAAGTCAGTCAGAATCATGTTAGCTATTGTCGCATTCTATGATTATGAAATATGGCAAATGGACGTCAAAACAACATTCCTTAACGGCTTCCTCAAGGAAGAGTTGTATATGATGCAACCGGAAGGTTTTGTCGATCCAGAGAACGCTAACAAGGTATGCAAGCTCCCGCGCTCAATTTACGGGCTGGTGCAAGCATCTCGGAGTTGGAATATTCGCTTTGATGAAGTGATCAAAGCATTTGGATTTATACAGACTTATGGAGAAGCCTGTATTTACAAGAAAGTGAGTGGGAGCTCTGTGGCATTTCTCATATTATATGTGGATGACATATTGCTGATGGGAAATGATATAGAATTCTTGGAAAATGTAAAGGCCTACTTGAATAAAAGTTTTTCAATGAAGGACCTTGGAGAAGCTGCTTACATATTAGGCATCAAAATCTATAGAGATAGATCAAGACGCCTCATTGGTCTTTCACAAAGTATATACCTTGACAAAATATTGAAGAAGTTCAATATGGATCAGTCAAAGAAAGGATTCTTGCCTGTTTTGCAAGGTATGAGATTGAGCAAGGCTCAGTCGCTGACCACGGCAGAAGATAGAGAAAAGATGAGTGTCATTCCCTATGCCTCGGCCATAGGTTCTATCATGTATGCCATGCTGTGTACCAGACCTGATGTGAACCTTGCCATAAGTTTGGTAGGGAGGTTCCAAAGTGATCCCGATACGGAACACTGGACAGCGGTCAAGAACATCCTGAAGTACCTGAAAAGGACTAAGGATATGTTTCTCGTTTATGGAGGTGATGAAGAGCTCGTCGTAAAGGGTTACGTCGATGCTAGCTTCGACACAGATCTGTATGACTTTAAGTCTCAAACCGGATACGTGTATATTTTGAATGGAGGGGCAGTCAGTTGGTGCAGTTGCAAACAGAGCATGGTGGCAGCGTCTACATGTGAAGCGGAGTACATAGCTGCTTCCGAAGCAGCGCAGGAAGGAGTCTGGATGAAGGATTTCATCACCGACCTAGGAGTCATTCCAAGCGCGTCAAGCCCGATGACTCTCTTCTGTGACAACACTGGTGCTATTGCTATTACCAAGGAGCCCAGGTTTCACAAGAAGACCAAGCACATCAAGCGCCATTTCAACTCCATCCGGAATTATGTTCAGGATGGAGATATAGATATTTGTAAAGTGCATACGGATCTGAATGTCGCAGACCCGTTGACTAAACCTCTTTCATGGGCAAAACATGATCAACACCAGAACTCTATGGGTGTTTGATTCATCACAATGTAACTAGATTATTGACTCTAGTGCAAGTGGGAGACTGTTGGAAATATGCCCTAGAGGCAATAATAAAAGTATTATTATTATATTTCCTTGTTCATGATAATCGTCTATTTTTCATGCTTGAATTGTATTGTATGGAAACAGCGATACATGTGTGAATACATAGACCAAAATGAGTTACCAGCTCGTTGATCAACAGATGGTCACGGTTTCCTGACCATGGACATGGGATGTCAACGATAACGGGATCACATCATTAGGAGAATGATGTGATGGACAAGACCCAATCCTGAGCATAGCACGAGATCGTTTTAGTTCATAATGCATAAGCTTTTCGGTGTCAAGTATTTATTCCTTAGACCATGAGGTTGTACAACTCCCGGATGCCGTAGGAATACTTTGGGTGTGCCAAACGTCACAACGTAACTGGGTGGCTATAAAGGTACGCATCGGGTGTCTCCGAAAGTGTCTGTTGAGTTGGTACGAACCGTGATTGGGATGTTGTCACTCCATATGACGGAGAGGTACCTCTGGCCCCACTCGGTAAGACATCATCATAATGAGCTCAATGTGACTAAGTAGTTAGTCACGAGATGATGGATTACGGATAGAGTAAAGAGACTTGCCATGACGAGATTGAACAAGGTATCGGGAATACCGACGATCGAATCTCGGGCAAGTACCGTACCCATGGACAAATGGAATAACATACGGGATTGAGTGAATCCTTGACACGGTGGTTCATCCGATGAAGATCATCGAGGAACACGTGGGAACCAACATGGGTATCCAGATCCCACTGTTGGTTATTGACCGGAGAGTGGTCTCGGTCATGTCTACGTGTCTCCCGAACCCGTAGGGTCTACACACTTAAGGTTCGGTAACGCTAGGGTCGTAGAGATACATGCACGTGGAAACCCGAAAGTTGTTCGGAGTCCCAGATGAGATCCCGGACGTCACGAGGAGTTCCGGAATGGTCCGGAGGTAAAGATTGATATATAGGAAGTCAGGTTTCGGCCATCGGGTGATCTCCGGGGGTCACTGGGAGCTTCCCGGGACCACCGGAGGGGCCCCGGGGGTCCACCGGGTGGGGCCACCCATCCCGGTGGGGCCCCTAGGCCGCAAGGGGAAGTGTCCATGTAGCGACCCGACCCAAATGGATCGAAGTCTCTGTGCTTAAGTGTCATCCCTGGATCGGTATGCTGACACATACAATACTCGATGAATTATAACAGAGTTCAATCACACACTTTATTACATCGAGGTCATCAAAAGAGTATTTATTACAATAATATGGCCAAAGGCCATCTAGATAAAAGTAACTGCGGAAGCATCAAAAGTAAAATGAGTCCATCAACTCCACGGCAAACTGAGTGCAGAACAACGGCCTATCGCACCTTTACTCCTCGTCGGAAAACTCTGCAACATGAGACGTTGCAGCCGTGTAGGTCAGCACATGGAATATGCTGGCAATGTCACACCATAGAATAATAATAAAGAAAAAGACTATCTCTATATGCAAATTTAGCTGGTGGAGGCTCTAAGTTTAATGTTTGCATAAAGCCAATTTTACCCTACAACAAAGGAATACATTTTTATTTACTACTAAGTAAAAAAAAGCCATTATTGAGAAGGTTCCTCCAACTCAATCCCAAAATTCCCAAGTTATTAGTAACCCAATAATTTCATTAAGAAGAGTGATGAGATCAACCAATAATTCACTTCCAGATACTCAAGTTGTCCATAACCGGGGACACGGCTAATCATGATTAGTTTTTACACTCTGCAGAGGTTTGCGCACTTCTCCCCACAAGACTCGACCACCTCCATGATCGGAAGATCGAGACATAGTCTTTCTGAAGTATTTCCTCCAAACCCTGGGTAGACCGGTACACCTACTTTCCCCTACATCAGCTAGTCTACCACGGAAATAGGTCACACAACTTACTCAACTATGCCAGAGCCCATAATGGCTTGTGGCTGCACACGGAAGTTTCTAGGCATGAAATATCTTATGATCCCTTTGAGCCTGGGTGGCGGACCTAGGGTAATCACACGGGTACTCCGGGATTCCCCTTGGGCAAGCACTGGTTTCTCCAGGTGCCCCAAACAATCCACCCAGATGTGTATTAAAGTTGCCACCTTATGTTGTCCCAAAATTATTATCTCTCGCAACTTGCATGTATCACACATACCAATCCCCGTCTACGAGCATGGCTAAGCAATATATGATATAACGAATATTCCCGGGGTGATCAAAGGTCATAGGTTCCTACCAAATGAACTACATAGCATAACCACATGTTCCCAATCCTACTCATGCAATCTTTGAGGGTGAAACTAATGCACAATAAAAACTGGGTATTGAAAATTATGATCAAAGTGTGAACTTGCCTTGCTGACGTTCGTTGAACTCTAAAGATTCGTAGTAGCAAGCTTCGCACTCCGGATGATCTAGCGTAAGCAAGCAATGACATACATAAGCATACAAGCAAAGATCCAAAAAGAAAATGAATAAAAGACTTCGAAAAACTCCTAAAACACCAAAATAATGTTTCTGTACAGAATGTAATTTTTACGGCAACAAAAATAAATGGTTTGGGTTTTAACAGAAGGTACATGTCACAAGCTTCGATTTGCAAAAAGAATCACCCAAAACGGAGTTACGAAACTCAAGTTATGGCCTAACGAAGTTTGAATTCAGATCGGTTTGAATACAAAAATTAAAATTTTCAAAAATATATTTCGTTAGGTTCTCTGGATAGAGGATATTTCTACGAAACCGTAGGAAAAAGAATCAACTAAATCGGATCTATAGACTAAAAGATATACTAGAAACAAGATTTGGTAAAGAATCTGAATTGGAAAATATACTGATAAAAGAGAAAAAAATTGAACAGGGTGTTCACCGGACTTGTCGCCGGAGACAAGGAAGAAGGTGGCTCCTGTGTGTTTCGGCGAAGGACGCGTATGGGACGGTGTAGAGGACGATGTGGTGAACCTCTTGATCAAGTTTTGGTTGAAGATAGCTTCATGTACACGCGGTGAGAGGTCGCCGGACTTCACGAACTTCGGCGAGCAATTGGCGAGGTTAGGGAGGGGGAAAAACTCCAGAAGGAGAGGGCTTCGGACGAGAGGTGAGAGGGGCTCGCGGGGTGCCTTTTATAGGGCTTGGGGAGGTCTAGAGTTGGGTGGGGCGAGATGTGTTAATGGTGGCTGTTTCTCTGCCTCGTAATGGCCATTACAGGCGACTCCAAGGCGCACTAGGAAGGGGAAGGGGTAGAGGGAGGCGAGGGGGTTCCATTCAGAGGCGTTTTCGGGCGGGGGAGAGGAAGGGGAGGGGTGGGGCGCGAGGTGGGGTGCTTCCCTCCATGCGTGCGTACATGTTCTGTAAGATTCCAGGAAGAAGAAGATAGCGCCGGGGCATGGGCCTGCTGGGCTGCATTTTTTTTTTACTTTTTTTTTGACAGAGAGAAAAAAATGTATAGATAGAAAATAAAAATATTTTAATATAGGACATATATATATCAAAATATTCAGAAAAATAAATCCTACATGATGAACTATTTTTCAGAGGCTAAATAAAAACTCTATAAAAAAACATTTTTCTAAAAAATCCGAATGAAACTCAAATTTAAATTCAAAATTTTTGGCATTGTTTTCTTCTGACTTTTTGGAGTGTCATGTTCGCTCCTCTCAGAATTATTATTTAGATCTGAAGAAAAATGTTCACATAATAATATGGTCTTATATATGACCTTGTGAACATTTATCCAGCCTATAATGCAAATTAAAAAAACATTTTTGTTAAACTAGTAAAATAAATTGCAAATAAAACCCAACAAATATATTTTGGTTCCAAATTCAAATTCCAATATTTCCCCTCTGATTTTGAAGAAGTCATTTTATCTTCTCTCTTTATTTTTGGAATAATGGAAATGATTTTTTTTATGGAACCAAGTTTGATCCAATTTCCAAATTTTGAAATTTCAAAAGTGGGTTTTAGGGAAACTTCCAACTCTCTCTTTTGGTCCTTGAGTTGCTCAAAGTTCCTTGGATCAAAATCAAATAATACAAATGGGGCAAAAATGCATAAATCATGGATGCATATGAATGATCTATTTATAAACATCCAAATTGAAAATTTGGGATGTTACAAACCTACCCCCCTTAAGATGAATCTCGCCCTCGAGATTCGGGTTGGCTAGCAAAAAGGTGTGGGTGATCTTGTCGAAGATCTTCTTCGCGTTCCCAGGTGGCTTCTTCCTCAGTATGATGACTCCACTGAACCTTGCAAAACTTGATGACCTTGCTGCGGGTAACCCTGCTTGCTGTTTCGAGAATCTTGACGGGCTTCTCCTCATAGGACAGATCACTATCCAACTGTATGGCTTCTAGTGGCACTGTATCTCTCAAAGGAATATCAGCCATCTCTGCATGGCACTTCTTCAACTGGGAAACATGAAACACATTATGAACTCCAGACAAGGCTTCGGGTAACTCCAACTGATATGCAACTTCTCCTCTGCGTTCCAAAATTTTGTATGGCCCCACAAATCGTGGTGCTAGTTTGCCTTTAACTCCCAACCGTTTAACTCCTCGAAGTGGAGACACACGAAGATATGCTCTATCTCCGACTTCATAAGTTACTTCCTTGCGTTTAGTATCGGCATAACTCTTTTGTCTGGATTGGGCTATCTTAAGTCTGTCACGGATCAACTTGACTTTCTCCTCTGAATCTTTAATTAAATCTGGTCCGAAAAATTTACGGTCTCCAACTTCATCCCACATTAATGGTGTCCTGCACCTCCTTCCGTACAAAGCTTCGAAAGGGGCCATCTTCAAACTAGCTTGATAGCTGTTGTTATATGAGAATTCTGCGTATGGCAAATTATCATCCCAACTAGATCCATAATCTAGCGCACAAGCTCTCAACATGTCCTCCAGAATCTGATTGACTCTCTCGGTCTGCCCATCTGTCTGCGGATGAAAGGCTGTACTGAACTCTAGCCTGGTACCCAAAGTTTCGTGTAACTGATGCCAAAACTTTGAGGTAAATTGTGTTCGTCTATCTGATACAATGGTCCTCGGAACTCCATGCAGACATACGATCCTGGTCATGTATATCTTGGCCAATTTAGCATTTGTATATGTGGTTTTCACGGGGATGAAGTGAGCTACCTTGGTCAAGCGATCAACTACTACCCAAATAGAATCATAGCCTGATCGGGTCCTGGGTAATCCTGTAATGAAGTCCATGCCAAGCTTGTTCCACTTCCAATCTGGTATCGGCAAAGGCTGAAGTAATCCTGCTGGTTTCTGGTGCTCTGCCTTAACCCTTTGACATACATCACATACTGCGACATACTCGGCAATATCCTTTTTCATACCTGTCCACCAGAAACTTTCCTTCAAGTCCAAATACATCTTGGTGTTTCCTGGGTGTATCGAATAAGGCGAATCATGAGCCTCCCGAAGAATCAACTTCCTGATCTCTGTGTCATTTGGCACATAAATACGCTGCTCAAACCATAAGGTTCCGTGTTCATCCTCACGAAATCCTGCTGCCTTTCCTTGGTTCATCCTTTCCTTTATTTCTGCAATACCTTTGTCTAACTTCTGGGCTTCTCGGATCTTTCCCAACAAGGTGGATTGAATTTCCATTGCGGTAACAAAACCTCGTGGTACTATCTCCAATCGGAGATCTCTGAGATCATCAATTAACTCTTGAGGTAATCCTCCTGCTGTGAGGGTATTGACATAACTCTTGCGGCTCAATGCATCTGCCACAACATTGGCCTTTCCTGGGTGATAGTGCAATTTCATGTCATAATGTTTTATGAGCTCCAACCATCTTCTCTGCCTGAGGTTCAACTCCTTCTACGTGAAGATGTATTTCAAACTCTTGTGATCCGTGTAGACATCACAATGATTTCCAATAAGAAAATGCCTCCAGGTCTTGAGCGCATGCACTACGGCTGCTAACTCCAAATCATGCGTGGCATAATTCCGCTCATGAGGTCGAAGTTGACGTGAGGCATATGAAACAACTCTTCCTTCTTGCATAAGAACACCTCCAAGTCCCTGACGAGAAGCGTCGCAATATACCTGAAAATCCTTGCGTATATTCGGAAGAATTAGTACCAAATGTTTCTTCAACTCCTGAAAACTGGCCTCACATTCCTTGGTCCAATTAAACTTGGTGTCTTTCTTTAATAACCCTGTCATGGGCTTTGCGATCTTGGAGAAATTCTCAATAAATCTTCGATAATATCCTGCAAGTCCAAGGAAACTGCGAATCTCTCCGACTGAGGTGGGTGCCTTCCATTCGGTGACGGCTTCAACTTTCGAAGGATCCACTGCTATTCCTTCCCCTGATATAACATGTCCAAGAAATCCAACTTTCTTCAACCAGAATTCACACTTGCTGAACTTTGCATATAACTGATGTTCCCTGAGCTTCTCAAGAACCAAGCGCAAATGTTCCTTGTGTTCTTCTTCATTCTTTGAGTAAATCAATATATCATCAATAAATACCACAACAAACTTATCCAAGAACTCCATGAATAACTTATTCATCATACTCATAAAATAGGCAGGGGCATTAGTCAAACCAAAAGACATGACCGTATACTCATAAAGCCCATATCTCGTGGTAAAGGCTGTCTTGGGTATATCCTGTTCTCGAATCTTCAGCTGATGATATCCAGATTGAAGATCGATCTTTGAGAAAACATTTCCTCCTTGTAGCTGGTCAAACAAATCATTGATCATCGGCAGAGGATACTTGTTCTTGATCGTCACCTCATTCAACGCACGGTAATCCACAACCATTCTCAAGGATCCATCCTTCTTCTCAACTAGAAGAACTGGGGCTCCCCAAGGTGATGAACTCGGTCGAATATAACCTTTCTCCAATAATTCCTTAATCTGCTTCTTAATTTCCTCCAGGTCATTTGCGGGCATCCGGTATGGTCTCTTGGATATTGGTCCAGTGCCTGGTAACAATTCAATCAAAAACTCTATGTCTCGATCCGGTGGCATGCCTGGTAGTTCCTCTGGAAAAACATCGGGATAATCCTTCACAATTGGTACTTCCTCTTGAATAACTCCCGAAAGAGAATTCACTTGAGTTCTCCTTGGCGTATGCCTCGACACATACTTGATCCGTTTCCCCTCTGGGGTAGTGACGATGGGTTGTTGTTGTTGTTCTGGTTATGATTCTGGATGAGTAGCTGCATGAGGGCATTCTGGTTCTGGATCAACTGGGTAAGTTCCGGTGGGAATTTCGGGTCACGTCTCGGAGGCATCAGTTCGGTTTAGAGTGGATGAGAAATTAGAATAGAATAATGGCCTAATGAGACGAATCACTACCCATATGCTTATGATAGCAATAAAACTTCAAATCAAGCAATTCACACAAAACACACCACACAAGCAAAACCTACAGGTAAGGTCATATCCACAAGAGATATGATCTCTTCATACTACCGCAATCATTCGTTGGACTACATTTGGTTGTGGTGGTCTGAACTAAATCTTCTCAAATCAAAGTCAACTCTACTTCTTCTTCTTCGTTAATGATGTCTTCATGGGTCTTGGTCTCATCAGCTAAGCAACTTGGTCATGGGGTTCAACAACTATCGAATTGAAGTAGAGAAGAGATAGAAATGAATAGAGAAGAGTACAGACCAACGGATATATAAGGAAGTGGTAAAATAGAGTTTTCTTCCTATGGTTTTTCCATTTCCTAGTGGTCGCGTCCTACAGTCAGCGTGTGCTCTGATACCATCTTGTAGCGACCGGACCCAAATGGATCGAAGTCTCTGTGCTTAAGTGTCATCCCTGGATCGGTATGCTGACACACACAGTACTCGATGAATTATAACAGAGTTCAATCACACACTTTATTACATCGAGGTCATCAAAAGAGTATTTATTACAATAATATGGCCAAAGGCCATCTAGATAAAAGTAACTGCGGAAGCATCAAAAGTAAAATGAGTCCATCAACTCCACGGCAAACTGAGTGCAGAACAACGGCCTATCGCACCTTTACTCCTCGTCGGAAAACTCAGCAACATGAGACGTTGCAGCCGTGTAGGTCAGCACATGGAATATGTTGGCAATGTCACACCATAGAATAATAATAAAGAAAAAGACTATCTCTATATGCAAATTTAGCTGGTGGAGGCTCTAAGTTTAATGTTTGCATAAAGCCAATTTTACCCTACAACAAAGGAATACATTTTTATTTACTACTAAGTTAAAAAAAAGCCATTATTGAGAAGGTTCCTCCAACTCAATCCTAAAATTCCCAAGTTATTAGTAACCCAATAATTTCATTAAGAAGAGTGATGAGATCAACCAATAATTCACTTCCAGATACTCAAGTTGTCCATAACCGGGGACACGGCTAATCATGATTAGTTTTTACACTCTGCAGAGGTTTGCGCACTTTTCCCCACAAGACTCGACCACCTCCATGATCGGAAGATCGAGACATAGTCTTTCTGAAGTATTTCCTCCAAACCCTGGGTAGACCGGTACACCTACTTTCCCCTACATCAGCTAGTCTACCACGGAAAGAGGTCACACAACTTACTCAACTATGCCAGAGCCCATAATGGCTTGTGGCTGCACACGGAAGTTTCTAGGCATGAAATATGTTATGATCCCTTTGAGCCTGGGTGGCGGACCTAGGGTAATCACACGGGTACTCCGGGATTCCCCTTGGGCAAGCACTGGTTTCTCCAGGTGCCCCAAACAATCCACCCAGATGTGTATTAAAGTTGCCACCTTATGTTGTCCCAAAATTATTATCTCTCGCAACTTGCATGTATCACACATACCAATCCCCGTCTACGAGCATGGCTAAGCAATATATGATATAACGAATATTCCCGGGGTGATCAAAGGTCATAGGTTCCTACCAAATGAACTACATAGCATAACCACATGTTCCCAATCCTACTCATGCAATCTTTGAGGGTGAAACTAATGCACAATAAAAACTGGGTATTGAAAATTATGATCAAAGTGTGAACTTGCCTTGCTGACGTTCGTTGAACTCTAAAGATTCTTAGTAGCAAGCTTCGCACTCCGGATGATCTAGCGTAAGCAAGCAATAACATACATAAGCATACAAGCAAATATCCAAAAAGAAAACGAATAAAAGACTTCGAAAAACTCCTAAAACACCAAAATAATGTTTCTGTACAGAATGTAATTTTTACAGCAACAAAAATAAATGGTTTGGGTTTTAACAGAAGGTACATGTCACAAGCTTCGATTTGCAAAAAGAATCACCCAAAACGGAGTTACGAAACTCAAGTTATGGCCTAACGAAGTTTGAATTCAGATCGGTTTGAATTCAAAAATTAAAATTTTCAAAAAATATATTTCGTTAGGTTCTCTGGATAGAGGATATTTCTACGAAACCGTAGGAAAAAGAATCAACTAAATCGGATCTATAGACTAAAAGATATACTAGAAACAAGATTTGGTAAAGAATCTGAATTGGAAAATATACTGATAAAAGAGAAAAAAATTGAACAGGGTGTTCACCGGACTTGTCGCCGGAGACGAGGAAGAAGGTGGCTCCGGTGTGTTTCGGCGAAGGACGCGTATGGGACGGTGTAGAGGACGATGTGGTGAACCTCTTGATCAAGTTTTGGTTAAAGATAGCTTCATGTACACGCGGTGAGAGGTCGCCGGATTTCACGAACTCCGGCGAGCAATTGGCGAGGTTAGGGAGGGGGGAAAACTCCAGAAGGAGAGGGCTTCGGACGAGGGGTGAGAGGGGCTCGCGGGGTGCCTTTTATAGGGCTTGGGGTGGTCTAGAGTTGGGTGGGGCGAGATGTGTTAATGGTGGCTGTTTCTCTGCCTCGTAATGACCATTACAGGCGACTCCAAGGCGCACTAGGAAGGGGAAGGGGTAGAGGGAGGCGAGGGGGTTCCATTCAGAGGCGTTTTGGGGCGGGGGAGAGGAAGGGGAGGGGTGGGGCGCGAGGTGGGGTGCTTCCCTCCATGCGTGCGTACATGTTCTGTAAGATTCGAGGAAGAAGAAGATAGCGCCTGGGCATGGGCCTGCTGGGCTGCATTTTTTATTTTTTACTTTTTTTTTGACAGAGAGAAAAAAATGTATAGATAGAAAATAAAAATATTTTAATATAGGACATATATATATCAAAATATTCAGAAAAATAAATCCTACATGATGAACTATTTTTCAGAGGCTAAATAAAAACTCTATAAAAAACATTTTTCTAAAAAATCCAAATGAAACTCAAATTTAAATTCAAAATTTTTGGCATTGTTTTCTTCTGACTTTTTGGAGTGTCATGTTCGCTCCTCTCAGAATTATTATTTAGATCTGAAGAAAAATGTTCACATAATAATATGGTCTTATATATGACCTTGTGAACATTTATCCAGCCTATAATGCAAATTAAAAAAACATTTTTGTTAAACTAGTAAAATAAATTGCAAATAAAACCCAACAAATATATTTTGGTTCCAAATTCAAATTCCAATATTTCCCCTCTGATTTTGAAGAAGTCATTTTATCTTCTCTCTTTATTTTTGGAATAATGGAAATGATTTTTTTTTATGGAACCAAGTTTGATCCAATTTCCAAATTTTGAAATTTCAAAAGTGGGTTTTAGGGAAACTTCCAACTCTCTCTTTTGGTCCTTGAGTTGCTCAAAGTTCCTTGGATCAGAATCAAATAATACAAATGGGGCAAAAATGCATAAATCATGGATGCATATGAATGATCTATTTATAAACATCCAAATTGAAAATTTGGGATGTTACAGTCCAGCCCTAATGGGCTGGCGCACCACTAGGGGCCCACCTCCCCATGCGCCTAGGGTTGAAATCCTAGGGGGAGGGGGCGCCCCACTTGCCTTGGGGGGGCAAGGACACCCCCCTGGCCGCCGCCCCCCTGCAGATTGGATCTGCAGGGCCCTGGCGCACTCCCCTGGCCCCCTATATATATGTGGGGGGGAGAGGGCAGCCGCACCCAAGCCCTGGCGCCTCTCCCCCTCCCGTCACACCTCCATACTCCCAACGCAGGGCGCCCGGCGAAGCCCTGCTGCGATCTCCACTGCATCCACCACCACGCCGTTGTGCTGCTGGATCTCTGACGCCTTCTCCTCCCCCCTTGCTGGATCAAGAAGGAGGTGACGTTGCTGCACCGGACGTGTGTTGAACGCGGAGGTGTCGTCCGTTCGGCGCTAGATCATCGGTGACGAAGAACGCGAAGAGTACGACTACTTCATCCACGCTTCTTCGAAAGCTTCCGCACGCGATCTACATAACGGTATGTAGATGCACTCTTACTAGCTCGTTGCTAGATGTCTCCATAGTTGGATCTTGGTGAAAGCGTAGAAAATTTTTGAATTCTGCTACGTTCCCCAACACTTAGACGGGCCGAATGATCGATTGGCACAACATGGGCCAAAAACAGACTGCATTATCGCCGTAAACGGGCTAGAGTTCGAGTCGTCCGTTCATGGGCCGACCGTAACAGGACGTTGTTAATAGGCCGTATTTGATGACGCTATGAAAACGGCCCAACATATTAACGGGCCACAAACGGGCCGACTGTAACCACGAGCTAAATTTGGTCCACAAGCAGAAAATGACAGTAACGGGCCGTAAGTAACCGAATGCTGGAAATGAGCCCAAGAGTAAATGGGCCCTGAGAAGGCCGAAAAATAACATGGGCTGCAAATGGCCCAATGGATTAATGGGCCGCTAATGGGTATAAAGTGATACATTGTTCATTACGGGCCAGTTTCACCACGGGTCGTTAATGGGCCAAGAATAAATGGGCCCTGAGAAGGCCGAAAGATAACATGGGATGCAAACGGTCCAATGGATTAATGGGCCGTTAATGGGTATAAAGTGATACACTGTTCATTACGGGCCAGTTTCACCACGGGCCGTTAATGGGCCAAGAGTTACAAAAGGTCCTCATATGGGCCGAAAGACGTCATGGACCATACATGGGTCGGAACTTAAAATGGGCCGGAATCATATTGGACGGCCTAGATGACGCTACTGGGCCTAATTCTGATAGGTCGTAACGGGCCCTGGGTTAGTGGGGCCCACACCAGGGGGCCCACACCTTGTCCACAAGGGTGGGGGGCGCGCCCCCTACCTCGTGGGCCCCCTGTTGCTCCACCGACGTACCCCGGGACTCCATATATTCACTTTCATGAAGAGAAAATCAGAGAGGAAGAATTATCATGTTTTACGATATGGAGCCGCCGCCAAGCCCTAATCTCCCTCGAGAGGGCTGATCTGGAGTCCGTTCGGTGCTCCGGAGAGGGGAGATCGTCGCCATCGTCATCATCAATCTTCCTCCATCACCAATTTCACGATGCTCACCGTCGTGCGTGAGTAATCCCATCGTAGGCTTGCTGGACGGTGATGGGTTGGATGAGATTTACCGTGTAATCGAGTTAGTTTTGTTAGGGTTTGATCCCTAGTATCCACTATGTTCTAAGATTTATGTTGCTATGACTTTGCCATGGTTAATGCTTGTCACTAGGGCCCGAGTGCCATGATTTCAGATCTGAACCTATTATGTTTTCATGAATATATGTGTGTTCTTGATCCTATATTGCAAGTCTATAGTCACCTACTATGTGTTATGATCCGGCAACCCCGAAGTGACAACAATCGGGACCACTCTCGGTGATGACCGTAGTTTGAGGAGTTCATGTATTCACTATGTGTTAATGCTTTTGTCCGATACTCTATTAAAAGGAGGCCTTAATATCCCTTAGTTTCCATTAGGACCCCGCTACCACCGGGGGGGGGGGG
>LR738714.1:768098181-768130444 GCA_902687465.1 Secale cereale | reverse complement strand
GGGGGGGGGGGGGGGGGTTGGACAAAAGATGTCATGCACGTTCTTTTCCATAAGCACGTATGACTATATTCGGAATACATGCCTACATTGCATCGATGAACTGGAGCTAGTTCTGTGACACCCTAGGTTACAACTTTTACATGATGAATCGCATCCGACATAATTCCCCATCACCGATCCAATGCCTATGAGCTTTTCACATATTGCTTGTTGCTTATTTACTTTTCCGTTGCTACTATCACAAAAACTACAAAAACACTATCGTTACTTTTATTGTTGTTACCACTATTACCATATTAATTTGCTACTAAACTACCTTGCTGCAGATACTAAGTTTCTAGGTGTGTTTGAATTGACAACTCAGCTGCTAATACTTAAGAGTATTCTTTGGCTCCCCTTGTGTCGAAGCAATAAATTTGGCTTGAATATTGTACCCTTGAAAACTGTTGCGATCCCCTACACTTGTGGGTTATCAACAAGCTTCTAATAATGCGGGTATTTCTACTTGGAGGGGGGCAATACTTCAGAAATGTAATAGATTAGGTGTTGGACTTTGTAGGCTTTGCCTTCTTCTTCTCGCTCGACCGTGAGTACAGTGCTGACAACTTGTCCAGTGGCTGGGATGTACAGTAAAAGAGGCACTTTGCTGACTGGGGCAGCAAGCACCGGCTGGGTGGAAAGCAAGGCTTTGAGTTCCTCAAACGCTGCTTCAGCTTCAGAATTCCAATCGAACTTTTCAGATTTCTTCATCAGTCGGTAGAGAGGTAATGCCTTCTCACTGAGACGAGAAATGAACCGACTCAACGCGGCCAAACAACCAGTTAGCTTCTGGACGTCGTGCATACGCACAGGGCGCTTCATTCGGAGGATGGCACTGACTTTCTCTGGGTTAGCGTCAATTCCTCGTTCGGAAACAAGGAAACCGACTAACTTGCCGCCTGGAACTCTAAATGTACATTTTGACGAGTTGAGCTTGATATCATAGCTTCTCATGTTTGCGAATGTCTCAGCGAGGTCGGTCAGTAGGTCGGAACCTTTACGTGACTTGACCACGATGTCATCCATGTATGCTTCCACGTTCCGACTGATTTGCTTCAGCAGACACTTTTGAATCATGCACATGAAGGTAGCGCCGGCATTCTTGAGACCGAAAGGCATGGTGACATAACAAAAACAACCGAATGGGGTGATGAAGGTTGTCTTGATTTCGTCGGGTCCAAACAGTCGGATCTGATGGTACCCGGAATACCCATCCAGAAAAGACAAACGCTCGCACCCCGTAGTCGAGTCGACTATCTGATCGATGCGAGGGAGTGGGAAATGTTCATTCGGGCAGGCCCGATTGATATGCTTGAAACCGATGCACGTGCGGAGGGATTTGTCCTTCATGGGGAATATGACCACATTGGTGAGCCACTCAGAGTGGTATATCTCGTGGATGAACTCAGCTGCCAGAAGCCGAGCCGCCTCCTCACCAATTACTTTCCTCTTCTCCGCGGCGGACCGACGGAGATGTTCCTTCACGGGTTTCACTTTTGGGTCGACTCGCAAATGGTGCTCAGCCAGTCCCCTGGGTACACCTGGCATGTCGGATGGTTCCCATGCAAAGATGTCCTAGTTCTCGCGGAGGAACTAGATGAGCGCTTCTTCCTATTTTCTATCGAGTGTGGTTGAGATGTGGGTCGGAGCAGCACTGGGGTCAGTGCGATGAATATGCACAGGCTTCGTCTCTCCAGCCGACTGGAATGCTGACTCGGAAGCTGGCTTCTTAGCACGCAATAAATCACTCGGATTCACATTCTTTTGATACCCTTCCATCTCCTCTGCCGCCATCTGCTTGTTAGCAATTTTCAAGCCTTTCTGGAAGCACTCTTCTGCCTTCTGCCGATTCCCTGTGATAGTTATCACGCCTTCAGGCCCTGGCATCTTCAGTTTGAGGTACACATAGCATGGTCGATCCATGAAACGGGTGTAGGTGGGCCTGCCCAATATGGCATGGTAAGCCTTTTGGAAGTCCACCACCTCAAACGTCAGCTTTTCTTTGCGGAAGTGTGTCGAATCGCCAAAAACCACGTCGAGGGAAATCTGACCAAGTGAGTCGGCTTTCTTTCCGGGGATGACCCCGTGAAATCTCATGTTGCTCTCACTTAACTTGGACATTGGAATTCCCATCCCCCGGAGGGTTTCAGCGTACAGTATAAGCAGACCACTGCCACCATCCATCAGAACTTTAGTCAATCGTGTACCGTCGACAACTGGGTCGACCACCAACGCCTGCCGCCTAGGGGTAGCAATGTGCGTGGGGTGGTCGGACTGGTCGAATGTAATGGGAGTCTTGGACCACTTTAGGTATGCCGTCGTTGCCAGAGCAACCATGTTGACTTCTCTGTTGATAACTTTCAATCGACTCTTGCTCTCGACATCAGCAAAAATCATCAAGGTGGAGTTGATCTAGGGGTAACCTCCATCCCCCTCTTTGTCCTCGATCTCCTTGGATTCTTTCTCCTTCTCATCGGGTTGGTCTTTCTGGAAATTCTGAATCAGGAGCCGACATTGTCGAGTGGTATGTTTGGGGTAAACCAAATTCCCCTCTTCATATTTCTTTATGTGAATAGGAAACGGTAGGTCAAGCACGTCATTCCCTGCTTGGTCTTTCACTTTCTTGGGGATCCAAGGACATTTAGGCTTCCCTTTGCCTTTTCCCTGGGTAACGACTGCAGCTTCTCCTGGAACCGCTGGCTCCGCTTTGCGCTTCGGCTTCCGATTGGAATTCTGATCATCTTGGCCGACTGGTTTCTTGCCGCTACGGAGTCGTTCGGTCTCTTCTCCATTAGCCTACCGACTGGCTATCTCCATCATCTGAGTCAGAGACATATCTCCTCTCCGACCGAACTTCAGGTTCAGCTCTCTGTATCGTACGCCCTCCTTGAAGGTGCAGACTGCCTGATGCTCGGACATGTTCTCCACCATGTGATGCAAGGAGGTCCACCTATGGATGTAATCTCTCAGGGTTTCATTCCGCTACTGAACGCAATGACGTAACTCTGCCAGTCCCGCGGGTCGTTTGTAGGTGCCCTCGAAGGTCCTGACAAACACTCGCACTACTAGGAAAAGGCATGCTAGTGGCGCACCACTTTTGCCTACTAAGGGCATCTCCACCCGTCCCCCCAAGAAGGCCCCCAGAAGCATTTTTTTTCACTGCCGGCGGACAAAAAAAGTCCCACTCGCGCCCTCACGAGCTCATTTAGCGCCGGATCTGGCGAAAAACACAGCCGGTGACCCCAACTCAAACCTAGGAAGCTGGGGGCGCCTGGGGGCTTAATTTGCCGCTTTCCCTCCCTGGCCCACCCACGTGCTCCCCTCCACACACCCATCTCCTCTCTCTCTCGGCTGCAACTCCTCTTTTCTCTTCTCCTTCTCTTGCCTCGCCGAGCCCGGCACGCTGCCGCCCTCGCCTCGTCGCGCACAGGGACGGCAGGATGAAGGAGCTCCGCGTCTTCGCGTCCCCTGGCTCCGCTTGTCTGCGGCCTCGTCCTTCCCCGGCACCCTCCGGTCCTTCCGGTGCAGCGGCGTCCCCGTCGACATCAGCGGGTCGAAGAACTGCACGGCGAGGCTGGCCACGGCCCCTGTCTGCTCCGGGTGGCCCAGCTGGATCCCGAGCAGCAGTTCTGCCGCAAGTAGCCCAGCTCGTCCACGAACCCCTTGGCGCCGTCCAGCGCACCGCAGAACGGCTCCAGCACGAAGGTCTCGTTGGTCGGCATCTATGCGACGCGCCCGTGGTGCAGCGCGCGCCACTTGTGGTGCTCCATCTCACGCAGCCGCCGCTCGCCGGCGTGGAGCGGGCCGATGGACACCACCTGCGGCATGTAAGCGCGCTCGTCGCCCACGCGGAGGGACTTGGGCACGCGTGCTCTTTGGTGGCGTCCTGCTGCTGCAGCAACGCGTCCGCCGAGGCTGCCGCGGTCTCCGCCGACGCCTTCGTGGCAAGTACCTCTCGCAACGGCCTCCAGCGACGCCGGAGAAGGTGCGGAGCCGGCTGCCGCTGCTGCCGCCGTCCTGGACGGGGAGGCGCAGCGGGAAGCGCGGGTCCGAAGGTGAATGGCGAGAAGGAGGAGGAGCAGAAGCAGGTGGCGAGGGAGAAGGAGATGGGGTGAATGAACGGCGGCGAGGTTGGGTGGAGAGAAGGAGGAGCAGGGCCATGCCGCCTCCACCTCCATGGCCGAGCAGAGGAGAGACAGACGATAGGGTGGGGGGCACAACGAGTGGAATTCTTCTGACCCCCAGGCTGAAATTATCGCCGGCAGCCCCCCAAGAGGCGAAAAAAATGCCTTCTGGGGGGCTCAACGGCTGGAGATGCTCTAATGGCACACTAGTGGTGCGCCACTAGCACCACGCCATTAGAATTTTTTACTAATGGCGCCCCACTGGTGCACTACTAATGGCGCACCATTAGTATAGCCCACGGTGCGCCATTAGTATCTGGTATACTAATGGCGCACCACAGAGAAGTGTGCCATTAATAACAATTTTATTATTATTATTATTATTATTATTTTCAGAATTTTTATTTTTATTTTTTTCTAGAAACTTTTTTATTTTTTTCTAATTTTTTTTAAATCTTTTTCCTTAATCTCAGGTCACTATGGCTTAATCTCGGGTCAATATGCTTAATCTCAAGTCAAATCGCACTCTGTGGTCAAACTTCCCGGAAGGTCACCCATTCTCACACTACTCCATCCCGAGCACGCTTAACTTCCAGTTCTATCCAATCCCAGCACCAGCTCACTTCACATGCACTTGTTGATATATCTATCATATCAATCATATTAAACCTTCCTGATGTCTATGACTTTGTTAATGTTCATGAGTATGATGAAATTTTGAAAAAATATTTCAAACTTCCCGGTCATATTACGTATCATATTTTGAAAAAAATTTATTTTTTTTCGAAACCAATTTGTTTTCCTGTTACTAGTGGCGCACCTAGCAAATGGTGCGCCACTAGTAAGTTTGAATTTTTTTCTATTTTTTCCCTGTAGATCTTAAAAGCCCCGTAACTTTTTTCTGTTAGGTTTTTTGGGATTTTGAAAATGTTTAACGGGGTTCCCCCAGTTAAATTCGGATGTAACTTTTCGAGTAGATGATTTTTCATATTAAAAAACTTTTTAATCCGAGTTCATATGCAAAAGTTATGCCCATTTTACAAATTCCAGAGATATTTTGCAAATAAAGTCGAAATTCATATTTGTAAATTTTCCCAACAAGTAGACCACATATCACATGGGAAACTTATTTTCTAATATTTTTTTGACATTTCCATCATTTTCTTTTATTTATTTTTAAACTGAAAAGGCGGTCCACGAGGGGGGGCCATTCGGTGGAATATTTGGGCCAAGTTAGTAATGGCGCACCATGGGAGTGGTGCGCCATTACTAGTTCAACTAGTAATGGCGCACCACACACACGGTGCGCCATTACTAGTTTTGAAAAAAAAATGAAACAAAATTTGAAAAAAAATATATTAGTGGCGCACCGTGGATGTGGTGCGCCATTACTAGTTTAACTAGTAATGGCGCACTATCCACTGGTGCGCCATTACTACTTTTGAAAAAAAATTAAAAAAATTTAAAAAAAATAAAAAAAATTGAATTTTTTTTACTAGTTGCGCACCGTGGATGTGGTGCGCCATTACTAGTTTAACTAGTAATGGCGCACTATCCACTGGTGTGCCATTACTAGTTTTGAAAAAACAAAGAAAAAAAATTGTTACTAATGGCGCACCATGGATGTGGTGTGCCATTAGTATTTGGACACTAATGGCGCACCAACACATGGTGTGCCATTAGTATATAGTAATGGCGCACCAACACATGGTGCGCCATTAGTATATATAGTAATGGCGCACCACATGTCTGGTACGCCATTAGTGGCTATATCATCTATAGCCCTTTTCCTAGTAGTGTCGGGCCAAGTCCTCCCAGCTGTAAATGCTCCCAGGGGCCAACTGATTTAGCCAAGCTCAGGCCAAGCCACCTAACATCAGGGGGAGATACTTCATAGCCACATCATTATTGCCGCCACCGATCTACACCGCTACACGGCATGTAATCTTCTAGCCAGGTGCCCGGCTTCGACTCGCCGGTGAACTTGCTTACTCCCGCCGCCAACCTGAAGTTGGGGGATCTTGGCAGGCCTGATGGCATTGCTGAAACACTCGGGCCCAGAGACAGATGCTCTGCTTCCATTCGGACGATATCTGCCTTGTTCTTCTATGTATGCTCGGTTCCTGTCGACCAGGCCTTGCACGAGAATCAATCTTGCGTCAAAACCGGGTCTTCTGGGATCTGGGGGGATCCTTGGCTCGTCGTCACGCAGATGCCTGCCGTCATGTCGCCGGGGCGAGTACGATCCGCTTCCCGGAGGAGGCGTAGGCACTCGGCGGCGATCATTGTGACCGAGTCGACGGTCAAACTGTTCATCATTCTGAGCCAGATGTTTCTCTTGACGGGACCCACGGCCCTCACGCCTCGGAGGCGATCTTGGTCTGTGAGCCGACCAGACGGTGTCTGCCACCACTGATCTGCTGTGAATTCTGTTGCGCGACTGAGAAACGGCCGCGTTTTGCTCTCCTGTTGTCCAGAGCAATACCCGAATCTGCTACAAGCCTCTCCCCGCCTCCGACTAAGACGGCTGGATCGAATCTGCTATGCGGGTCGTAGCTGCGAGGTTCTGGATCGATGTACGGAATACATGAGATTCGCGCGGGAACGGTTGTCGCGGCCGTCAACTGGAATCGGGAATCAATCGACGGGCCCGATCGTCGAGTGAACGCTGGAGGTTTTCCAGCCGCGCGCGCTCAGCCATGGTGGCAAGGCAGGTAGCCTCCAGAGCTCGAGCTTCCAGAGAATCCCCCAAGATAGGGGTGTAGAGTGCGTCTTCATTGCGGCGACAGAGCTCTTCCCTTTGCTCGGCAGTGAGGGGCTCGGGTATGTACCCGTCGTGGTCATATGACTCACCGTCATTGCTGCCGCCATTTCCGCCGCGAGGGTACCCCGGCGGACTGTGCCGTCAGTCGACCATGAGGACTTCAGCCACGGGGTCGCTGCTCCCGCACTCGGAAAGCGTGTCTACGGAACCAGTCGACGGATCGACCGGCCCGTAGTGGTATTCGTCGGGCTCGATGGCCGTGACTTGGGGGGTGGCTGTTTGGCGGGCCACCGCGTGCTTCACCCACCGCTGGAGCCGCGACAAACCGGATCGCTTGCGACAGCGACCAGCGGGGACGACGAACGACAAAGGAGCCGACCGATACTGTGTCGACGGCTGTCGGAGAAGGACGCCGCGGGCGCTAGCACGGAAGTGCGCTGCTCCGCGGGCGGGCAGAGCCTCAACATCGAGGGGGGCCTCCTGGAGCCAAGCAGAGTCATCGGCGACGAAGACGAGCGCGCCGACTCGGATCTCGCAGCCGAACGCCAGACCATCACCGGAAACCATGATGATGGAGATCGGAGAAAAGAGCTTGCCACCTCACCAGAAATCGCTAAGACACCTGCCCCACAGTGGGCACCAACTGTCGTGGTTCTAAGTCTGATAGTAAGAATAGGGGGTACATAGGAGGAGGCAAGGTCCTAGCTATGGTGAAATTGTACACAAGGTGTTTACGAGTTCAGGCCCTTCTCGGAGGAAGTAATAGCCCTACGTCTCGGTGCCCGGGGGCGGTCGACTGGAATGTATATGCGTGTGTAAGTTACAAGGGGTGCGAACCCTTGTACCGGAGGAGGGGGTGGCTTATATAGAGTGCGCCAGGACCCCAGCCGTCCCCACGTTACCAAGGGTTCAATGTACATTAAGGTAGGACGTTACTGATAACGCCTGCAATAAAGGATAGTAAAGGTCGTTGTTAATATGGATTGAATGTACGACCGTTGTTGATCTTGAGGGACCTTTGACCTTCGTGGGTCGACTGGATTTTGTATGGTCGAGTGTCCTCGCCCTTCCGAGTGTAGTTGGGTCATCCGAATGAAGGTAAGCAGTCGAGTGAATTGTCCTCTTAGGCCATACCAGTCGACTGCTTTTGTCGTCTTCGAATTGTCTCTTGAGCTTCTGGGGTAGTGACCTTGGGTGGGGTATCTAGGTCAGGCCTGTGACCCCACCCTAGGTCTGTGGTATCGCAGGTATGATGATACCGACGAGCGAATCTCGGGGAAGTAACATACCGATGACAAAGGGAACAACGTATGTTGTTATGCGGTTTGACCGATAAAGATCTTTGTACAATATTTAGGGGCCAATATGAGCATCCAGGTTCCGCTATTGGTTATTGACTGGAGATGTGTCTCGGTCATGTCTACATAGTTATCGAACCCGTAGGGTCCGCACGCTTAAGGTTCGATGATGATTTGTATTCTGAGTTATGTGATTTGATGACCGACGTTTGTTCGGAGTCCTGGATGGGACCACGTACATGACGAACAGTCTCGAAATGGTCGAGACGTAAAGATCGATATATTGGAAGGCTATATTAGGACATCGTAAAGGTTCTGAGTGATTCGAGTATTTTTCGGAGTATCGGAGAGTTACGGGAATTCGTATTGGGCCTTAATTGGCCATACAGGAAAGGAGAGAAAGGCCTCAAGGATGGCCGCGCCCCTTCCCCATGGACTGGTCTGAATTGGACTAGGGAAAGGGGGCGCCCCCTTCCTTCCTTCTCCTTCTCCCTTCTCCTTTCCCTATTCCATGTGGGAGGTGGAATCCTACTAGGACTAGGGAGTCCTAGTAGGACTCCACACTTAGGCGCGCCCTATGAGGGCCAGCCTCCTCCTCTCACCATCCTTTATATACGTGGCCAGGGGGCACCCCATGGACATACAAGTTGATTTCAGCCGTGTGCAATACCCCGCTCCACAGATACACATCTCGGTCATATCGTTGCAATGCCTAGGCGAAGCCCTGCGCCAGTAGCTTCATCATCATCGTCACCAAGCCGTCTTGCTGACGAAACTCTCCCGTGACGCTCAACTGGATCAAGAGCTCATGGGACGTCATAGAGCTGAACGTGTGCTGAACGCGGAGGTGCCGTACATTTGGTGCTTGGATTGGTTGGATCGCGAAGATGTTCGACTACATCAACCGCGAAACTAGACGCTTTTGCTTTTGGTCTACAAGGGTACGTAGACACACTCTCCCCACTCGTTGATATGCTTCTCCTAGATAGATCTGGCGCGATCGTAGGAATTTTTTTTAAGTACTACGTTCCCCAACAGTGGTATCAGAGTCAGGTCTATGCGTAGATGATATGCACAAGTAGAACACAATGAGTTGTGGGCGATAATAGTCATACTGCTTACCAGCGTGTCATACTTTGATTCGGCGGTATTGTGAGATGAAGCGGCCTGGACCGACATTACGCGTATGCTTACGCGAGACTGGTTTCACCTTTACGAGCACTCGTTAATTAAAGGTGATTGGCGGGTGTCTGCCTCTCTCACTTTAGTTGAATCGAGTGTGGCTACGCCCGGTCCTTGGGAAGGTTAAACAACAAATTTGACGAAATATCAGTGTGCTTTTTTGTATGCGTAGGTAAGAACGGTTCTTGCTAAGCCCGTAGCAGCCACGTAAAAACTTGCAACAACAAAGTAGAGGATGTCTAACTTGTTTTTGCAGGGCATGTTGTGATGTGATATGGTCAAGACGTGATGAGTTATACGTTATTGTATGAGATGATCATGTTTTGTAAAGTTATCGACAACCGGCAGGAGCCTTATGGTTGTCGCTTTATTGTATGAATTGCGAAGGCCATGTAATTGTTGTACTTTATCACTATGAGTTAGCGATAGTAGTAGTAGCAATAGTTGGCGAGACGACCATGACGCTACGATGAAGATCATGGTGTCAAGCCGATGACGATGGAGATCATGACGATGATTTGGAGATGGAGATCAAAAGGTACAAGATGATGATGGCCATATCATGTCACATATTTTGATTGCATGTGATGTTTATCTTATTATGCTTCTTATTTTGCTTAGTACGGCAGTAGCATTATAAGATGACCCCTTACAAAATTTCAAGGTACAAGTGTTCTCCCTGAGTATGCACCGTTGTGAAAGTTCGTCGTGCCGAGACACCACGTAGTGATCGGGTGTGATAAGCTCTACGTTCAAATACAATGGGTGTAAGATAGTTTTGCAAATGCAGAATACTTGGGGTAAACTTGACGAGCCTAGCATGTACAGACATGGCCTCGGAACACTGGAGACCAAAAGGTCAAGGTGAATCATATAGTAGATATGATCAACAATAATATGTTCACCATTGGAAACTATTCCATCTCACATGATGATCGGACATGGTTTAGTTGATTTGGATCACGTGATCATTTAGATGACTAGACGGATGTCTATCTAAGTGGGAGTTCTTTAGTAATATGATTAATTGAACTTTAATTTATCATGAACTTAGTCCTGGTAGTATTAGCATATCTATGTTGTAGATCAATAGCTCGCGATGTAGCTCCCCATTTATTTTATATGTTCCTAGAGAAATATAAGTTGAAATATGATAGTAGCAATGATGCGGACTTGTTCCGTGATCTGAGGATTTTCCTCATTGCTGCACAGAAGAATTATGTCCTTGATGCACCGCTAGGTGACAGACCTATTGCAGTTGCAGATGCAGGCGTTATGAACGTTTTGACAAAAGCTCGGTATGATGACTACTCGATAGTTTAGTGCGCCATGCTTTACGGCTTAGAACCGGGACTTCAAAAATATTTTGAATGCCACGGAGCATATAAGATGTTCCTAAGAGTTGAAATTGCTATTTCATACTCATGCCTGTATCAAGAGGTATGAGACCTCTGACAGTACTTTGCCTACAAGATGGAGGAGAATATCTCAACCAGTGAGCATGTGCTCAGATTGTCTAGGTACTAAAATTGCTTGAATCAAGTGAGAGTTAATCTTCCAGATAAGATAGTAATTGACAAAGTTCTCTAGTCACTATCTCCAAGTTACTAGAACTTCATGATGAGCTATAATATGCAAGGGATGACAAAAGTAATCCCTGAGCTCTTCACCATGCTGAAATCGGCGAAGGTAGAAATCAAGAAAAAGAATCAAGTGTTGATGGTTAACAATACCACTAGTTTCAAGTAAAAGGGCAAAGGAAAAGAAAGGGAAATTCAAGAAGAATGGCAAGCAAGTTGCTACTCCCATGAAGAAACCCAAAGCTAGACCCAAGCCTGAAACTGAGTGCTTCTACTGCAAAGGAAATGGTCACTGGAAGTGGAACTACCCTAGAAACTTGGTGGATAAGAAGGATTGCAAAGTGAACAGAGCTATATTTGATATACATGTTATTGATGTGTACTTTACTAGTGTTTATAGCAACCCCACGGTATTTGATACTGGTTCAGCTGCTGAGAGTAGTAACTCAAAATGGGAGTTGCCGAATGAACAGAGACTAGTTAAGGGTGAAGTGATGATGTGTGCTGGAAGTGGTTCCAAGATTGATATTATCATCATCGCACACTCCCTATACTTTCAAGATTAGTGTTGAACCTAAATAAATGTTGTTTGGTGTTTGCGTTGACCATGAATATGATTTGATCATGTTTATTGCAATACATTTATTCATTTAAAGTCAGAGAATAATTGTTGTTCTGTTTACATGAATAAAACCTTCAATGGTCATACACCCAATAAAAATAGTTTGTTGGATCTCGATCGTAGTGATACACATATTCATAATATTGAAGCCAAAATATGCAAAGTTAATAATGATAGTGCAACTTATTTGTGGCACTGCCGTTTAGGTCATATTGGTGTAAAGAGCATGAAGAAACTCCATGCTGATGGGCTTTTTGAATCATTTGATGCTTACGAACCATGACTCATGGGCAAGATGACTAAGACTCCGTTCTCTGGAACAATGGAGCGAGCAACTGACTTATTGGAAATAATACATACTGATGTATGCGGTCCGATGAGTGTTGAGGCTCGTGGCGGGTATTGTCATGGTTTTGTCACGGCATATGTCCTAGCAAAAGGACTTAGTCGTGAGGCCATCGCTACGGTTTAGCTTAAAGGGGTTAAAGCGGACAAGGACACAGGGATTTTATACTAGTTCGGCCCCTTCAATGAAGGTAAAAGCCTACGTCTAGTTTGGTGTGTATTGCTAGGGTTTCGATGACCAGGGAGCGAATCCGCTTTGCCTGTGTCTCGAACTGTCGTTCTCCTCCTTGAACCGTCGCCGGGTCATCCCTTTATATAAGAGGTGACGCCCGGTCCGGTTTACAGAGTCCCGAGGCCGGCTCATAACCATGTCCGCCTCGGTCTCTATTCTTTCTAACTTACATCACAAGTTACATAGTATGACAGTTTACAATTTATGGGCCCTAACACTTGGGCTCTAAACCTCTTGGGCTGAAGTCTCTTACTTCATGCTCTGCTGGGCTTCAATAAAAATAATCTTGATAACATAAACCGGCCCCTCCCGGGCGGTTTATACTTGGTAGTAATATCCCTGACATTAAGCCCTAGATTGATTTGAACCTGTTCATGTCAATCTTCAAAGTCTTGTACAAATTTCCCTTTCCGCAGCTTCAGAATGCTTTATAAACCGGCGTGACGTCATCTCCTCAAATCACTTTAAACCGCCATGACGCCATCTGCGCATTTAATACTTGTACCTGTTTTTTATCTTTTATTCATTAAAGCTCCGAAGATCGATGCGACAGTATCGTCCATATCCTCTTTTTAGGCTCCTCGATTCCCGCGCCTGCCGTTTTATCCCTTCGGCTTATAAATAGGGCAGAGGGGCATCTCTTTTTCCCGCCTTGCCTCTTCTTCTTCCTCTGTCACTTGCGCTCAAGCTCCGCTGCCGCCCGTCGAACTCTGCATCTTCGTCAAGCCCGGCCGCTGCATCAACCTAAACGCTTCCAGAGATTCGCCAGTGCTTCTCCGCACCCGTCGCCTCGGGTATATCCTCTTCTTCCCTTTCCATAGATCTCAGTTCTAGGGTTTCCTCATCTGAGCTCATGAATAGGTCCTTGTTGTTCGTAGTTCTTCGCCATAGCCAATAGTTCACCGTAGATCTCAAACTTTTGGTTAACAACCGTAAGAATGACTCCGCTCCATCGTTGTAGCTTTATCTCTCCCAATACGATTAGTTAGACTGAATCTGTTTAGGACCTTCATCGCGTCTGCTGAATATAACTTCAATTATCTCTGAGTTTTCCACATGATGTAGATACGTATTTCACTGTTGTTTGTGTGAAAGTTGTTTCCCCAAAACTTCAGATCTGCGTCTTGTTTGCCTGTATTGGCGGTTTAGCTTTTTTCAAACTTCATAATCCGGTAGATGTCATTGTTATAGTTGTTCCGGATATTTAACCCGGTAGATACCATTAGGCCCCTGCTTAAACCGCCGTTTAGACCAGTACCTTCATAGAGCATGCCGGTTTAAATCCGCTTAGATTACAAACCGGCTCTTGATTGTATTTTCAGCCTTTCCCTTCCGAAAAGATGACTACTCAAGCCAAACAGTTTGTCTCCTGCAACTGGGTCCAATCCCGGACCACCGAGGATGATTTAGAGAAAATGGCCTCAATTGGCGCTTTCGGCCCAAAGGATGTCCTTCACTGGAGGGCTCCCGGATCAGAATGTCCTCCAGATCCCAAGGAAGGGGAAATCGTCGTCTTCTTCGATCACTTGGCCCGGGGATTCAACCATCTTGGGTCAAAGTTTTTCCGCGATGTGTTAGCAAACTTTCAACTTCATCCACAAGACATTGGTCCCAACTCTGTATCAAAAATTTGCAACTTCCAAGTCTTTTGTGAAGCTTATCTGCAAGAGGAGCCAACAGTGGAGCTATTCCGGGACTTCTTTCACTTAAGCCGTCGTACTGAATTTCATGATGGCCCAAACACTGAACTTGGCGGAATGTCTATTTAGAAGAGGAAGGATGTTAGTTTTCCTCACACCACTCTCCACAGCCATCCAAAGGACTGGAATCAGACTTGGTTCTACTGCGTAGACACTTCACCGGAAGGTGAAAATCCACTGCCGGGTTATCGCTCCCACCGTCTTCCAGAGAATCACCCTTTTCCACAGCGTTTAAGTGCCCAGGAGCGAGCTCAATATGCCCCTCAGCTTTCAAAGCTCAGGGCCTTTGTAGCCAATGGACTGACAGGAGTTGACTTCGTCTGCTGCTGGCTTTCTTGGAGTATTCTCCCGCTAAGCCGGCGTTCCGGTTTAATGTGTGAGTATACTGGGAATCCCAAGGACCCTTTGCGCCACACAGAGATGGTGCTACCAGAAAACGAGATTAATGAATCCGCCAAGAAACTGCTGAATCTACCTCTAGAAGCTTGCAGTCAAACCGGTCTAGCACCCTTCTGTCCGACCAACAAACCACCATCGATAAGAATTCCTTCTGTCATTTTGCTTTGTTTTAATCCATCTGCAGCATTTGTCTTGAAATGTCTTTATTTCTGTCAACAGAACAATGACCCTTTCTGGAAAAGGAAAACCCAAGATAAACCGGCGAAAGCAGCTCGCCAAAAGACCCTAGCTATCAAAAGGAACAAGAAGAAGAACACTGCTGCATCAGAATCCAATGTGGAAGAAGATGATCTGGCCTCCGAGGTACCGCCTAATTCTTTGGATTTCCTTATCTTTTCTTTATCTGCATTTTTATTAACAATAACTGTTCCCAGGGACGAGTCGAGGGCAGTAAAGCGGACGATGTTGAGGTAATCACTCTTTCCTCCGATTCAGAACCGCTGCCACCACAAAAAATTCGTCAGACAGTCCAGAAGTTTTAATTTTCTCATCCTTATGCTCATTTGGATCCAAACTTTCTTTTGAAGAAGCAGCAACATGAAGCGCACCGCACCACTCGTCATAGCGGTCATGCTATTGAATCCACCAGATTAACGCACACTCTAGCTCAGAGGCGTCGTTCTGAGGTTTTACTCACTCCAACTGCTCCTTTCCCCAAAGCTGGTCTTATTCGACAACCCCTTAATCTGTCTGACTCGAATTATCAGGAAACTCCTCTCTCATCTTCTGGCGAATCAATAACCACACAAATTCCTCACCTCAAGACTGTTCCTGGGTAAGCTGTCTTTCATTCTTTCCGGTTTAACTTCTCATCTTTGACTCTTCTGATTTTCATTATCTCTAACTTGCACAGTAAGCCCAAGCCTAGCAAAAAGGCCAAACTGAGTAAACCGGCAGTCGACGATACCACTCCTGAACCGGCAAAAGATCCTGAGCTTGCTGATCCTTCGGAAGACAACGTTGAGATTCCGCATGATGATCCTCCTCCTATGGACCAAGACATCTTTGTTGATCAGGGGAGCGATCCCATAGATCATGATCTTGAGCCGGCCAGCCCTGCCCGGGCTAGTCCTGCTCCTGCTAGTCCCCTCAAGCAAACGGCCGCTTCACCTGGCGACGTTGAAATCACAGGTACTGGTTTCTCTACTCCGGGGGAGCCTGCCACTTTGACTAAATACACTGCCAAGGAGGAATTTCTCAATAAGGACAGAGGCAAGTGGAGTACTGACTTATCCAGCTACACTCAGCTCAGCGCCCAGGAGCTTCATTCCGGATACTTAAACCGGCTACATACGAGCCGCGATAATGAAGCTGGATTAGTAAACTTAATGAAGGAACGTTATGAGGTAACTTCTTTTCCTTTGTCTTTGTCCTCTATTTGTGCTTATGTCTTGTAATTGTACATTTACTCCATCGTAGCCCCCAAGTGTCGGTTTAGCCTTTTAGGGTGAACCGGGACTTCAGTAGATCTAGTAGATAGCTTTGTTTTGCACATGTGTAGCCCCCAAGGGCCAGTTTACTTCCTTTAGGGTGAACCGGGACTTCTCCTATCTCTAGAACAATGTCACATTAGCTCCCAAGTGCCAAGTATATAACTTGTTTATGTGCTTGGGACTTGTCTAAAAAATGCATGTTTTCACTGCAATATACATTAGCCCCCAAGTGTCAAGTGCATAACTTTTTATGTGCTTGGGACTTTGATTGAATTGCTCCATGAATATCTGATATACTTTCATTTTTTGCCAGACTGATTTGATCAGGAGGGCCTCTGAAATAACCGAGCTCCGGGATAACTTAAAATTCCAAGAGACTGCTGCTGTTAAAGTCAAGGGTGAGCTTATACTTGCTTTAGCCAATATGGAGAAGCTAAAAAGGACATTGAAACAGAGCGGTTAGCCTGGGAGGTTGAAAAGGTTGCTCTGGAGAAGAGAGCCAGTAATGCAGAGGCTGCTCTTAATCCGGTGACAGAGGAGCTGTCCGGATTGAGGCAGCAAATAAATGACATGACGTCTTCCATCTTTGCTAAGTACTCTTAACATAACCTTATCCTTGCAATCCTGTACTGTTCCGGTTTAACTCATAATTTTGACGCAGGGAGGCGTATCACTCATGTTGGTGATGATGTGCGGAAGAAATTGAAAGCTGCATACACTCTGGTGGAGCAGCTATATTCCGGCGCTCAAAGGGCTATCAGTTCTATTTCACACAACAAACCGGCTCCTACCACAATCCAAGGTACCTTGGAGAAGCTGTCCATTCTGCCTGCCCGCCTCGTAGAGGTAAAGAAGTCATCTGCAAGAGCAGGTGCCCTGATGTATTTCACTCAAGCGAAGGCTTGGGTTCCCGACTTTGATCTGGCGGAGGCGATGAATGGCTATCCAAGCATGAAGGAAGACGGGTCAGCCTTTTCCAGTGATGATCTACGTGCCTTAACCAAGGATATGCGGCCTCTTGCTAGCAAACTTGCTGATGAAGCCGATTTATCAAGATATCATCCAGGATATGATGCGGAGAATGTGCGGGCAGAGCGTCCGGCTTATGATATTGAAAACCTTATTCCGCCCGTCCGTAAGCACACCTTTGCTCCTGACATTGATCCGTCCCACCTCATAAATGACGAAGTTTATTTCCGAGCTCTGGCCAAGATTAACTGGACCACTACTGACTTCCAGCAGCTGGAAGAAACCGCCGAAGACCCGGAGCAAGCTGACCCTCAATCTTCATGGTGAGCTGACGCGGAATCTTAAACCCGCGCCGGTTTAACTTTATGTCTCAATACTTTGAAGAAAACTGATATTCTTTTGGGCCTTCCAACGCCTTGTAATAGGATAACTGAGATACTCTGTGTTCGTCCCATACTATATTTTGTGAGATTGCTTCCATTGGCAACTTCTTAAATATGGCCTGCTTTCAATGTCTTTGACGGTTTACTCCACCTGTTTCCGCATAAAATAATGTTCAAAGTGTCCTGGCGGCTTATCGCCGGACGGGTCATAATGCCCAAACACATGGTCTAAATTGATAACTTGAACTGTGTAGAAAGTATAAGTATGTATCGCACGCTGAGCCGGCTCGACGATGTGGGGGAAGATGTCCGGCTCAGGGCCCGGTTCGTCGATCTTGCCGATGAAGACGTGGATGCTACCGAAGGGGACCCGGTACCTGTATTCGATTGAATCGGCCTCGGGGCCCCAGCCTGCATCGTCGATGTAGATCTTGCCGCGTCGACTCTTGGTCATCCGGCCCACTACGTAGCCCTGGAGTCCTTCAAAGCTGCCCTTCAAGAACTCGAAACCATCGTGCGATAGCCCCACGGTGGGCGCCAACTGTCCTGGTTTTGTCACGGCAGATGTCCTAGCAAAAGGACTTAGTCGTGAGGCCATCGCTACGGGTTAGCTTAAAGGGGTTAAAGCGGACAAGGACACAGGGATTTTATACTAGTTCGGCCCCTTCGATGAAGGTAAAAGCCTACGTCTAGTTTGGTGTGTATTGCTAGGGTTTCGATGACCAGGGAGCGAATCCGCTTTGCCTGTGTCTAGAACTGTCGTTCTCCTCCTTGAACCATCGTCGGGTCGTCCCTTTATATAAGAGGTAACGCCTGGTCCGGTTTACAGAGTCCCAAGGCCGGCTCATAACCATGTCCGCCTCGGTCTCTATTCTTTCTAACTTACATCAGAAGTTACATAGTATGACGGTTTACAATTTATGGGCCCTAACACTTGGGCTCTAATCCTCTTGGGCTGAAGTCTCTTACTTCATGCTCTGCTGGGCTTCAATAAAAATAATCTTGATAACATAAACCGGCCCCTCCCGGGCGGTTTATACCTAGTAGTAATATCCTTGACAGGTATCGTTATTTTCTGACCTTCACAGATGATTTGAGCAAATGTGAGTATATCTACTTGATGAAACATAAGTCTGAAACATTTGAAAAGTTCAAACAATTTCAGAGTGAAGTGGAAAATCATTGTAACAAGAAAATAAAAGTTTCTACGATCTGACCGCGGAGGCGAATATTTGAAGTTACGAGTTTGGCCTTCATTTAAAACAACTAGGACAAATGCCCGTGCTTTGCAACGGGGCATACATATTCTGTTGCACAATATCAATTTTGTGTGACATATCTTTAGGATGCATATTGTATGGTTTAAATCAATTGTGTATATCACATATGTTTTTGACTATCACGTACATCAGGCGACAATGCCGACCTTTTTTACTATTGAATTACTCCTTCCTCCACCCTACATATATGTCTCTGTGTGTTCTGCATCATCTTAGAACCACTATGTTTCTCTACCGCGCGATATTTTGATGACTCTCTAGAGAAGTTCATGTTAGCTGGGTTGCTCGTCTTGATTGAATGTTGAACCATGGAGGTTGCCTCATGTTGTAATGAATGATTAAATTTTACATTATTTCAGTTTTGTTTTTGTCTGAGGGTGATTGGTAAATATGATGTGTATCCCGCCTGTCCTGAGTTCTTTTTGCATCTTTGTAAGTACGTTGTTTCTTGTCCCACGCGCCATGCACACCTGCTAATGGTTTGCAGCCTGAACTCTTCTTGCGTATGTGTATGAATGCCTCTCGTCCTTCCTCTAATTGTTGCTTGCTGATTCTGGTACAACTTGGTAGGATTTGATGCAAAAAAATGCGATGTGGGATTAATTAATTTAGAAAATTTGCATGTTTTCCTAACACAATTGTAAGCCAGTTCAGTTTGCTTTGTCCTTCTGAAAGTGCAACTAATCCCCGGGTGGTTTTGGTAATTAATAACAACATATATATCATTGAACTAATATTTACTTGAGAATCATTTCAGAGAAGTTCGATGATATGGGTATGGAAATGTCTGAAGAAGTGGACCCCTCAAAATGCTAAGACAAGCATTGGCAAAAGCTCAAGACTCTATTTTTGGTTTAGTGATCAAAGATCACATTGAGTCCATAGGAAAAGCCAATACTATTAAAAGGGGATGAGGTTGTGTTAATGATCTGGTTGCTCAAGTGCTTGGTGATCTAGCTCCCTCAACTATCAGCACCTTTCACTACTTAACACACTCATAAGTAATCTCGGACAAACCGATTCTGCAAACTCAGTCCCACCGAGATGAACCACCTCAGTTATTCTTCCAAACCCTAATTTCTCGGTCCATCCGATTTTGAGTTTCGGTCTCACCGAAACTGGACTGCCAACCTTCTGTAACCAATTGACATCACTTCGGAATATCCGAGTTGTCAATTTCGGTCCCACCGAGATGGCAAGCTCCTACCTTTGACTCACTTCGGACACACCGAGATGGTATTTTCGGTCCCACCGAAAATCCCAACGTTCACTATATTTGAACTTTCGGTCTGACCGAGTTTTCACTTCGGTCTCACCGAGATGGCTCAAATATGTGTGTAACGGTTGGATTTTGTGTGGAGGCTATATATACCCCTCCACCCCCTCTTCATTCGTTGAGAGAGCCATCAGAAAGTCTACCACTCCTACCATACACTTTCTGAGAAGAGAACCACCTACCCTTGTGTTGATATCAAGCCATTCCATTCCTACCATATGAAACTTGATTTCTAGCCTCCCCAAGTTGCTTTCCACTCAATCCTTTCTTCCACCACAGCCATATCAGTGAGGAGAGTTGAGTGTTGGGGAGATTATCATTTGAAGCACAAGAGCAAGGAGTTCATCATCATCAACACCATCTATTACCTTTTGGAGGGTGGTGCCTCCTAGATTGGTTAGGTGTCGCTTGGGAGCCTCCGTCTTTGAGATGTGGAGTTGAACCAAGAAGTTTGTAAGGGCAAGGAGATCGCCTACTTCGTGAAGATCTACCCCGAGTAAGGCTAGTCCTCCGTGGGCGTAGGCCATGATGGAATAGACAAGGTTGCTTCTTCGTGGACCCTTCGTGGGTGGAGCCCTCCGTGGACTCGCGCAGCCGTTACCCTCCGTTTGTTGAAGTCTCCATCAACGTGGATGTACGATAGCACCACCTATCGGAACCACGACAAAAATCTTCGTGTCACCAAACTGCGTTTGATCTTCTCCACCTCTCTTTACTACATGTGCAATTTACTTTCCGCTGCTTATACTCTAGAATTGCATGTGTAGGGTGTTACTTGAATTAATCTTAATTGTGAAACTGCCAAAAACTTTGCATAATCAAAAGGCAGATTTTTTATATTGTCAAGTAGTCTAATCACCCCCCCTCTAGACATACTTTCGATCCTACAAGTGGTATCAGAGCTTTGGTCTCCATTGTTTTGGTTTCCATTGCATTGGACTCCATAAGCTTGGTTTCACAACCTAGGAGAGTATGGCGTCTAGTGAGGGTAATTATCGTAGAGGTCCTTACTTTGATGGTACAAATTTTGCTAGTTGGAAGCATAAAATGAAAATGCATATTCTTGGTCATAACCCAGCCGCATGGGGCATTATTTGTGTTGGTATGCAAGGTGATTTCTTCGAAGAAGGAAAAGTTCCGGATCGCGAAGCTACACCGGAAGAGTTGCGGATGTTGCAAAACAATGCTCAAGCTTGTGACATTCTCTTCAATGCTTTGTGTCCCGAGGAGTTCAACAAAATCAGCCGTCTTGAGAATGCTAAAGAGATTTGGGATACTTTGGTTGAAATGCATGAAGGTACTGAATCTGTGAAGGAATCAAAGCTAGATATTCTTCAAGGTCAACTTGACAAGTTCAAGATGAAGGATGGTGAAGGAGTCGCTGAAATGTACTCTAGGCTTGCTCTCATCACAAATGAGATTGCCGGCTTAGGAAGCGAAGAAATGACCGACTGATTCATCATCAAGAAGATTCTAAGAGCTTTGGATGGAAAATATGACACCGTGTGCACTTTGATCCAAATGATGCCAAACTACAAGACCCTCAAGCCAACTGAAGTCATTGGAAGAATTGTTGCTCATGAGATGACACTTAAGGATAAGGAAGAGCTTCACAACAAGTCAAGTGGTGCTTACAAAGCTACAAGTGATGCTCCCACCACCTCAAGTGACAAGTTAATTTCCAATGAAGAGATAAGCCTAATGGTTAAGAACTTCAACAAGTTCTACAAGAATAGAGGCAAAGAAAGAAGCTCAAAGTCTAGATCATATGATGAAAAGAGATCTTCTAGTCGTGATCGAAACTGCTACAATTGTGGAAGACCCGGACACTTCTCAAATGAGTGTATGGCTCCCCACAAGAGAAGAGAAGAATCTCCAAGAAGAAGAGCAAGAGATGAGTCACCTCGGAGAGAGAGAAGGAGTAGAGATGATCGTTATGAACGAAGACCCTCTCGGAGAAGCAAGGATTCGGAGAGGAAAGACAAGTCATCAAGAAGCTACACAAGAAGAAGACATCAAGCTCATGTAGGTGAATGGGTCTCCGGCTCCGACTCCGACAATCAATCCGATGGAAGCTATCACTCCGACTCCGACTATAGTCAAGATGAAGGTGTTGCCGGACTTGCACTCGTATCCTCCAACTCCAACTCCTACGACTTATTTGATTCACCAAATGAGGGAATTGGAAGATGCTTCATGGCTAAAGGCCCCAAGGTAACACACCCTGAATTCATCGACTTTGATAGTGATGAGGATGACTTGCTTGGTGAAGATGAGCTCTTGCATGATAAATCTAGTGAGCTTAGTAATGATGGAAATGCTAGTAGTCTTTATAGTCGAGAAGAGTCGAATGACAATGCTATGAAGGAGATTGAGCGTCTAACTAAAGAACTAAACACTCTTAAGTTAGCTCATGAAACAACTCAAGAAGATCATAGAGAGCTCCTAAGATCTCATGAGAAGCTACGCTTCGAGAAGCTCACTCTAGAGCAAGAACATGAGTTTCTAAAAGCAATCAATGACGATCTTCGAAAGAAGAGTTCTTCATATCTTGCCAAACGACTTCTCTTGTCTAATTTCTTGCCACCTATTAAGACTAAGCATGACAAGCATAAGAAAAATTCTTCCTCTAGTAGTAACAATAACAATGTTAAATCCAATATTGTTGCTTCTAGTAGCTCTCTTGATTCCACTAACAATGTTTCAAGCCAAGTTACACTTGAGCAAGAAAACAGCTTATTGAAGGAAATCATAGTGAAAGGTGTCTACAAGAGTCTTGCTGGAAGCAAGAACTTTGAGGAGATTGTTCGCAAACAAGGAAGACACCGGAAGAATCAAGGGATTGGTTTTGAGCGAAAGTTCAACGCCGAAGGTGTTGAGTGGGAAGAAGGTCAATACCCTACTCCACAGTTTGTTTCACAAAAGGAGAAGTATGATCCTACTTCTTCCAATGTGGAACAAGCTCAAGATGACCTTCCACCACAAGACCACAAGCTAAAGGCCAAGGACAAGCTTCAAGAGGAGATTGATGCATTCATTGAAGCACCTCAAGCCATGGTCAAGTGGGTTCCCAAGGACACATCAAGTTCTACTTCGTCAAGCTCAACTACAACACCAAGGATTCCCATCAAGATGATGTGGATCCCAAAGAAGAAGAACTAGAAGGTTCGTGAGGGTGACTCCGCCAACATACTTCACTCATATTCATCTTGGCAAGAACTTGTGCAATCAACTTCCACATCATGCACTAGTTCATGGAGTCACAAACCCTCTTGTTGGTAAGTCAAGGGACAAGGTAATCATTGCTTTCATGGACATCATCTTTTGTGAACTTCAATCTATGTCTATGGATATTCTTGTTTGTTCCTTATGGGACTAACCCATGTAGGTATTGAAAGTGCCCTAATCCAAAGGATAGCTCCCAACTCTTGATGATCTACATCAACATTGAGCATCCACATCTTCAACATCTACATGAAGTCTTCTACGACAACCCAAGGTTAGTTTGACCCTTTAAAAGGGGTTCTCACATCTAGGGGGAGCTTTACTCTAAAAATTGAGCTAAAGCATCTCCAAATGATGTGAACACATCAATGCTTTATGTAAAAGTGGTAACCCCACTTGTGCTTAAACGATGAGTATGACCTATGATCAAATGTTCTCATTTGGCTCCTAAGTCAAAATACTCATATATAGATGACCTAGTCATCGACAAATTGTGTGCTAGTAGCTAGAGTGTTGGTTGTGCATGTTTGACACATATTTCAGTTGCTATCTTATTGTGTGAGCATGTTGAATGCATGATTTTATCCATTCAAGGACATCCATTTGTTGTTTTGATTGTTTTGATTTTTCTGGCCAAATGGATGGACAAGAATGCCTAAGCACCTTCCCTAGCTATCTATGCTTTCTTGTCTCAAATTCTATTCATGCTCATATCACAACTTTGAACAAGTCATTTTCGGACTCTCCGAGTGAGGAGCACTCGGAGCCACCGATCCGTCTAAGGCTAACTTCCAAAACCTTCTAAGTCCATTTCGGTCTGACCGGCTTCTCCATCTCGGTCCAACCGAAACGCTTAGACTGATCTAGGTTTCATCTCGGTGAAACCGAGTTCAAAATCTCGGTCTGACCGATATGCGTAACTGCACAGCAGTTATACATTTCGTTGACACCGAGTTTTTCAACTCGGTCCCACCGACAGCATGGGGTTATATATACCTGAGGGCTGCGCGCGATTTAACTCTTCAAACCGTTCGCCCCCAATTCCCCTGCTGCCGCCGCCCTGGTCTACGGATCGTCGCCGTCGTCGCCTGTGCGCCCTCGCCGCAGGTCTCCGCCGCCGTCAACGGTAATCCTCTCCGCACCGTTGCCGCCGTAGAGGGACTCCACCAAGTTAGGGTGAGTCCCGATCCCTTTCGTGCTCCCCATCCAATTCTTGCACGAATGGCTTGCCTTGAATCTTCCCACGTTTGAGATATTCCCTAAACATCGGATCAGATCCTCTAGTTTCGAGCGAAATTCTTAGGTTTAGGTTTCCACGGAACGCATCTCGGTGAAGCCGATTTTGAAACTCGGAATGACCGATTTGGCCTCTGGCCATTGCACTGCATCATTCGGTCTAACCGAGTTGTGCAAATTGGTGTGACCGAAACTTAGTTTCAGTGAAACCCTAGGTTATCGGTAGGACCGAAACCCATTTCGGTCTGACCGAAAGTGGTGTGTAGGCCTCTGTATACACTTCGGTTTCACCGAAACTTAAAATCGGTTTGACCGAAATACATTCTGTGAAAACTCAAAACTAAGTTTTAAACTCATTTTTTTTTGCTAAAACCTCTGCAGTTGTGATAACTCTTCTACTCTGCCTATACCTTATCTTTTCACAGGTTATCAGCCATGTCAGATGTCAGTGACAGCCAGAACAGGTCTGAGTCTCCTTTTGCTGAGATTCCAGAGGCAGATACAAGTCCTGAGGCTAGCAGCTCCAGTGATGATGGTGAGAGGAGCACCCCTAGTGGTTTGCCTCCTGCAGCCACCAGAACCAGGAAGAAGAGAAATTCTGATGATGAGGACTCTGACTTCGTTGCTGAGGAAGTTACCTCCAAGCCAAAGAGGATTGTGGTTGCCAAAGAGCACCAAGGGCAGCAGTCAAGGAAAGGCACAAGCAAGGTAAAGCAGTCAGCTGTTGCAAAGAAGCTCAACTTGGAAGAGCCAGCTCCAAGTAAGGTGAAGAAAACTTCCAAGAGGAAGAGGGTAGTATATGCTGAACCTCAAGTTGATGCAGCTGCTGAAGAAGAAGAAGAAGATGCACCCCAGCCTCCTCCTCAGAAAGCTAAGTTCATGGGTGATGCTATTCGGGCTCAAGCCTCCTCTAAGCCCAAGAAGCCTGCTCAAGCAAAGGCAGCTCCAGCCAAGCCCAAGAGAACAACCAGGAGTATTCCAGCTTCTGAGAAGAACAAAGGTGAGATGCCACCGTCTGAATCAGATGAAGAGCATGTGTTGCTTAAGCTCCGTCCTAAGTTGCCACTCCACAATGATGCTCATCCTCAAGCTGAGGACATGAAGGCAAGGAAGGATAAAGGTCTCAGGCTATGGAGACAGTCTGATCCATATGCCGTGAGGAGAAGGACTGCTGTGGACCCCAGATTCCACACCAGAGAGCAGCAGGACTTCTATGAGACCGTGCTGATGGATAAGAAGCCCATTGTTGCTGACACTAGGTATGTTGACTGGAAGTACATTGACAGTGAAGAGCACCGAGACTTCTTTCCCCATGTGCATGAGAGCTTTACTGCATGTGGAGTTGCTGATTTTGTGGGTCAAGAGCTGACAGCTTGGAATGACGAGATGATCATGCAGTTCTACGCCACAGCCCACTTCTATCCTGATGGCAAGATCACCTGGATGACTGAAGGTCAAAGGTTTTCTTCGTCTGTTGAAGAATGGGCAGAACTTCTGAATGCTCCAGTGCAGAGAGAGGACGACATTGATGTCTATGGGATTCCTAAGAAGAGTCATGATTCCATGAAGAACATGTACAAGGAGATTCCCGCTGCTGATTTGGAAGGGTGGAAGCTTGGCTCAGTGTACTATCTCCAGGCAGGTCTGACCACCACTAACACTATTTTGAGGCATACCTTGATGCCCAAGTCTGGAGACCACCGCATGATTCGAGGCTATTCTATCAACATGCTGCACATTCTTGATGAGAAGGCACCTTTCAAGGTGATGGACTTAATGGTAGAGACCATTAAGAGGACTGCAGCTGACCAGAAGAGGTCGTGTGGGTTTGCCCCGCAGATTCAGATGCTCATCAATGCCAAGTTTGGCACGGGCAAATTCATGTTGGATAGGAAGCACTTGCCACTGCAGCCAGAGCATGAGGACAATGTAGTTGTGATGGATGAGGAGGATCCAACCTCAGTTGAAGGACAGGCCAAAATCAAAGCTGCGAAGAAAGCTAAAGCTGACAAAGAGGCAGCAGCAGCAGCAGCTAAGCCAAAGAGCTTTGGAGAACAAATTCTTGAAGCTACCCAGAGGATTGAACAACGCCTGGCCAGCATTGAGCAATCTCAGGAGAGCCTAGAGAGGATTGTTGAGGACAAGATCCACGCTCTGGACGTGAAGCTGACAGAGATTCAGGTGTCCGTCAACAAGCTTGAGGCAGACATGGAGGAAACAAGGCAGGAGAGAGCAGAACTCATGCAGGATGATCTAGTCCAGGACTCTCATCGCCAGACTGCTCAGGTTCCCAGAGGATCCAGATCTGCAGCTATCCCAGTGACTGACTCCAGAGCTACCACTTTAGCACCAGCTTCAGCTCCAGCAGTTACTCCAGCTCCAGCATCCACTCCTCCAGCGCAGACATCAGCAGAAGTCTTCGCCGATGCAGTCATTTCTACACCGACATCTACCCAGACGGGAGCCGCCAGCAGAGCCCGCAGTGACGCTTAGTTCTATACCTTTTCGAACTTTTTGGTAACTTGTTGCCAAAGGGGGAGAAATTGTATAGATCATAGGGCTTCGAGAGAGAGAGTGCTCTTTCGTTCTTTTGCCGGTTTCTTTGAGATACATTGGTTTCTTTTGGTCTTTCGAAACTTTCAGTGTTCTTGCTACTACGTTTGATGCTACCTTAATGAGTGCTTAGTCATACTATGCTTTAATGTGTGCTTAATGCTTATCATATGCTATTCCTTATTGTATGGCTATTTACTCTTGTCTTGGTGATTGAGTGCATGTTATTCATTCTTATCATTTTGTGCGCTCCACCAAGATGTATGTGACATGGAAGAGTGACCCATAATCCTAATCGATTGTGCATTTGCATTCAAACGCAAATTTTAAATAATGCACAAATTTAGGGGGAGCTCTTGTTTATCACATACTTCTCAAAGCGACGATATTATTCATTGATTATATCCTTTGTCGAAGCTTTGATCTATATGTTGTCATCAATTACCAAAAAGGGGGAGATTGAAAGTGCAACTAATCCCCGGGTGGTTTTGGTAATTAATAACAACATATATATCATTGAACTAATATTTACTTGAGAATCATTTCAGAGAAGTTCGATGATATGGGTATGGAAATGTCTGAAGAAGTGGACCCCTCAAAATGCTAAGACAAGCATTGGCAAAAGCTCAAGACTCTATTTTTGGTTTAGTGATCAAAGATCACATTGAGTCCATAGGAAAAGCCAATACTATTAAAAGGGGATGAGGTTGTGTTAATGATCTGGTTGCTCAAGTGCTTGGTGATCTAGCTCCCTCAACTCTCAGCACCTTTCACTACTTAACACACTCATAAGTAATCTCGGACAAACCGATTCTACAAACTCAGTCCCACCGAGATGAACCACCTCAGTTATTCTTCCAAACCCTAATTTCTCGGTCCATCCGATTTTGAGTTTCGGTCTCACCGAAACTGGACTACCAACCTTCTGTAACCAATTGACATCACTTCGGAATATCCGAGTTGTCAATTTCGGTCCCACCGAGATGGCAAGCTCCTACCTTTGACTCACTTCGGACACACCGAGATGGTATTTTCGGTCCCACCGAAAATCCCAACGTTCACTATATTTGAACTTTCGGTCTGACCGAGTTTTCACTTCGGTCTCACCGAGATGGCTCAAATATGTGTGTAACGGTTGGATTTTGTGTGGAGGCTATATATACCCCTCCACCCCCTCTTCATTCGTTGAGAGAGCCATCAGAAAGTCTACCACTCCTACCATACACTTTCTGAGAAGAGAACCACCTACCCTTGTGTTGAGATCAAGCCATTCCATTCCTACCATATGAAACTTGATTTCTAGCCTCCCCAAGTTGCTTTCCACTCAATCCTTTCTTCCACCACAGCCATATCAGTGAGGAGAGTTGAGTGTTGGGGAGATTATCATTTGAAGCACAAGAGCAAGGAGTTCATCATCATCAACACCATCTATTACCTTTTGGAGGGTGGTGCCTCCTAGATTGGTTAGGTGTCGCTTGGGAGCCTCCGTCTTTGAGATGTGGAGTTGAACCAAGAAGTTTGTAAGGGCAAGGAGATCGCCTACTTCGTGAAGATCTACCCCGAGTAAGGCTAGTCCTCCATGGGCGTAGGCCATGATGGAATAGACAAGGTTGCTTCTTCGTGGACCCTTCGTGGGTGGAGCCCTCCGTGGACTCGCGCAGCCGTTACCCTCCGTGGGTTGAAGTCTCCATCAACGTGGATGTACGATAGCACCACCTATCGGAACCACGACAAAAATCTTCGTGTCACCAAACTGCGTTTGATCTTCTCCACCTCTCTTTACTACATGTGCAATTTACTTTCCGCTGCTTATACTCTAGAATTGCATGTGTAGGGTGTTACTTGAATTAATCTTAATTGTGAAACTGCCAAAAACTTTGCATAATCAAAAGGAAGATTTTTTATATTGTCAAGTAGTCTAATCACCCCCCCTCTAGACATACTTTCGATCCTACACCTTCCCCAAGGATTAACTATTTTTTGCTGCTAACCAGGCCCAACATCGGCCCATGTGCAGGATAGAGAGTCCATAAGTTTGATGTTATTAAGTAGCGGCTAACTTTATTTCCCATCACAATCGAGAGCTAGCTCAACTGACCTTGGCCATTGTAAGAAGTCGTAGGTCTGGGGTTCGAGTCACACCGGGCCAGTTTTCCTTTTTTTTCTATTTCATACGCTGTACGCGCAACGACGGACGAAAAATTAGCTGGCATATACAAATACGAAAGGACGAGATGACGAAAAAAGTGGAGAAACAATCATCCCTTTAATATTAGGTAAAGATGTGAAATAGTTTCACAACTCACGCCACTTGGAACACCACAGCGTAATGGTGTGTCCGAACGTCGTAACCGCACTTTATTAGATATGGTGCGATCTATGATGTATCTTACTGATTTTACCACTATCGTTTTGGGGTTATGCATTAGAGACAGCTGCATTCACATTAAATAGGGCACCATCTAAATCCGTTCAGACAACACCGTATGAACCATGGTTTGGCAAGAAACCTAAGTTGTCGTTTCTTAAAGTTTGGGGCAGCGATGCTTATGTGAAAAAAGTTTCACCCTGATAAGCTCGAACCCAAATCAGAGAATTGTGTTTTCATAGGATACCCAAAGCAAACTGTTGGGTACACCTTCTATCACAGATCCAAAGGCAAGATATTCGTTGCTAAAAATGGATACTTTCTAGAGAAGGAGTTTCTCTCGAAAGACATGAGTGGGAGGAAAGTGGAACTTAATGAGGTAAATGTACCTTCTCCAAAATTGGAAAGTAGTACATCACAGAAACTAGTTCTAGTGATTCCTACACCAATCAGCGAGGAAACTAATGATGATGATCATGAAACTTCAGATCAAGTTACTACTAAACCTCGTAGGTCAACCAGAGTGTGTTCCGCGCCAGAGTAGTACGGTAACCCGGTTCTGGAAGTCATGTTACTAGACCATGATGAACCTACGAACTATGAGGAAGCGATGATGAGCCCAGATTCTGCAAAATAGCTTGAGGCCATGAAATCTGAGATGGGATCCATGTATGAGAACAAAGTGTGGACTTTGGTTGACTTGCCCGATGATTGGCAAGACATTGAAAATAAATGGATCTTTAAGAGGAAGACTTGTTGCGAAAGGTTTTCGACAAGTTCAAGGTGTTGACTACAATGAGATTTTCTCACTTGTAGCGATGCTTAAGTCTGTCCGAATCATGTTAGCAATTGCCGCATTTTATGAAATCTGGCAAATGGATAACAAAACTGCGTTATTTAATGGATTTAAGAAGAGTTCTACATGATGCAACCAGAAGTTTTTGTCAATCCTAAAGGTGCTAACAAAATGTGCAAGCTCCAGCGATCCATCTATGGACTGGTGCAAGCATCTCGGAGTTGGAATATATGCTTTGATAAGTGATCAAAGCATATAGTTTTATATAGACTTGCGGTGAAGCCCGTATTTACAAGAAAGTGAGTGGGAGCACTACAGCCTTTCTGATAAGTATACGTGAATGACATATTGTTGATTGGAAATGATGTAGAATATTCTGGAAATCATAAAGGAGTGTTTGAAAGGAGTTCTTCAAAGAAAGACCTCGGTGAAGCTGCTTACATATTGAGCATCAAGATATATAGAGATAGATCAAGACGCTTGATAAGTTTTTTTTTCAGTGAGTACATACCTTGACAAGTTTTTGAAGTAGTTCAAAATGGAACAGTCAAAGAAAGAGTTCTTGCCTGTGTTGCAAGGTGTGAAGTTGAGTAAGATTCAAAGCCCGACCACATCAAAAGATAGAGGGAGAATGAAAGTCATTCACTATGCCTCAGCCATAGGTTCTATAAAGTACGCCATGCTATATACCAGACCTATTGTATGCACTGCCCTGAGTTTGGCAAGGGAGTACTATTTTGATCTAGGAGTAGATCACTGGACAGCGGTCAAAATTATTCTTAGAGGACTAAGGAAATATTTCTCGGTTATGGAGGTGATAAATAGTTCGTCGTAAAGAGTTACGTCGATGCAAGCTTTGACACCGATCTGGATGACTCTGAGTCTCGATCTAGATACATATTGGAAGTGGGAGCATTTAGCTAGAGTAGCTCCGTGGAGAGCATTGTAGACACAGAAATTTGCAAAATACATACGGATCTGAATATGGCAGACCCATTGACAAAACCTCTCTCACAAGCAAAACATGATCACACCTTAGTACTCTTTGGGTGTTAATCACATGTGATGGGCCTCGAACCCCTCGTTGGTTACCCCAAGTGGAAGGTGTAAGATGCAGTATTGTAGAAGTGTTTTCCCTTAGCAAAGATGCCAAGGATCGAATCCCCAGAGACTCCTAGGTTCAACAAGTAGGTGTCAATTGCTACGGCGCCAGATTAGTAGCAATCAACGTGGACCTGCACACAGATACAAATAACTTTGCTCCCAACGAGTACATAGAGGTTGTCAATCTCTCCGGCCTTGTAGTTCACAAAGGATTAAAAGCAATGATAGTAGTGATAGATAGTGTTTTGCAATAGTAAGTAAATAGCGAAAAGTAAATAGTGGATGTGATCAATGATGGTAATATGGACCGGAGTCTCATGATGTTCACTAGTGATGTCTCTCTCCCAAAAGACGATAAAACAGCTATGTGAGGTAAACAAATTACAGCTGGGCAATTGACAGGACCACGAACGCAAACCAATGCTGACTACATTGCAAGAAAGGTTGAGCTTCAAAGCATGGGAGGTACGCCAAAGTAAGTAGACCGAAATCCATCACTATCTACTACTAATCATCCACCTTGAGATATCTATCCAGAACATCTCGCTGGTATTAAGTTGCGAGTCCCACCCATAGTGTAAACTCAATGCAACAGACAACTACGTTAAAAGAACTTTGCGTAAAGTAAACAATCCTTGCACCCGCGGGCACAAGCACCGTTCTTTTCCCCCTTGTGGCAACAGCACATCCCCTAGATTCATGTTTCTGTCACTCAAGCTAGTCATCGAGGGGCATGAACCCACAATCGAGCATAACGTTCCCTCTTGGAGTCACTACCTATTACTCGGCCAAAGCAATAAATAACAACGGAGAACATGCAAGAATTACTTATGAACTAAAATATAAAAGAGGTGAATCAAATATATTACTCAAGATCAATCTGAACATAATCTCATAATCCATCGGATCCCAGCAAACTCAACATAGCAACAGCATAAGGATTACATAGGTGCCTCGATCATGTAGGGCAGCTCACGAGGACTAATTAGTGAAGCACAAGAACGAGAGGAGAACATCACATAGCTACTGGTCATGGACTCATGGTCCAAGGGAGACTACTCACGAGTCATCCGGGAGGCGTCCATGGTGGTGGAGCAGCTCCCGGTGGTGATCCTCCCCTCCGGCAGGGTGCCGGGAAGAGTTCTCCTGGTGCTCCCGATCTTGGAAGCGGCGGCGGCGGCGGAACAGAGATGGGATCGCGAAAAGAGTTCTTGTTCTGAGGGTTACGGAGGGTCCTTTAAATATATGCCAAAGTAGGGCATCGGGGGAGCCTCGGGGGGCCCAGGCGCCCCCCC
>LR738714.1:768051649-768098140 GCA_902687465.1 Secale cereale | reverse complement strand
CCCAGGGGGGGCGCCGCCAGGGCGCCTGGAGCCCTGGTGGCCCCCCCAGGCTGCCCTTCGGACGCAGTGTTGTTTCCGGAACGCTAATTTTTTATATAATTTTTCTAGATTTTTCTGGGCAGTTCTCGAAACGTGAAAACCTGAAATACAAAAACAGCCGAAAACAGAAACTGGCACTGGGGTGCACTGGATTAGTAAGTTAGTCCAAATATGATCAAAAGTGTATGGAAGTGTATGAATATCATAGCAATATCACCCAGAAGTGGCATGGAGCAAGCAGAAATTATAGATACGTTTTGGACGTATCAACATGGCGATGTGAACTAGATTATTGACTCTAGTAAACCATTTGTGTATTGGTCACATGGCGGTGTGAACTATAAAGTGTTAAATCACATGAGGATGTGAACTATTGGTGTTAAATCACATGATGATGTGAACTAGATTATTGACTCTGGTGCAAGTGCGAGACTGAAGGAAATATGCCCTAGAGGCAATAATAAAGTTATTATTTATTTCCTTATATCATGATAAATGTTTATTATTCATGCTAGAATTGTATTAACCGGAAACTTAGTACATGTGTGAATACATAGACAAACAGAGTGTCACTAGTATGCCTCTACTTGACTAGCTCGTTAATCAAAGATGGTTAAGTTTCCTAGCCATAGACATGAGTTGTCGTTGGATGAACGGGATCACATCATTAGAGAATGATGTGATTGACTTGACCCATTCCGTTAGCTTAGCACTTGATCGTTTAGTATGTTGCAATTGCTTTCTTCATGACTTATACATGTTCCTATGACTATCAGATTATGCAACTCTCGAATACCGGAGGAACACTTTGTGTGCTATCAAACGTCACAACGTAACTGGCTGATTATAAAGATGCTCTATAGGTGTCTCCGATGGTGTTTGTTGAGTTGGCATAGATCGAGATTAGGATTTGTCACTCCGATTGTCGGAGAGGTATCTCTGGGCCCTCTCAGTAATGCACATCACTATAAGCCTTGCAAGCAATGTGACTAATGAGTTAATTGCGGGATGATGCATTACGGAACGAGTAAAGAGACTTGCCGGTAACTAGATTGAACTAGGTATGATGATACCGACGATCGAATCTCGGGCAAGTAACATACAGATGACAAAGGGAACAACGTATGTTGTTATGCGGTTTGACCGATAAAGATCTACATAGAATATGTAGGAGCCAATATGAGCATCCAGGTTCCGCTATTGGTTATTGACCGGAGATGTGTCTCGGTAATGTCTACATAGTTCTCGAACCCGTAGGGTCCGCACGCTTAACGTCCGATGACGATTTGTATTATGAGTTATGTGATTTGATGACCGACGTTTGTTCGGAGTCCCGGATGAGACCACGGACATGATGAACAGACTCGAAATGGTCGAGACGTAAAGATCGATATATTGGAAGGCTATATTCGGACATCGGAAAGGTTCCGAGTGATTCGGGTATTTTTCGGAGTATCGGTGATACGTCCAAAACGTATCTATAATTTCTGCTTGCTCCATGCCACTTTTGGGTGATATTGCTATGATATTCATACACTTCCATACACTTTTAATCATATTTGGACTAACTTACTAATCCAGTGCACCCCAGTGCCAGTTTCTGTTTTCGGCTGTTTTTGTATTTCAGGTTTTCACGTTTCGAGAACTGCCCAGAAAAATCCAGAAAAAATATATAAAAAATCAGCGATCCGGAAACAACACTGCGTCTGAAGGGCAGCCTGGGGGATACCACAGGGGCTCGAGGCGCCCTGTGGGCGCGCCACCCCCCCTGGGCCGCGCCGGGGGGGGCACCTGGGCCCCCCGAAGCCCGTCTGGTGCCCCCCTTTGGCATATATTTAGAGGGACCTTCGAAACCCTCAGAATAGGACTTCTTTTCGCGATCCCATCTCTGTTCCGCCGCCGCCGCCGCTTCCAAGATCGGGAGCACCAGGAGAACTCTTCCCTGCACCCTGCCGGAGGGGAGGATCACCACCGGGAGCTTCTCCACCACCATGGACGCCTCCCGGATGACTCGTGGGTAGTCTCCCTTGGACCATGAGTCCATGACCAGTAGCTATGTGATGTTCTCCTCCCGTTTTTGTGCTTCACTAATTAGTCCTCGTGAGCGGCCCTACATGATCGAGGCACCTATGTAATCCTTATGTTGTTGCTATGTTGAGTTTGCTGGGATCCGATGGATTATGAGATTATGTTCAGATTGATCTTGAGTAATATATTTGATTCACCTCTTTTATATGTTAGTTCATAAGTAATTCTTGCATGTTCTCCGTTGTTATTTATTGCTTTGGCCGAGTAGTAGGTAGTGACTCCAAGAGGGAACGTTATGCTTGATTGTGGGTTCATGCCCCTCGATGACTAGCTTGAGTGACAGAAACATGAGTCTAGGGGATGTGCTGTTGCCACAAGGGGGAAAACAACGGTGCTTGTGCCCGCGGGTGCAAGGATTGTTTACTTTACGCAAAGTTCTTTTAATGCAGTTGTCTGATGCATTGAGTTTACACTATGGGTGGGACTCGCAACTTAATACCAGCGAGATGTTCTGGATAGATATCTCAAGGTGGATGATTAGTAGTAGATATTGATGGATTTCGGTCTACTTACTTTGGCGTACCGCCCATGCTTTGAACCTCAACCTTTCTTGCAATGTAGTCAGCATTGGTTTGCGTTCATGGTCCTGTCAATTTCCCAGCTGTAATTTGTTTACCTCACATAGCTGTTTTATCGTCTTTTGGGAGAGAGACATCACTAGTGAACATCATGAGACTCCGGTCCATATTACCATCATTGATCACATCCACTATTTACTTTTCGCTATTACTTACTATTGCAAAAACTATCTATCACTACTATCATTGCTTTTAACCCTTTGTGAACTACAAGGCCGGAGGGATTGACAACCTCTCTGTACTCGTTGGGAGCAAAGTTATTTGTATCTGTGTGCAGGTCCACGTTGATTGCTAATTGCGCCGTTAGCAGTTGACACCTACTTGTTGAACCTAGGAGTCTCTGGGGATTCGATCCTTGGCATCTTTTGCTAGGGGAAAACACTTCTACTTACTGCATCTTACACCTTCCACTTGGGGTAACCAACGAGGGGTTCGAGGCCCATCAAGGAGTATTTTCTGGCGCCGTTGCCGGGGACTCCACTCTTCAGGATAGGGGAGTTGCATGCTATCTTTTACCTTTGCTTTTTAGTCTTGTTAGTTTGCTTTTCATTTTTGCTTTAGTTCCTTTATATCAAAAATCATAAAAATAGTTATCTTGTTCTTTAGTTGTCATTATGTCGGGTCCTTTTGTCTTTGATTAGGCAGAAGTTCTCACCTTTAAACAAAGAGGTGGGGAAAGTTTAAAAGATGCTTGGTATAGAATTAATGATTCACAAAAAAGAGCCACCAAGAAGCAAACTACTACTATCTTGCTTAGAAATTTTTATGTTGGAATTACTTCTTGGAATAGGTTTAGTCTAGATACTGCTATCAATGGGAATTTCCTGGAGGCCCCAGTTTGGGAGTCTCTTAGTATTATTGAAAATCTTGTTGGGAGTCTCCCTGTTGTTAGCATTCAAGAGGACATCACCCTAGCTCACATTATGAAAAAACTTGAAAAAATAGAGCTAGAGATGCCAAGCACTAATAAGATGAATGAGTTGGATCGTAAGATCCAAGGGAATTTGAATAGACTTGATAGCTCCATGCATAAAATTTTCAAAATTTTGGAGACCGTCAAATTCCATGATTCTGACTTTTCTAGGATGGAAAAGATTGAGGAACTATTTGATACCTTAGGAACTACTTTCTCCTCGATCAAAACCGAAAAGGTAGAAACTCCGGCAAAGAGGGAGCCTAAGTTCGTTCACGTTCCAAAGGCTCCCCGTTCTAAAAGCAATCCACCTATTGCCAAAGGGGTTGAAACTGTAAAGACTTTGGAAGAAACACCTATCGTTGATGAATTTATAAATGAATCTTCCCTTGACTTTTATCCTTTTGGTCTTCTACCTAGAAGTATCTCTATGAGGCCTTTATTTGAGAGTCCTCTTAAGACTAGTTGTATTATTGAAGAGCTTTTTGATGATCTTGATGATGGTTCAATTGATACAACTTGATCTATGCATTATGCCTAGCTTAAAGGCATAAAAGAAAGCGCTTTTGGGAGGCAGCCCACATGAATAAATTTTTTGCTTTTGTTGTGTCTTGATGTTGCTTACTTCTGTAGCATCATCATTGTATCTTTGCTTTTCATATTTGTGCCAAGTATAGCCTCAGATTGCTAGAAAGTTCAAAAGTTGTGAGGTGCTGTCCAGGAAACAGATTCTGTCCTTGGATAGCAAAATTCGTATAAAATCACCAGATCATCTTTTTGGTCTGAATTTTTTCTAAAGCATTCTCTATATAATTTTCTTTCGTGCGTCAGTTCTGAGTTTTTTGATTTGAGTTGCAGAAGTATCCCGAACAGATCAATTACTGCCTGCTGTTCTGTTTTTCACAGATTCTGTCCTGTTTTGCCTTACCTTCACTTTGCAAATTAAGAACTTGCTTTTTCTTTGCAAAAACCTTTTGGCAATCTTGAGAAACAGTAGAACTTCAAGAATATCCTTATTTCCAGCAAGGTATAATTATTTTATTAAGGGTACTAACCTCGCTAATCAGATTATGATGAGTTATGTATGAAGGGAGTTTTCAAGTGTGCGAGGGAAGATGATAAAAAAGATTCAGGAGTGTCAAGCGCTCAAGCTTGGGGATGCCCCCGTGCACCCCCAAGAAATATTCAAGGAGACTCAAGCGTCTAAGCTTGGGGATGCCCCCGTGCATCCCCTTCTCCATCAACATTATCAGTTTGTCTTTCGTTTCGCTATATTTTTATCACTTCATGTGTTATGTGCTATGCTTGGAGCGTCTCGCTTTTAGTTTTCTTTTTAGTTTTTCATAACGAGTCGGAACCCAGCATTCCTTTATGTGGGAGAGAAACACGCTCCACCTCTACCTAGAACATTACATAAAATTTTCATATCTATCTATGCTGTGTGTGTTCTTTGTCTTTTAATAGCTACTATCATACTCTGCTCTTAGTATTCATGCTTATCTTTTCAAGAGCTTTTGTTTAGTTGGTTGCTTGGACTCTCTTTAATTACCATGCTCACCTTATTAAGAGAGTTTGCTTCCGTTGCATGGGTTAATGTGTCTATGATAAAGATGCTACTTTCATGATGGTGCTTAGTAGTTCAGGTTTTCTTATGGTTAATCTCAAATAGCTGGGGGGTTCCCAATGTGTTATTGGAGTACCAACTTGGTTTGTTTGCCTATGATGTGGTATGGTTTAGTAATATCTTCCTTCGAGAATTTATTTTGATTGACTTGGCGTATGCTCACGCATATTCAAGACTGTAAAGAAAGTCTGTCAAGCCTTGATGATCTTTTATTTCTAAGTAGCGATATAACTACCATGCTTGATTCAATATTGCTTTGTCGCTCTGCATGATTATGACCGTCATTTCTCTCTTAGTTGGTCGCTCCCAGTCTTTTGCTAACCTCCACCTGTACTAAGCAAATTAACCATGCAATACATAGCTCATGGGAAAGTAGCCTAAAAACTATTGTGGTAAAGAATATGTTGCTTATGTATCTTATTTCTTATAAGTTGCTTGCTGAGCGGTAACCATGTTTCAGGGGACGCCATCAACTGTCACACTTTTGTTGAATATCATGTGAGTTGCTATGCATGTTCGTCTTGTCTGAAGTAAGGGTGATTTACCATGGGTTGAATTAATATGCATATTGTTAGAGAAGAACATTGGGCCGCCAACCAAAGCCATGCATCATGGTGGAAGTTTTAGCTTGGACCTTAATCCTCGATCTCTTATGAGAATATGCTTATGCATTAAAGAGGAGTCCATCATCTATTTTCTATGTTGTCCCGGTATGGATGTCCTCAAGTTGAGGTCTATCAAAAACGAGAAATCAAATGCGATCTATCTCCTTGGACCTTTGTACAGGTGGCATAGAGGTACCCCTTTGTGACACTTGGTTAAAACATATGTAATGCAATGATAACCCATGGGGATCCGAGCTAATTAGGACAAGGAGCGAGCACTATTGGTATTCGATGCATGAGGCTTGCAACTTATAGGATGTTTTATGCATGACACATATGAAGTACTACTACCGTTGACACAATTGCTTCCATGTTTTCAAAATAAAAAGCTTTAGCACTTAACCTTTCTCTTACCTTTATGTTGAAGCACCAACTAATGAGAGCATGATTGTCATTCTGAGTGTAATGTGCATTGTCCCAAAGTAGCATTGTCTTTTGCATGATTGTGATATCGTTTATTCTGAAATGATTATATCTAGTCATCACTTAAACCTTGAAGGTGCCCCTGCATTTATGTTTTGCATCACTAAAGGGGGCAAGCTAGATATCACTTTATCATATTTGCACATCATGTTCATTGCAAATCTTTTTGATGTTTCAGTCTCATGTTGTAAAACTTTCAGTCATTTGTGATTTTCTCTTGAGGCAACTTAATTACTTTAGAATCATTGTCTCAGTAAGCTTTTGTCATATGACTATGAGAAAGTCCTATATGGTTAATAGCATGTCACCACAGAAATTATTCTTGTTATCATTTACCTACTCGAGGACGAGCAGGAATTAAGCTTGGGGATGTTGATACGTCCAAAACGTATCTATAATTTCTGCTTGCTCCATGCCACTTTTGGGTGATATTGTTATGATATTCATACACTTCCATACACTTTTGATCATATTTGGACTAACTTACTAATCCAGTGCACCCCAGTGCCAGTTTCTGTTTTCGGCTATTTTTGTATTTCAGGTTTTCACGTTTCGAGAACTGCCCAGAAAAATCCAGAAAAAATATATAAAAAATCAGCGATCCGGAAACAACACTGCGTCCGAAGGGCAGCCTGGGGGGCCACAGGGGCTCCAGGCGCCCTGTGGGCGCCCCCCCCCCCTCCTGGGCCGCGCCGGGTGGGCGCCTGGGCCCCCCGAAGCCCGTCCGGTGCCCCCCTTTGGCATATATTTAGAGGGACCTCCGAAACCCTCAGAATAGGACTTCTTTTCGCGATCCCATCTCTGTTCCGCCGCCGCCGCCGCTTCCAAGTTCGGGAGCACCAGGAGAACTCTTCCCGGCACCCTGCCGGAGGGGAGGATCACCACCGGGAGCTTCTCCACCACCATGGACGCCTCCCGGATGACTCGTGAGTAGTCTCCCTTGGACCATGAGTCCATGACCAGTAGCTATGTGATGTTCTCCTCCCGTTCTTGTGCTTCACTAATTAGTCCTCGTGAGCTGCCCTACATGATCGAGGCACCTATGTAATCCTTATGTGGTTGCTATGTTGAGTTTGCTGGGATCCGTTGGATTATGAGATTATGTTCAGATTGATCTTGAGTAATATATTTGATTCACCTCTTTTATATTTTAGTTCATAAGTAATTCTTGCATGTTCTCCGTTGTTATTTATTGCTTTGGCCGAGTAGTAGGTAGTGACTCCAAGAGGGAACGTTATGCTTGATTGTGGGTTCATGCCCCTCGATGACTAGCTTGAGTGACAGAAACATGAGTCTAGGGGATGTACTGTTGCCACAAGGGGGGAAACAACGGTGCTTGTGCCCGCGGGTGCAAGGATTGTTTACTTTACGCAAAGTTCTTTTAATGCAGTTGTCTGTTGCATTGAGTTTACACTATGGGTGGGACTCGCAACTTAATACCAGCGAGATGTTCTGGATAGATATCTCAAGGTGGATGATTAGTAGTAGATATTGATGGATTTCGGTCTACTTACTTTGACGTACCGCCCATGCTTTGAACCTCAACCTTTCTTGCAATGTAGTCAGCATTGGTTTGCGTTCGTGGTCCTGTCAATTACCCAGCTGTAATTTGTTTACCTCACATAGCTGTTTTATCGTCTTTTGGGAGAGAGACATCACTAGTAAACATCATGAGACTCCGGTCCATATTACCATCATTTATCACATCCACTATTTACTTTTCACTATTTACTTACTATTGCAAAAACTATCTATCACTACTATCATTGCTTTTAACCCTTTGTGAACTACAAGGCCGGAGGGATTGACAAGCTCTCTGTACTCGTTGGGAGCAAAGTTATTTGTATCTGTGTGCAGGTCCACGTTGATTGCTAATTGCGCCGTTAGCAGTTGACACCTACTTGTTGAACCTAGGAGTCTCTGGGGATTCGATCCTTGGCATCTTTTGCTAGGGGAAAACACTTCTACTTACTGCATCTTACACCTTCCACTTGGGGTAACCAACGAGGGGTTCGAGGCCCATCAAGCAGGGAGTTACGAGAATTTGTATTGGGCCTTAATGGGCCATACGGGAAGGAGGGAAAGGCTTCAAGGGTGGTCGCGCCCCTTCCCCATGAACTGGTCCGAATTGGACCAGCGAAAGGGGGCGCCCCCTTCCTTCCTTCCTTCTCCTTCTCCCTTCCCCTTTTCCTATTCCATGTGGGAGGTGGAATCCTACTAGGACTAGGCAGTCCTAGTAGGACTCCACACTTTGGCGCGCCTTATTGCTACCCCTTGAGCCTGTGTTATTCTTCCTTGAAGGGGAAAGGGTGATGCAGCACAGTAGCGTAAGTATTTCCCTCAGTTTTTCAAAACCAAGGTATCAATCCAGTAGGAGACCACGCGTGAGTCCCTCGTACCTACACAAACAAATAAGAACCTTGCAACCAACGCGATAAAGGGGTTGTCAATCCCTTCTCAACCACTTGCAAAAGTGAGATCTGATAGAGATAATAAGATAATATTTTTGTTATATATTGAAAGTAAAGATTGCAAAATAAAACAATGGCGACAGATTTTGGCAAGTTGACGGGAAACTAATATGATGGAAGATGGACCTGGGGGGCATAGGTTTCACTAGTGGCTTCTCTCATGATAGCGGATTTCTATGGTGGGTGAACAAATTACTGTCGAGCAATTGATAGAAAAGCACATAGTTATGAGAATATCTATGCATGATCATTGTATATAGGCATCACGTCCGTGACAAGTAGACCGAAACGATTTTGCATCTACTACTATTACTCCACACATCGACCGCTATCCAGCATGCATCTAGAGTATTAAGTTCATACGAAAAGAGTAACGCCTTAAGCAAGATGACATGATGTAGATGGATAAACTCATGCAATATGGTGTAAACCCCATCTATTTATACTCGATGGCAACAATACAATATGTGCCTTGCTGCCCCTGCTGTCACTGGGAAAGGACACCGCAAGATTGAACCCAAATCTAAGCACTTCTCCCATTGCAAGAACTATCAATCTAGTAGGGCAAACCAAACTAATAATTCGAAGAGACTTGCAAAGATATTTAAACCATGCATAAAAGTTTTTAGGGAGGAATCAAATATTGTTCACAGATAATCTTGATCATAAACCCATAATTCATCGGATCTCAACAAACACACCGCAAAAAGAATTACATCGAATAGATCTCCAAGAAGATCGAGGAGAACTTTGTATTGAGATCCAAAGAGAGAGAAGAAGCCATCTAGCTAATAACTATGGACCCGAAGGTCTGTGGAAAACTACTCACAACTCATCGGAGAGGCTATGGTGTTGATGTAGAAGCCCTCCGTGATCGATGCCCCCTCCGGTGGAGCTCCGGAACAGGCCCCAAGATGGGATCTCACGGGTACAGAAGGTTGCGGGAGTGGAATTAGGGTTTCATCGTGCTCTCGGATGTTTTCGGGGTACGTGGATATATATAGGAGGAAGAGGCACGTCCGGGGAGCTACGAGGGGCCCACGAGGGTGGGAGCGCGCCCCTGCCCTCGTGGCCGCCTCATTTCTTACCTGGCGTGGACTCCAAGTCTTCTGTGTTGTATTAGTTCCAGAAATGACTCTCCCTAAGGTTTCATTCCGTTTGGACTCCGTTTGATATTCCTTTTCTGCGAAACACCAAAATAAGAAAAAACAACAATTTGCACTAGGCCTTGGGTTAGTAGGTTAGTCCCAAAAATAATATATAAGTGTATAATAAAGCCCATTAAACATCCAAAACAGTTAATATAATATCATGGAACAATAAAAAATTATAGATACGTTGGAGACATATCAAGCATCCCCTAGCTTAATTCCTGCTCGTCCTCGAGTAGGTAAATGATAAAAACAGAATTTTTAATGTGGAATTCTACCCAACATAATTCTCAATGTAATTTTCTTTGTTGTGGCATGAATGTTCAGATCCAAAAGATTCAAGACAAAAGTTTAATATTGACATAAGAATAATAATACTTCAAGCATACTAACAAAGCAATTATGTCTTCACAAAATAACATGGCCAAAGAAAGGTATCCCTACAAAATCATATAGTCTGGCTATGCTCTATCTTCATCACACAAAATATTTAAATCATGCACAACCCCGGTTTTTGCCAACCAATTGTTTCACACTTCAATTTTTTCAAACCTTTCAACTTTCACGCAATACATGAGCATGAGCCATGGATATAGCACTGTAGGTGGAATGGAGTGGTGGTTGTGGAGAAGACAAAAGAGGAAGATAGTCTCACATCAACTAGGCGTATCAATGGGCTATGGAGATGCCCATCAATAGATATCAATGTGAGTGAGTAGGGATTGCCATGCAATGGATACACTAGAGCTATAAGTGTATGAAAGCTCAACAAAAAAAACTAAGTGGGTGTGCATCCAACTTGCTTGCTCATGAAGACTTAAGGCATTTTGAGGAAGCCCATCCTTGGAATATACAAGCCAAGTTCTATAATGAAAATTTCCACTAGTATATGAAAGTGACAAAACAATAGACTCTCTATCATGAAGATCATGGTGCTACTTTGAAGCACAAGTGTGGAAAAAGGATAGTAGCATTGCCCCTTCTCTCTTTTTCTCTCATTTTTTTTCTCTTTTTTCCTTTTTTTATTTTTTAGGCCTTTTCTCTTCTTTTTTATGGCCTCTTTTTATTTATTTCCCCTTTTTTCCTTATTCGTCTGGAGTCTCTTCCCGACTTGTGGGGGATTCATAGTCTCCATCGTCCTTTCCTCACTGGGACAATGCTCTAGTAATGTAGATCATCACACTTTTATTTACTTACAACTCAAAGATTATAACTCGAAGCTTAGAACAAAATATGACTCAATGCGACTGCCTCCGGTGATGTACCGGGATGTGCAATGAATCAAGAGTGACATGTATGAAAAATTATGCATGTGATGGGGAACGTAGTATTTCAAAAAAAAATCCTACAATCACGCAAGATCTATCTACTAGATGCATAGCAACGAGAGGGGAGAGTGTGTCTACGTACCCTCGTAGACCGAAAGCGGAAGCGTCTAGTGACGTGGTTGATGTAGTCGAATGTCTTCGCGATCCAACCGATCCAAGCACCGAACGTATGACACCTCCACGTTCAGCACACGTTCAGCTCGATGACGTTCCACGAGCTCTTGATCCAGTTGAGCGTCACGGGAGAGTTTCGTCAGCACAGTGTCATGGTGACGGTGATGATGAAGCTACCGGCGCAGGGCTTAGCCTAAGCACTACAACGATATGACCGAGGTGTGTATTGATACGTCTCCAATGTATCTATAATTTTTTATTGTTCCATACTATTATATATTATGTTTTGGATGTTTAATGAGCTTTATTATACACTTTTATATTATTTTTGGGACTAACCTATTAACCCAAAGGCCCAGTGCAGATTGTTGTTTTTGCCTATTTCACGGTTTCGCAAAAAAAGAATATCAAACGGAGTCCAAACGGAATGAAACCTTCGCGAGAGTTGTTTTTGGAACGATATCAACACAGAAGACTTGGAGTACGCGCGAGGGAATGAAGGAGGCGGCCACGAGGGTCCAGGGCTCGCCCCCTCCTACAGGATGCGCCCCCCAACCTCGTGGGCCCCCTCTGGCTCCCCCGATGCCCTCCTTCCTCCTATATATACCCATGTACCCTGAAAACATCGAGGCACTAGAGAAAACACTAATTCCACCGCAACAACCTTCTGTTCCCGTGAGATCCGATCTTGGGGCCTGTTCCGGAGCTCCGCCGGATGGGGGATCTTTCACGGAGCGCTTCTACATCAACACCATCGCCTCATCATGAGTTGCAAGTAGTTTACCACAAACCTTCCGATCCATAGTTATTAGCTAGATGGCTTCTTCTCTCTTTTTAGATCTCAATACCAAGTTCTCCTCGGTCTTCGAGCAGATCTATTCGATGTAATCTTTTTGCAGTGTGTTTGTCGAGATCCGATGAATTGTGGGTTTATGATCAAGATTATCTACGAGAAATATTTGATTCTTTTCTGAAATCTTTTATGTATGATTATAATATCCTTGCAAGTCTCTTCGAATTATCGGTTTGGTTTGGCCTACTAGATTTATAGTTCTTGCAATGGGAGAAGTGCTTGGCTTTGGGTTCAATCTTGCGGTGTCCTTTCCCAGTGACAGCAGGGGCAGCAAGGCACGTATTGTATTGTCGCCATCGAGGATAGAAAGATGGGTTTTATATCATATTGCTTCAGTTTATCCCTCTACATCATGTCATCTTGCTTAAAGCATTACTCTGTTCTTATGAACTTAATACTCTAGATGCATGATGGATAGCGGTCGATGTGTGGAGTAATAGTAGTAGATGCAGACTCATTTTGGTCTACTTGTGACGGACGTGATGCCTATTGTCGGTGTACTGAGGTAGGGGTACCTCAGTACCCCAACTCGTGCACGGGCAGTAGCAGCTTCCCGCGGCAGAGCCTTCCACGTGCTCGCCGGAGGCCTTCCTGCTCCATATAAAACCATTCAAAAACAAAGTATACAAAGCAGAAGATCGAGACCCCGGCAAGTGGAGCTTGCCGGGAAGGCCGTTCCAGGCTCAAGGTTACCTCACTCACGCAAGGCCCTGGCAAGAGGAGCTTGCCAGGAAGACTAGAAGATTCCATTGCAGAAGACATGCCTCGGCGCTATATGCGCCCCGGCAAGGGCCCGGGGAGCGACAAGCTTCAGAGCCCGGCAAGCTCCCGGGCCCGGCAAGGTCAAGGCCCCGGCAAGGTGCTTGCCGGGAGAGTTGCGCTGTGTGCCCGCGCTCCAGTTCATCGGCCCACGCGTCGCCCTGGGGCCTTTCCAGGGACGCGTGGCGGATGGCTGTGCAGCCTGGGGGACACGGTGGCACTCCACGGTGGTGAAGCCATCGCCGTGGCAAACGGAGACGCAAGGGCGGGTGCTTTTGGGGTCGACGGCGACGGGCATTAAATGCTCTTGTCCCCCACTGTCAAAGTAGGTAGCGACCACTGTTCACGCACTGTAGCTCCACTATTCCCGCACTGTTACAACTACCACCTCTTTTACATTTTTACCCCTTCTCTTACGTTGACACCTATCGGTGACCCCTTGCACTATAAAAGGAGGCCCATGCGCAACGTAGAGGGGATTCGGAACCTAGATCGCTCATACGCTCGGTGTAGCTAGTTCTTCAAGCTCCCGAGCTTTCCAACTCAATACAAGCTAAGCAGGAGTAGGGTTTTACGCGTCCACCGCGGCCCGAACCTGGGTAAACTGCCCGCGTGTTTGCTACGATCTGCTCTTCGTGCTCCCTCCGCCCTCTTACCGCACAGACAAGGGGCTCCGGTCCCATAGGTGCTCGTGGCGGACAGTTTCCCCCGACATCTTTGGCGCGCCAGGTAGGGGGCGTCGAGGTTGTGCGAACCTGATCCGGCGTTCACGCGGGCGCATTCTTCATCAACCTCTCCGAATTCGTCAGCTTCATCAACAACAGCACCATGGCCCCGAAGAAGAAGGCTTCGGAGGTCGGAGGCCCGTCTGCGTCTCATCCGCCGCCACCGGAACCAACGGTGGGCGGGGGAGACGCCGTCGGAAGGGTGGTCGCCGGCGAGGACACTCGTGGCGCCACCAAATCCAAGGACAGAGCGGACGACCGGGACTCGGTCTCCGTGGACGCGCCGCGTCCATCTCAGCACACAACAACCCAGCAGCGCCATACCACAGGAGGTGGTATCCGCTTGCTGGGACAAGGGCAAACCGGAGGCTCGCGGGACGCTCCGGGCCATCGTCCTGGCACGAGCAAAGCGAAGACGCCGGGGCGGGACCCTGCTCCTTCTAACGCCGTTAGGAGTCCGAGCATATCCCGCTCCTCGCACCGTTCGCCCCCGTTCCCCTCCACTCCAGCAGAAGCGCTCGCAAGGGCGCAACTGCTCCTCGACTTCCCTCCGGCGGCAGACAAGGCCGAAGACTGGAGGGCTACCATCCAGAGCCTGATCGCCTTCGCCAACAACGACTCTCCACAGCAGCCGGCGACCTCGCGGCCGCGGCAAGCTGAGAAGACGAAGGCCGACGGCGACAAGACCGCCGGGGTGCGACGACCGTACACTCCCCGCCGCGGAAGCAGAAGACGCCGCCCCGCCGGAACAACGCCGACGACGGCTCCACGGCGTCGTCGGATCCGCGGGCCCGTCGGGACCAGCGCCAGGTCCTTGACGACCGGCGACAAGAAGACGCTCGAACAACAATCGAGCGCCGCCGAGAAGCTCGGCGACAATCAGACCAGAGAGCTGGGAACGCTGTCGACGCGCGCGCGCCCGGTGAACCAGGCGACTTGCCGTACGCGGCAGGCTGCCCTGCGTTCACCCGCGAGCTGCGGCGCGTCCAGTGGCCCAGCATGAAGAATTTCAAGCCCGACGTACCGGAGAAGTACGACGGCAAGACGCACCCCTCGGAATTCCTCAGCATCTACACCATCGCGGTGCAGGCTGCCGGGGGGCGCGACGAGAAGATTTTGGCGAATTACTTCCCGCTCGTGCTTAAGCCGAACGTCCGTTCCTGGCTTATGCACTTGCCGGAAGGCTCCATTTCTTCTTGGGCAGACCTTTGCCATCAGTTTGTTGGCGCCTTCACCGGCGGCCACAAACCCCACGGCCAGGAGAGCGATCTCCACATTCTGGCCCAGAAGGAAGGAGAATCCCTGCGCAAGTACATCCAACGCTTCAGCCGTGTACAGCACAACATCCCCGACGTCCACCCTGCCGCGGTTATCAGCGCGTTCCATCAGAACGTGCGTAACCGCCGCATGCGTGAAGAGATGGCCATGACCAAGATTCGGGATGTCAGCGAGCTCTACGCTCTGGCTGATAAGTGCGCACGCGCAGAAGAGGGGAGGAGACTCCCCGGGGAGGATGCTGGCGCAGGAGGAAGCGACAGCGACGACGCCGCCCCGGCAAAGAAGAGCCGGCGGCGGAATAACAGGAGGAAGAACAAGAAGGAAGTGCTTGCCGTCGAGAAGTTCGGCAAGGAGGCTCCCGCCAAGCAAACGCAGGCTGGCGGCTCCGGCAAGGAGCCTGCCCCTGTAGCGGCAGCCGACAAGCAGGACGGCTCCGACAAGCAATACTGTAAGATCCACCGCACCAAGGGCCACGACCTCTCCAACTGCAAGCGCGTCGAATACCTTGTCGAGCAGCAGAAAGCTGAGTACGAGAGGCGCGACAAGGAGAAGGCCCAAGGTGGCGGAGGAGAACCAAGCAAGAAGCGGCCATTCAATGGCCGGGGAGGACGCCGCGGCAAGGCCAAGCAGCGGCAAGGTGATCGACCTCCCCGGGGCCGCGACAAGGATGAAGAGGACGACGACGAAGACATGGAGGATGAAGATAACAGCGAGCAGGAGTTCCAGAAGGCCACGGAGGTCCTGTGCGTCGACGGTGGCACCTCTCTGCACACCTCCCACCGCCAGCTCAAGCAGTGGGTGCGTGAGGTGAATGCAGCAGAGCCGCCCGTGGAGTCGCGCAGGCTCCTCAAATGGTCCAGCACGCCCATCATTTTTGATCTTGAGGATCACCCTGACCGCACCACAGCGGTCGGGTGCTTGCCGATGCTGGTCTCACCCACCATCCGCAACCTCAAGGTCACCAAAATGTTGGTTGACGGCGGGGCCGGGCTGAACTTGATCTCCTCTGCTGTGATCAAGAAACTCCAAATCCCAGATGGCGAGCTCGAACAAACCGGTTCTTTCCAAGGAATCAACCCGGGGAGGAGCAAGCCCAAGGGGAAGATAACTCTGCCGGTGACCTTTGGCGGGGAGCTCAACTTCAGAACTGAGCGCATCACTTTCGACGTCGCTGATATTCCGTTGCCATACAACGGAATACTCGGCCGTCCCGCCCTCGCCAAGTTCATGGTAGCTTCCCACTATGCTTACAACGTACTCAAGATGCCGGGGCCGATAAGCGTCATCACTGTCCACGGCGACAAGAAAGATGCGCTTGTCTGCGCCGACAAGATCTACCGGGATGCAGCGGCTGCGGCCGAGAAAGACACGCTTGCCGCTGAAGCTCCCGGGGGGAAGAAGACGAAGACCAAGTCCGGCAAGTGCTCTGGGGCCCACTCCGGCAACCGCACCTCTTCGGAGTGCTGCGCTGCCGTCGAGGACGTTCCATCGAGCTCCACCGGCAAGTGTAAGAAGGGAATGGCTGCTCCTCCGGCAACCAAGAAAGTGTCCGCTAAGGAGGACGGCACTGGTGGTACCTTCACCATCAGTGCCACACTTGACAGCAAATAGGAAAGCGCGCTCGTTGCCTTCCTGCGGGCGAATGTAGATGTGTTTGCCTGGCAACCATCTGACATCCCCGGTGTTCCCAGGAAGGTAATTGAGCACAAGCTTGCTTCCTGTCCTCATGCGCGGCCCATCAAGCAGAAGGTGAGAAAGCAAGCCATGGAGCGCCAAGAATTCATCAACGAAGAGATCAAGAAGCTAGAGGCAGCAGGCCTAGTTAGAGGTGTGATCCATCCGACGTGGTTAGCAAACCCAGTCGTCGTGCGCAAGGCCAACGGGAAGTGGAGACTGTGTATAGACTTCACCGATGTGAATAAAGCATGTCCCAAGGATCCATTCCCCTTGCCGCGCATTGACCAGATTGTCGACTCCACTGCCGGATGTGAGCTACTCTCTTTCCTTGATGCATATTCAGGCTACCATCAGATTTTTATGGCCAAAGAGGATGAAGAGAAGACTGCATTTATCACTCCATGTGGCACTTATTGCTTCATACGCATGCCATTTGGACTGAAGAATGCAGGATCAACATTTGCCAGGATAGTGCACACTGCTTTCGAGCCACAGATCCACAGAAATGTAGAGGCTTACATGGATGACATCGTGGTGAAGAGTAAGAGCAAGGAAACCCTGGTCCAAGATTTGGAAGAAACATTTCAGAACCTGCGCAGAATACAGCTCAAGTTGAACCCCGAGAAGTGCGTCTTTGGAGTCCCCTCCGGCAAGCTTCTCGGGTTCTTTGTGTCACAGAGGGGGATTGAAGCCAACCCCGACAAGATTAAAGCCATCGAGCAAATCGAGGCCCCGAAGCGCGTCAAGGATGTCAGAAGGCTTGCAGGTTGTGTGGCTGCCCTCAGTAGGTTCATTTCGAAGTCTGCAGAACGCGCCCTACCTTTCTTCAAAATCTTGAAGAAGGCAGGTCCCATGAAGTGGACTCCGGAAGCGGAGGCAGCGCTGCAGGATTTGAAACGGTACCTATCCTCCACTCCAATACTTGTCGCACCTAGACCACAGGAAAAGTTGTTGCTATACTTAGCAGCAACCAACCAGGTGGTTAGTGTTGCGTTGGTAGCGGAGAGGGAGGCCGACGAGGAATCTGCACCACCGGCAAGCGAATCCAGCGACAAGCAGGGGGCTGCTCCGGCAAGCTCTGGCCCCGACAAGGACGACTCTGCGCAGGAACAGGAAAAGGTGCGGAAGAAGATGGTGCAGCGCCCAGTGTATTTTGTAAGTTCCCTTCTCCAGGGGGCTAGATCAAGATACTCTGGTGTGCAAAAGTTGCTTTTCGGCCTCCTCATGGCCTCGAGAAAGCTGCGCCATTACTTCCAGGCACACGAGATAACAGTGGTCACTCGCTTTCCGCTGAAGAGGATATTGCACAACCCAGAAGCAACAGGCAGGATCGTTGAGTGGGCACTGGAGCTGTCGAGCTTTGGACTCAAGTTTGAAAGCACTTCAACCATACAGAGCCGAGCTTTGGCAGAATTCATAGCTGAGTGGACCCCAACGCCCGATGAAGAAGTCCAAGAAACAAGTGCACCCGTACAAGAAGCGACAAGTGAATGGGTAATGTATTTCGACGGTGCCTTCTCGCTGCAAGGCGCCGGTGCTGGCGTGGTACTAATCGCGCCCACCGGAGAGCACCTCAAATATGTTATCCAGATGCACTTTCCCAGGGAGCAAGCGACAAACAACACTGCTGAATATGAAGGCTTGCTTGCCGGCCTCAGGATTGCGGCCGAACTTGGGATCAGGAAGCTGATTGTGCGGGGAGATTCTCAGTTGGTGGTCCGGCAAGTTAACAAGAGTTATCAAAGCCCTTTGATGGAAGCTTATGTAGATGAAGTGAGGAAGCTTGAGGAGCACTTCGAAGGTCTGCAAATGGAGCACGTCCCGAGAGCTCAGAATGAAATAGCAGATGGCCTTTCAAAGTGTGCCTCGATGAAGTTACCTGTGGAACCAGGGACCTTCTTGCTCAAGCTGACTCAACCATCCGTTACACCATCAATTGGGCAGTCTAAGAAGAGAAAGTTGGTCTCCGGCGACCACTTGCCGGCGGATCTTCCTGAAACCGCCGCCAAGGTCCCCAAAATCAACAACCAGAACGCTGAAGAACAGTTTGCTCCTGCAGATTATCGGGTCTGTACAGTTGAAGCAAGCGTTCCCGACAAGCCTCGCCCCGGCGAGCTTGCCGGGGGACCATCAGCTCCGGCAGAGCCAGAGGTTCTTGCCGCAGAAGCTGAGGTTCCCGCAGCGGCCCTCGAGCCTTTAGCCCTTGCCGTTGAGCCTCAAGCTCCGGCATGGGCGCAGCAGATCGTCCGTTTTTTGCAAACTGGAGAACTTCCCGACGACCCAGAAGAAATAGAGAAGATAACCAGACAGTCAAGTATGTACCAGTTCGTGGATAACGAGCTGTACAGAAGAAGGCTCAATGGGGTCAGACTGAAGTGCATCTCCAGGGAAGATGGACAGAAGCTGTTGGCGGAAATACACGGAGGCATATGCGGCCACCACATTGGCGCAAGGGCGCTTGCCGGGAAAGCTTTCCGGCAAGGGTTCTTTTGGCAAGAAGCCCTCCAAGATGCAACTGCACTAGTAACCAAGTGTGAAGCGTGCCAGTTCCATGCAAAACAAATTCATCAGCCAGCTCAAGCTCTCCAAACAATTCCTTTGTCCTGGCCCTTCTCGGTCTGGGGGCTCGATATCCTAGGCCCTTTCCCCCGAGCCGTCGGGGGCTTTGAGTACTTGTACGTTGCGATCGACAAGTTCACAAAGTGGCCAGAAGTGGAACCGGTGAGAAAAGTGACAGCACAGTCAGCAGTCAGGTTCTTCAGGTCGATTGTTTGCCGTTTCGGAATCCCTAACAGGATCATCACCGACAACGGTACACAATTTACTAGTCGCACCTTCATGCAGTACGTCCAGGACCTTGGCGCCAAGGTCTGTTTCGCTTCTGTTGCTCACCCGAGGAGCAACGGTCAAGCGGAGAGGGCTAATGCTGAAGTGCTGCGCGGACTCAAGACAAGGACCTTTGACAGGCTGCGCAAGTGCGGAAGAAATTGGATAGAGGAGCTACCGGCGGCTCTTTGGTCAATCAGAACGACGCCAAGTCGAGCCACCGGGCAGACACCCTTTGCTCTAGTCTATGGAGCAGAGGCAGTTCTCCCCACGGAACTCGTATACGGATCTCCTCGAGTGCTCGCTTATGATGAGCTCGAGCAAGAGCAACTGCGGCAAGATGATGCATTGCTCCTCGAGGAGGAACGTCTCCAGGCTGCTGTACGAGCTGCTCGATACCAGCAAGCCTTGCGCCGCTATCATAGCCGCAAGGTTAAGGCCAGGAGTCTCGAGGAAGGCGACCTTGTTCTTCGGCGTGTTCAGTCCGCCAAGAATCCCAACAAGTTGACGCCGAAGTGGGAAGGCCCTTATCGGGTGAGACAAGTCACGAGGCCCGGCGCTGTCCGCCTCGAGACCGAAGAAGGCTTACCGGTGAGCAACTCCTGGAACATAGAGCATCTTCGCAAGTTTCACCCATAAGGCGCGGTTGCCGTGATCCGCTCCGGCAACCACCTTTTGTACAAGCTTTGCCGCTGTTGCATGTAACCCTTTGTACAAAGCCGGGCGCAGACCCCGTGCATCAGTAAAGATTTTGTGTTTTGCGCTATTTGCCTTTTGCATGCTTTTCTTTGCTATTTGCATGTGTTGTTTGGCATCTTGTGCAACATACACACCCGGTAAGCATTAGCACGCTGAAAGGCCATATACTTGTTTCCCTCTTCTTTTTCCTTGCCTCTTAAGCAGAGGGAACGTTCCTCGCGCACAAGTTTGCCGGGGGGGAGGAGATGGAAGAGGAACCAAGTGCTGTTCAAGAAAGAGAAGCCTTACCGAGAAGCAAGCAACATATATAAGCTAAGTTGTTAGAATTTGATCAGTTCAAATTTTAAATTTTTTAAGTTGTCTTTCTTGAACAATCACACTTTGTATGGAAAACCTGTGCGCGGAGGAACCTACCCGTAGCTAGCCGCACCCTTGTCTTGTTTCCGAGTACGCTCAACGATTTAAGTGAGCTGCGACAAGTGTCGCGCCCTTACCTCGTTTTCGAGTTCGCTCAGCAAGCTAAGTGCGTCGCGACTAGCCGCGGCAAGGTTGCTTGCCGATGAGACCTTGGCCAGCAGGCTGCTCAGAGTCCAGCACTCAGCGCTCGCGGCAAAGGCACCTTGCCGGCAAGCTCCCCGGGAGCGTAGGGTGAAAAGCATACAAAGTGGATGACCAAGACAAGGAAGATAACATTGCACTGATTGATCAAAATAAGACAAATATCTTACAAGGGATAACTTGTCGCAATGGATTAACGAGTTCATAACACCCTATGCAGCAACAAAAAGAGATAAAGATAAAGGAGGCCTAATCTACGCGGTCGCCCTCAATCCTGGAGATCTTGTTCACCTTGGCGATGATGTGGGCGACCTGCTCCTTCAGCACCTCCATGTTTGCGTCGGCCGGCAAGCTGCGGAGAACGTTGGTGAGGTTTATGCCGGGATTGCGGTATATAATCTTCGTCAGCACACGCTCCAAGGTCCCCGTGCAGAGCAGACGTGACTCCTCGGCCAGTTGCGCGGGGAGCTTCTTCCGAAGACCTGCAAGAGCCGGCGCAATCCCTCTGAAGAAGAGGCTGAGTTTGGCGCTGTGGGGGAGGTTCGGATCCGGAGAGTAGATGAGATGCTCAACTTTCAGCGCCAGCAGCTCCTGGTCGATGTTGGACGCAGAAGATACCAAGTCCTCGGTCCACACCTCGACAGTGCGGCGGAAGTTCTCGGCCGCAGTGTTGGCGCTCGCCACCAAGCCCCGCTCCTTGCGGAGCTCTTCCTTCAGCTTGGTTTCCCGGGCTTGGGCGGCGTCGAGCGAGTCCTTCAGCGTGGAAACCTTCAGCTCCAGATCCTCGATTGAGTCCTTGGCGGCCTTCAGCTCGTCGCCCTTCTCAGAAAGACGCACCTGGAGTTCTGAGTTGGTGTGAGCGTCCTTCTCGCGCTCTGTGTTGAGCGCGGCGACCCTCTCCACGCTCGCCTTCAGAGACTCCTCCAACTGCGCGACCTTGGCGGCAAGCTCCTCCTTGGCGGTCTCCGCGGCAGCCGCGGCGGCTTTCGGCTCCTTCAGCTCCCCGCCAAGGGCCTGCTCCCGAGCGGCAAGGTCTTCCTCGTGGGAGTCGAGGTTGACCTTCCGCTGGGCGAGCTCTCCTTCTCGCCGGGACAGCTCCACCCCGGCGAGCCGCTGCTGCTCTTCGGCTTCAGCCCTCTCCAGCAACCACTCTTGATACTCCCCGGCGAGCCTTTCGCGCTCCTCCGCCACCTCGCGGAGGGCGGCCTGGTTGGCGGCGCTGAGCTCCGCCGCGCGCTTCTCCATCTCAGCGGCGGCCTTGGCGGCGAGGGCCTCCCGGGAAGCAAGCTTCGCCTGCCTGGCCCGGTAAAGGGCCAGGAGCTGGTGAAGCAGCTTCTCCTCCTCGGGCCCGTCGCTTCCGTCGGGCGCCTCGACGATCTTCAAGCCCGCGGAGGCGAGGACCTCTCCATCAAAAGCCTCGCCCTCCGCGGGGGCTCGCGAGGAAGAACCCCACGGCACTTGGATAAATACACCGTTGGGGGCTTCAAGGTAATAGCCCGCCTGCTCCTTTTCGGCGGAGGGGTCGGCGGCCAGCGCAGCACTTGATGCTCCCGCCGCCTCCGGGCCGGCGGTGCGGTCGCCGTCCCCCTCCCCGGCCGCTGCATCCGCAGCCGGAGCGGTCTCCTCCGCGGCCGGCTCGGCGGCTCCCGCCGTGTCCTCGGCGACAGGGGCGTCGCCGCCGCCGCCCTGCGTGCCCTCCTCCTCGATGATGATGACTTCAGTTTCCATCTGCTCGGGGGGAGGAGGATCTAGAAGAAGAAGAAAAAGCAAAAGAGTTCAAGCAAATATCCAAAAAGAGACGAGTCCAAGAAGACGAAGTCACGGAACTCACCTTGGCGGACGTCGTCAGCGGCGGGCTCCCTCGCCGGGGAGCTCTGCCTTGGCGGAGTGGCCACCCTTGCCGGGCTGCTCGCCCTTGGCGGGGTACTCGCCCTTGGCGGAGTACCCGCCCTTGGCGGAGCGCTCTCCCTTGCCGGAGAGTTCGGCCTTGGCGGGGACGGCTGGGCCCGCGGCTCCTCGGGAGCGACCTCCGGACGCTCCTGAGCTTGCGGCTCCACCTCTGCACAAGACAATCAAAACAAGACAAAAATAATCAGGGTATTAGCACGAGGGCTAATACTCAAGCACACCCGACAAATGGAAGTACAGAACCCAGACTTACGCTGGGGGCTGCGCTGGGGGCTGCTCCTCGGAGCAGCGCTCGGGTCCGGCAAGCTTGGCTCCGGCACGTCCCCAGTCGCCGCGGCGGGCGAGTCATCCGCGACTTCAACCACGGGCACCTTGGCCTTCTTCGTCACGCGCTGGGCCAAGGTCCTGAAATCAAAACAAGGAACGAGATCAACATCAACAAGAATCGAGATAATGCTGAAGAAGACGCAAAACCACAAATACTTACTCCTGTTCCTCCTCGTCGTCGTCGTCACTCAGGGCGGAGAAGTCAAACTCCACCTGAGGCGCGTCCGCGCGGGGAGCGGGAGGCGAAGATTCCCTCGGGCGCTTGGCGGTCCCCGGGGCTGGGGGCTGCGAAGACCCAGCCCCTGTGGTAGCCGGGGCCCGGGGAGCGGGCGGAGCCGCCGCTCCGCTCTGCGAAGTCCCTCCTCCGCTTGGCGCTGTCTTGCGGGGCGCCTCTGCCGTGGCCCGCGTGCGGGCCGCCTCCGCCGTGGCCGGTGCGCCGGGCGCCCCCGTCGCAGCTTGGCTCCCCCGGGAAGCTCGCGCTCCCCGGCGAGCTGGTTGTTGCCGGGGCGCCTGCGCCCTCGCCCCCGTCGCCGTCTTGCGGAGACGCTTCAGCGGAGAACGCCTAGGGCTTGCCCGGGGCGGAGAGGTCTCCGACGACGAGGAGAGGTCGTCGGCGTAGAGCCCCAGAGACCCGTCGGAGTCCTCGGCGGCCTCGGCGTCGTCCTCCTCCTCCTCCTCCCCGGCAGGCTTGCTGGGCCCAGCGCCCTGCACTGTGGCTGCCTTCCCTCCGGCGCCTCCGCTCCCTGTGGCGCCTCTGTTTCCTCCGGCGGCGTTGCCGCTCGCCGCGGCCTCGGTCAAGATTCCCTAGATCCCGGAGTGCCTCAGGGAAGGGACCCCGGCGAGCTCGTCGGGAGGAAGCTTCAGTAACCTGCGGATCTCCGCCTCCTCTGCTTGGCAGGACACATCCGCAGCCTCTGCCTCCTCGGGCGTGAAGCCGAATTCTCCTGCCGCTGCGGCTACAGCGGCCTCTTCAACCCGAGAAGCTATGTACGCTATCTCCTGGTCGGTGGTGTCCCGTGTCAGCTCCCGGGTCTCGTTCTTGTTCTTCGCCACCTCAACCAGGTTGTCGAAGAGATTTAAGATGACGTCTGGCTTGGGCGCAATCCACGTGCGGTCGACGCCGTGCGAGTCGCACGCGGGCATCATGGCGCGGAGGTTGTCCCTGGCTGTGCTGTTGCAGAGAGGCACTACTCCCCGGGGACCCCTGAACCATTCCGGGTGGGCCGGGTCGTGCTTAAATAGCTCCCGGACCATCCCCTTCAGCTCTAGCGACGTGAAGTTAAAGTTGAGCCCGGGGCGCAGCCTCATGATATCCGCCGAGTTGCCGTACTCCCAGGCCGGCCTTTTCCTGTCTTGGAGAGGGGCGATACGGCGGCGGAGGAAGTCTGTGCCTACTTCTGCGACAGACAACCTTGCTACCCGGAGACGCAGAATCCTGATGAGGGCGATGTCAAGCTTGCTGTCGTCCGAATCCAGCTCGCTCCAGTCCCTGCCGTGCACGATAGGTGTTGTGCGCGGCGCGGTGAACGATTGCGGCTGGTCCTCGACGATCCAACACCAGTCCGCACGCCACTCCTCCCACTTGCCGCGGAGCTCTCCCGGCAAGTAGGACTCCTTCTTGTTCAGACGAAAAACCCAAGATATTCCTCCGGAGAGGGGGGCGCCGGCCTCTGCTCTAGGGGTGAAGAAGTGCCTAAACAGCGCTAAGTTTGGGTATATTCCTATATAATTTTCGCACATGTGTGCGAAAACCGCCATTGTGAGGATGGCGTTGGGGGTGAAGTCAAGAAGATGGAGGCCGTAGGTGTGCATTATGTCACAGAAGAACTCAGAAAAAGGAGGGCAAAGACCGCAGTGGAAGAAGGCTGCGAAGAAATAGTACCCGCCGGGGTAGTTGTCCTTGGCGGCGGCCGGATAAGCTCGAGTGCGGGGGTGTGCCTTGGTCCCCTTGGACCAGAACAAGTAATACTTGTTCCGGAGCTCCCGCGCGCTGAGCCTCGGCGGGAAGACGAGGTTCCGCTTCCGATACAAGGCAAGCCTCGCCGCTTGCTCCGACTTCTCCTTCTTGGTCTTCTCCGCCTTCGCCTTCTCGGTCTTCGGGGCCATGGCGGAGGCGGCGGAGGAAGGGGGATGAAGAGCCCGGCGGCGCCGGAGATGCGAAAGACGGCGGAGGAGCTGTGGAGGCGGAGCGCAAAGGGGATCTCTGGAGATGGAAGAAGATGCAATGAAAGCGTAGGAGGGGAACCGCTCCTGCTTCCTCTGCTTTTATGGGGAAGTGGGGGGGCGTTTCGCTCTTTCCATTATAAGAACATGGGCACGTCCCATCCCACGACGCCGCAATCGACGCGTGCCGTTACGGGGGGACGCGGCGGATGCGGAAGAGGATTCGGCGTGCCGTGGGCCGCGCGGGTCCGTGCACTGTTTTGGGCCTGGCCCAACAGCGCTCGGCACCGTGTGTGGCCCAGGCCCGGGGGCTCCTGTCGGTGTACTGAGGTAGGGGTACCTCAGTACCCCAACTCGTGCACGGGCAGTAGCAGCTTCCCGCGGCAGAGCCTTCCACGTGCTCGCCGGAGGCCTTCCTGCTCCATATAAAACCATTCAAAAACAAAGTATACAAAGCAGAAGATCGAGACCCCGGCAAGTGGAGCTTGCCGGGAAGGCCGTTCCAGGCTCAAGGTTACCTCACTCACGCAAGGCCCTGGCAAGAGGAGCTTGCCAGGAAGACTAGAAGATTCCATTGCAGAAGACATGCCTCGGCGCTATATGCGCCCCGGCAAGGGCCCGGGGAGCGACAAGCTTCAGAGCCCGGCAAGCTCCCGGGCCCGGCAAGGTCAAGGCCCCGGCAAGGTGCTTGCCGGGAGAGTTGCGCTGTGTGCCCGCGCTCCAGTTCATCGGCCCACGCGTCACCCTGGGGCCTTTCCAGGGACGCGTGGCGGATGGCTGTGCAGCCTGGGGGACACGGTGGCACTCCACGGTGGTGAAGCCATCGCCGTGGCAAACGGAGACGCAAGGGCGGGTGCTTTTGGGGTCGACGGCGACGGGCATTAAATGCTCTTGTCCCCCACTGTCAAAGTAGGTAGCGACCACTGTTCACGCACTGTAGCTCCACTATTCCCGCACTGTTACAACTACCACCTCTTTTACATTTTTACCCCTTCTCTTACGTTGACACCTGTCGGTGACCCCTTGCACTATAAAAGGAGGCCCATGCGCAACGCAGAGGGGATTCGGAACCTAGATCGTTCATACGCTCGGTGTAGCTAGTTCTTCAAGCTCCCGAGCTTTCCAACTCAATACAAGCTAAGCAGGAGTAGGGTTTTACGCGTCCACCGCGGCCCGAACCTGGGTAAACTGCACGCGTGTTCGCTACGATCTGCTCTTCGTGCTCCCTCCGCCCTCTTACCGCACAGACAAGGGGCTCCGGTCCCATAGGTGCTCGTGGCGGACAGTTTCCCCCGACACCTATATATAATGATCATGCCTCGATATTCTCATAACTATGTGCTTTTCTATCAATTGCTCGACAGTAATTTGTTCACCCACCATAGAATTCTGCTATCATGAGAGAAGCCACTAGTGAAACCTATGGCCCCCGGGTCTATCTTTATCATATTACTTTCCCGTCAACTAGCCAATTTCTGTCGCCGTTGCTTATTTTCTTTATTTACTTTCTGTTCTTATGTCAAAAAATACCAAAAATATTATACTATCATATCTATCAGATCTCACTTTCGTAAGTGACCATAAAGGGATTGATAACCCCTTATCGCGTTGGCTGCGAAGTTCTTATTTGTTTGTGCAGGTGTGAGGGACTCGCGCGTGGTCTCCTACTCGATTGATACCTTGGTTCTCAAAAAGTGAGGGAAATACTTACGCTAATGTGCTGCATCACCCTTTCCTCTTTGAGGGAATACAATGCAAGCTCGAGAAGTAGCAAGAAGAATTTCTGGCGCCGTTGCCGGGGAGGCTTACGCAAAAGTCATATACCAAGTACCTATCACAAACCCTTATCCTTGGCATTACCTTTATTTGCCTCTCTTTTTCCTCTCCCCCAGTTCACCCTTGTCGTTCTATTTGCCCTTCTTTTTGTCGTGTGTTTACCGTTCGCTTATTTCTTGTTTGCTTGTGTGTTGGATTGCTTGCTTGTCACTATGGCTCAGAACAATACCAAATTGTGTGACTTCTCCAATACCAACAATAATGACTTTATCAGCACTCCGATTGCTCCTATTACCGATGCTGAATCTTGTGAGATCAATGCTGCTCTGTTGAATCTTGTCAAGAAAGATCAATTTTCTAGCCTTCCTAGTGAAGATGCCGCTATCCATCTAAACAACTTTGTTGATTTGTGTGATATGCAAAAGAAGAGGGATACGAATAATGATATTGTTAAATTGTCGATGTACAAAATGGGGGGTACACTTTTTGTACCCCTATGACTGTGCCCGGGCAGTCTGAGCCACGGGCACCACCGCACCAAGCACGGCAAGGGAGGTGAGCCAGGGTAAAACCGAAGCTCGATGAAACTGAAGCCCAAAGCCAAGACCACAAAGAGAAAAGGGACGAAGCGAGGTCCCTCGGCAAGATCCTTGCCGGGAGCCGGTTTTAGCAGCCCCGGCAAGATCCTTGCTGGATCCGGCTTTAGCAGCCCCGGCAAGACCCTCGTCGCGGCAACTCGCCCCACGCCTACGGAGCGGATCACCCTTGAGTCCAATGCCCCCATGGGGCAAGGATTCGGGAGGCATCCCCGTAGTGGCATGCAAATATTTGTGAAGACATTCAAGATCAGATACACGCTAAGAAGATGACGACCCTTGGCGGGATCCCAGCCAAGGAGGACCACAAGACCTCCGGCAAGCGCCTTGCCGGGGATGACAGCAAGCGCCACGGCAAGACCCTTGCCGGGGCTCCGGCAAGGCCCTTGCCGAGGACATCCGTGGGGCCACCATCAGGCCCACGCCAACTAAGCTACCACCGCCCTACGCAGCTGCCGACCCAACCAGCTGGGCAGGCGCCTGCGTGGCGACATGCAGATCTTCGTGGAAGACCCACCATTGCACCACCTCAGCTGCTTGCCTGCCTACATGGCATCTCAGGCATCGCTGGCCAGGGCGCGTGTCGACACAAGAAGGAGCAGCGACGGACAAGACGGATGTCTCCCCCGTCCCCGATAAAGCAAGGACACCTAAGCAAGGCGCATTAAATGTGCCTTGTCATGTAATACGAGGGATAACCTCACATCACTATACCCTTTCCACCTCCTGTGTGCCACTGTGGCGACCCCTTTTCCCTATAAAAGGAGGCCCGAGGCGACCAAGAGGGGGATTCGGCTTTTTGGAGCTCCTCACGCCCCATAGCTAGCTGAAGAACACAGATATACAATCCACTAAAGCAGGAGTAGGGTTTTATGCATCCTTGCGGCCCGAAGCTGGGTAAAGGAACCGTGTGCTAACTGTTTGATCCGCTCTTCTCTCAACCCCGCGCCCCGTAACCGTAGTAGGGATTCCTGTGATCCCATATGTGTCGTTCCCAATACACCGACATAAATTGAAGCTATTTTCGTTTTCACTTAGAGATCGTGCTAAAACTTGGTTTTCCTCTTTGCCTAGAAATAGTATTGATTCGTGGAATAAGTGCAAAGATGCCTTTATCTCTAAGTATTTTCCTCCTGCTGAGATTATCTCTCTTAGAAACGATATTATGAATTTTAAGCAACTAGATCATGAGCATGTTGCACAAGCTTGGGAGAGAATGAAATTAGTGATACGTAATTGTCCTACACATGGTTTGAACTTATGGATGATTATACAAAACTTTATGCTGGCCTGAATTTTGCTTCTAGAAATCTCTTAGATTCGGCCGCAGGAGGCACTTTCATGGAAACTACCTTAGGAGAAGCTACCAAACTCCTAGATAATATTATGGTTAACTACTCTCAATGGCACACCGAAAGATCTACTAGTAAAAAAGTGCATGCTATTGAAGAGATTAGTGTTTTGAGTGGAAAGATGGATGAACTTATGAAATTATTTGCTGCTAAGAGTGCTTCTTCTGACCCTAATGATATGCCTTTATCCACGTTGATTGAAAATAATAATGAATCTTTGGATGTGAATTTTGTTGGTAGGAATAATTTTGGTAACAATGCTTATAGAGGAAACTTTAATCCTAGGCCTTTTCCTAGTAATTCCTCTAATAATTATGGTAATTCCTAGAATAACTCTTATGGAAATTTTGGTAAGACACCCTCTGAATTTGAAACTAGTGTTAAGGAGTTTATGAATTCGCAAAAGAATTTCAATGCTTTGCTTGAAGAAAAATTGCTTAAGATTGATGAGTTGGCTAGAAGTGTGGATAGAATTACTCTTGATGTTGATTCTTTGAAACTTAGATCTATTCCACCTAAGCATGATATCAATGAGTCTCTCAAAGCCATGAGAATTTCCATTGATGAATGCAAAGAAAGAACCGCTAGGATGCATGCTAAAAAGAGTGCTTTATGAAAGCGTGTTCTTCTAGTTCTCATGAAAATAAATATGAAGATCTGAAAGTTATTGATGTGTCTCCTAATAGATCCTTGTTTTCTAGTATGAATCTTGATAAAGATGGGACTGGAGATGAGTCTACTTTAGTTAAGAGGCGTCCCAATGATTCGGAGTTTTTAGATCTTGATGATAAAATTGTTAAAAGTGGGATTGAAGAGTTTAAAACGTTGCATAGTGATGAACCCACTATTTTTTATTTCAAGGGATTCAATTATGATAATTGCTCTTTGATAGATTGTATTTCCTTGTTGCAATCTGTACTAAATTCTCCGCATGCTTATAGTCAAAATAAGGCCTTTACCAAACACATAGTTGATGCTTTGATGCAATCTTATGAAGAAAAACTTGAATTAGAAGTTTCTATCCCTAGAAAGCTTTATGATGAGTGGGAACCTACTATTAAAATTAAAATTAAAAATCATGAATGCTTTGCCTTGTGTGATTTGGGTGCAAGTGTTTCTACTATCCCAAAAACTTTGTGTGATTTGCTAGGTTTCCATGAGCTTGATGATTGTTCTTTAAATTTGCATCTTGCGGATTCTACCATTAAGAAACCTATGGGAAGGATTAATGATGTTCTTATTGTTGCCAATAGGAATTATGTGCCCATAGATTTCATTGTTCTTGATATAGATTGCAATCCTTCATGTCCTATTATTCTTGGTAGACCTTTCCTTAGAACGATTGGTGCAATTATTGACATGAAGGAAGTAAATATTAGATTCCAATTTCCATTGAGTAAAGGCATGGAACACTTTCCTAGAAATAAAATCAAATTACCATATGAATCTATTATGAGAGCCACTTATGGATTGCCTTCCAAAGATGGCAATACCTAGATCTATCCTTGTATCGTGCCTAGCTAGGGGCGTTAAACGATAGCGCTTGTTGGGAGGCAACCCAATTTTATTTTCTTTGTTTTTGCTTCTGTTTAGGAATAAATATTGCATCTAGCTTTTGTTTAGATGTGGTTTTGTGTTTTACCTAGTGTTTGTGCCAAGTAGAACCTTTGGGAAGACTTGTGTGAAGTTTATATGATCTTGCTGTAAAAAAACAGAAACATTAGCGCTCACGAGAATAGTCACCAGATTTTACTCGAGAGTGCTATTTAGTTGATTCATTTTGCAGATGATTAATAGAGAAATTCCTCACGTTTACCAATTTATTTCAATTTTTTTAGAGTTACAGAAGTATTCAAAAGTTACAGATTGCTACAGACTGTTCTGTTTTTGACAGATTCTGTTTTTCGTGTGTTGTTTGCTTATTTTGATGAATCTATGAGTAGTATTGGGGAGTATGAATCATAGAGAAATTGGAATACAGTAGGTTTAACACCAATATAAACTAAGAATTAGTTCATTACAGTATCTTTGAGTGGTGGTTTGTTTTCTTATACTAACGGAGCTCGCGAGATTTTTTGCTAAGTTTTGTGTTGTGAAGTTTTCAAGTTTTGAGTATGGCTTTGATGGACTATGGAACAAAGAGTGGCAATAGCCTAAGCTTGGGGATGCCCCGGGAAGGCATCCCCTCTTTCGTTATCATCTATCGGTAACTATACTCGGGACTATATTTTTATTCACCACATGATATGTGTTTTGCTTGGAGTGTCGTGTATGATTTGAGTCTTTGCTTTTTAGTTTGCACAATCATCCTTGCTGGACACACCTTTTGAGAGAGATAAATATGGTTTAGAATTTGTTAGAATACTCTATGTGCTTCACTTATATCTTTTGAGCTAGATAGTTTCGCTCTAGTGCTTCACTTATATCTTTTAGAGCACGGTGGTGGTTTTATTTTGTAGAAATTGTTGATCTATCATGCTTCACTTACATCCTTTTGAGAGTCTTTTAGAACAGCATGGTAATGTTCTTTTATTATAAAACTAGTCCTAATATGGTAGGCATCCAGGATGAGTATAGTAAAAAAAAACTTTCATACAAAGTGCATTGAATATGATGAGAAGTTTGATACTTGATGATTGTTTTGAGATATGAGGATGGTGATATTAGAGTCATGCTAGTGGAGTAATTATGAATTTGAGAAATACTTGTCTTAAAGTTGTGATTCCCGTAGCATGCACGTATGGCGAACCGCTATGTGACGAAGTTAGAGCATGAGGTATTTATTGAGTGTCATCCTTTGTGTGGAGGTCGGGGGCGCGCGATGGTTAACTCCTACCAACCTCCCCCCTAGGAGCATGCGTTGATTACTTTGTTTTGATGACTCATAAATTTTTTCAATAAGTATATGAGTTCTTTATGACTAATGTTGAGTCCATGGATTATACGCACTCTCATCCTTCCACCATTGCTAGCCTCTCTTGTACCGCGCAACTCTCGCCGGTACCATACACCCACCATATACCTTCCTCAAAACAGCCACCATACCTACCTATCATGGCATTTCCATAGCCATTCCGAGATATATTGCCATGCAACTTTCCACCGTTACGTTTGCTATGACACGCTTCATCATTGTCATATCGCCATGCATGATCATGTAGTTGACATCGTACTTGTGGCTAGGCCACCATGCATAATTTTTCATACATGTCACTCTTGATTCATTGCACATCCCGGTACACCGTCGGAGGCATTCATATAGAGTCATACTTTGTTCTAGTATCGAGTTGTAATATCAAGTTGTAAATCAATATAAGTGTGATGATCATCATTATTAGAGCATTGTCCCCAAAAAAAAGAGAAGGAAAGGCCAAAGAAAAAAAGAAAGGACCAACAAAAGAAAAGAAAAAAGAAAAGGGACAATGCTACTATCCTTTTCCACACTTGTGCTTCAAAGTAGCACCATGATCTTCATGATAGAGTCTCATGTTTAGTCACTTTCATATACTAGTGGGAATTTTCATTATAGAACTTGGCTTGTATATTCCAGCGATGGGCTTCCTCAAATGCCCTAGGTCTTCATGAGCAAGAAAGTTGGATGCACACCCACTTAGTTTCTTTTGTTCAGCTTTCATACATTTTTAGCTCTAGTGCATCCGTTGCATGGCAATCCCTACTCACTCACATTGATATCTATTGATGGGCATCTCCATAGCCCATTGATACGCCTAGTCGATGTGAGACTATCTTCCTCCTTTTTGTCATCTCCACAACCACCACTCTATTCCACCTATAGTGATATATCCATGGCTCACACTCATGTATTGCGTGAAAGTTGAAAGGTTTTGTCACATCCCTAGCTCCTGTCTGCCTAGTGCTAGGTTAGCTGTGCATCATGTTTAATTTTGGTTAATTTGAAATGGGGATTGATCAAACCCTAGCACTAAATGAACTCAACTAGGGTCAAGAATAAAATCATTTCCAATGACCCAAAATTCCTTCATCAATGTTTGATAATTTTGGCAAGGCATTGAGACCAAACCAAAAATAGTGAACATTTTTAGGGAATATTTGGGCTTTGAATTAAATCAATAAGTATTTAAATTGGGGCATGTAAATATTTTTAATATCTTTAAATGCCCCAACAATTCTGAAAATATTTGAGGGTCTCTGTAATAATTTATTTAATGCCCACAATTATTTTTAGGATTTATTAAAATGATTTGGGCTATAAACTAAATCAAAACAAAGTCAAAAGAATAGAAAACAGAAACAAAAATAAGAGAGAGGGAAGTTTTACCTGGCCTTACCTAATGGCCCAGCTGCGGCCCAGCACCGCTGGCCCAGCCGACCCCCTCGCGCGTCGTCTTCTCCCCCTCGCCCCGAAGCAGCTGCGTGCCAGCGCACGCGCCGACCGCGCCACCTCCTGCTTCGCCATGTCGCGCTCCCCTTCGACCCAAGCCAGGCGCCAAGGGACGTGGACGAAGCCCCCGCAGCGTTTCTCTCCTTCTCTGGTCTCATCCCCATTCTCCCCGCTCGCTTTCGAGCTCGACCGAACGAGGCTGTCGCCGCCGCTCGTCACCACCGCGGCCACCGTCGCCCCCTCGCTGCAGCGCCATGCCCGAGAGCTCCGCCGTCGACTGCTTCATCGAGAAGCCCGAGCCACAAGCGCCCGTCTGCTCTGCACCGCCCTCACTGGGCTTGTTCCCGACCGCCGTCGCCGGAGATCCCCCTCGCCGCCCCACTCGCTCAGACGCCTCCTCGCCCCCTTCGTCCGCACCGTTCGTTTCACTGTGAGCCACTGCCCTCTCCCCTCCGTCTTGTCTCCTCGCGCGCGACCTGTAGCCGCTGCCCCGCAAGCACCGAGCGCCGCCGTCCGCCATGGCCGAAGCTTTGCTTCACACCGAGCTCGTCCCGCCTCCTACCGCTGCCCGTCGTGCTCCGGGTGCCCCACTGATGCGTCCCCGCCGCTCCGCTGCGTCGCTAGCAACCCGCAGCACCGCGCCCGCACAGACCCGAGCTCCGGCCGCCGCAAACCTCGCCGCCGGCGCTGTTTCCGGCCACTCCAGGTCGAACAGCTCGCACCGTTGGATGCGGCCGAGTGCCAGCTTTCCAACGGGACTAACCGCGCCCAAAACCGTCCTTTGTACACGAATCCCGACCCTCTCCGGCGAGTCACCGCCGCGGATTGAGGCCGCCGGCGATTAACTCCGGCGTGCTGACATGGCGTCGTCATTAGTGACTAACTAACCCAACCTAGAGTCACTGACAGTGGGCCCCAGTGCCTATTTAGTTTAGTTTAATTTTTCTGTTAAGTTTAGTTAAGTCTGTTTAACTGTTGTGTCACTGACGTGTGGACCCCACACGTCAGGTTTGACCTGGACCAGCCTTTGACCTGCTGATGTCATGTTGACGCAGTGCTGACGCAATAAGTGTTTTCTGGATTTTTAAATAAATCAGAAATGATTTATTTATTTCAGAAAATAACCAAAACTTTTAAAAATCATAGAAAATAATCTATAACTCAGATGAAAATAATTTATATATGAAAATTGATCAGAAAAATCCAAGGAATCTGTTTATGGAATTTTCATGCATGTTAGAACAACTTATGGTTACTGTTTAGGATAATTTGAATAAATGGCATTTGAATAATCACATATGGAGTTTGAATTTGAACCTTTGGTTCAAACCAACTTCATTTTATTGTGTTGCTAGTTGCATTAGCTCAATAAACATCATATTGCCATGTCACATTCATGCATCATATTGTTGCATTGCATTGATTGTGTTCTTTCTCTGTTTGCCGGTGTTGTCCCCTCTCAGTAGACGACGTTCCGACGATGTGATCGATGACACCGATGAAGACTCATTGATATCTTCAGAAGTGCCAGGCAAGCAAACCCCCCCATTGAGCATCCCGATACAATCCCACTCTCTCGCTCCTGCTCTCTTTATTGCATTAGGACAACAACGATTGAACTGCTTTTGCTGCGGTAGTTGAACCCCTTTCCTCTGCATGACCTGTCATTGCCACAGTAAATAGTTGAAACCCACTAGCATGAGTAGGAGTTGTTTGAGCCATGTTGTGCCTACTCATTCATGTTTTCTGGTTATGCCTGCTATTGCTTAGAGTTGAGTCAGGTCTGATTCATCGGGGATGAATTGGAATGTGGTGAACATGTCCTACTGTGTGTGAGCTAAGTGTGTGAACACGATTTGGTAAAGGTAGCGGTGAGAGGCCATGTAGGAGTACATGGTGGGTTGTCTCACTGGAGCCGTCCTTAAGAACTGAGTTCTGTGTAAGTTGTCCAATGACATAGTTACTACCACACATTGGGTTCCGGTAACTCGACCCCTCTCAACTTATTAATCAACTAGATCTCTGTCCAGGAGTTGCAACTAGTTTCTGGTGTTTGTAGGTAGTGCTAGTAGTCTACCAAGTGGCACCCGGTACAGGTGGGCTTGGGACAGACTAGGTGCAGTGGCCCGGTGTACCAAGTGGCACCCGGTTGGTGGGCTTGGGAACCCTGCACACATCATTTGGGGACGTGAGCGACACCCCGGCCGGATCTCCCCACGGATGGAACCCGAATAGGCGATAAACCTGGACGAGAGACTTGTGTGGTTAGTCAGGTCGTGGCCGACACCCTCGCCAGGCTTCCGCTTGAAGGTTGCCGAGATACACGACGTGTACATGGCGGTAAGTGGCGAGAGCGTGTGTGAAGAAGTACACCCCTGCAGGGTTAACATGATCTATTCGAATAGCCGGGTCCGCGGATATGGACTTCTTGGATGCTTACGTGGTACATAGACAACCGAAAGTGGATACTCTAAAATACTCAAGACAAGTGTGAGTGCTATGGATGGCCTTCTCGTAGGGAGACGGGAGCGGATCCATAGTGGTGTATTGATTGGTGAATATGTGGACTCGTGTGCGCCACCTCAAAAGAGTTACTTGCAGTCGTAGTTCAGGATAGCCACGAGTCAAAGCTGGCTTGCTGCAGTCAAACTCCACCACCCCCTTTGTTGATACTGATGCATATGTAGCTAGTTCTGATGTAAGTCTTGCTGAGTACCTTTGTACTCACGTTTGCTTAATTTATGTTTTTGCAGAGAGACTTCAGTCTCGCTAGTGGTTCCGCGTGGACTTCGACGTTTAGCTTGTTACCTCAGCTACGATCTTGTACCCTTGGGAGGGTCTTGTAGATAGTCAGGCTTCTTAGTCTTTTTCATTTGTAGATGTCTGTACTCAGACATGTAATTCTTCAGTTGCCTGTATGCTCTGTATGTTGGGTCATGTGACCTCTGATTGTAATAAATGCTATGATGGCTCTTCTGGGCCTTTATCTATATGAGATGTTGAGTTATGTTGTGATGCCATGTTGTATAGCACATACTTGCATGTTATGTGTACGTGTAATGTGTATTGCTATGTGTGGGATCCGACACCTAGTTGTTTACCTTTGGTAGCCTATCTTACAGGGAAATGTCTCCTAGTGATTCCACTGAGCCTTGGTAGCTTGCTACTGCTCCGGAACACTTAGGCTGGCCGGCATGTGTCCTTCTTCGTTCCTGTGTCTGTCCCTTAGGGGAAATGTCACGCGTTGTTCCTTTAAGTCCTTGTAGCTTGCTACGACTTGGGTTCATACGTTGATGACCGACACGTTCGTTGCTGGGTCATGTATGCCTGTCTCTGTAATTTAGTGCCACTTTTGGTTTATAACTGGTCATGTCGGCCCGGGTTCTCTGTCATATGGATGCTAGCGACACTATCATATACGTGTGCCAAAATACGCAAACGGTCCCGGGCCAGGTAAGGTGGCACCCGTGGGGATACCGTGCGTGAGGCCGCAAAGTGATATGGTGTGTTACAGGCTAGACCTGTGTGACTTAGGATCGGGGTCCCGACAGCTTTGGTATCAGAGCCTGACTGCCTGTAGGATTAGTAAGCCAAACTGGTCGAAGTCGTGTCTAGAAACTCTTTAGTTATGTAAGGGAATTGTTTGTGGAAGGGAACGTAAGGCTCTTTTTACTCCTTTACCCTATGCCCTTCTGATCTGAGTCACCTTCTTCTATTCTACGGGGATTAAGAACTAGGATTCTCATTCTATTTATTAGGATCACGTTAATGTGGATTCAACCCTTAGTTTAGTTTCTACTACTTCTGTTGCTCAACTGTTGGTCTCAGAACCTTGACATTATGATGTTGAGTGGTTATGCTATCTTGTGCATGAGTCTCAAAAGTATTTTCGAGCATTTACAGCCGTTATGCTGTCCGAGTCATCCCAGGTTTCTAAATAGTCTGATGCATTTGCAAACCATTCCTATCTGTTCTTAATGTCCTTTTAGGCCAGATTAACCACACTAGTCGGTGTGTTGAGGCACTCTGTTACCTCGACATATATGTTGGACTTATTACTATGACCCTAGCTATCTTAGAAGATCACCCAGTAATCCAGCAATGAATCATATTCCCAGTGTGATGATTCTGGCCATCATTCTCGAAAGCATCCCATGATGCCATTTAGTTAGTAGGCATTCTATTCCTGGGTTCTTGAACCCAAGACCCACTCCACTTACCTCATGTTGATAGTATTTGCTCGTTCCTTTAGGTTATTAGTAACCTTGTGATAGTCCTCGAGGTCCGTGGTATATCCTTCTTCCAAATACCATGAACCATCATGGCAGAAGTTCTTCTGAACCAAAAGATCACAACCCGAGTGCTCTTGAGTAGTACTCCATTCATATTGTGACTCTGCCAGTCCTATCTTTCTGCATGGGTTATCCGGAAGAAATATGTTGAACTAGTTCGACACGCTAATCTATGCATCTCCAACTCAGAAAGTTATATGTTCCTCGAGTTGTCGCCCTTCAGTTATTTTCCGACCTTCATCTATCAATTGATAGTCAGGAGTAGTTGTGCACTCGTGTTCATCGATGCCTTTTACTCTTGTGGTTCGTCAAGCCATTCTATTCTGGAATGACTATGAGAAACAAACTCCAGTACCTTATCCATATCCTGGATCGGTCAAAGAAGTTGAACTCCGCAGATGAAGAATGTCAATCCATCTTCTAATCTGTTCTACCTTGGAGTATTACCTTCCTTATGTCAAGAATGTCATGGGAATTGCACAACCTCCTATGAACTCTTGATACATTAATGCTTCTCGCCATCATCGTTCATTCCTCGGTCTCCGCGTTGTTATAACTGGAACACCGACAAGTGAATTGTGATGTGTGAAATCAATACTCCTAGCAACCCTGTTGCTAGGTGGTTAATGGACAACAATTTCATTCTTAGTGTGTTGGTTACTAAATCACCATTCTAAGATTGATCGTGCTACCTAGTCCATTTTTCTGGTGCGCTTTTTGACCAATGAGTTAGGATTGCATAAATCCCTCACTCTTTTGATCATATCGTCTTGACCTGAAAAGCAAGATTGTTCTCGAGCTTCATAACATATCGGTGGTTCGTGATTTTCCGAATATCTTCTCGGAAGTATTACCAGGCTGTCACCTGACCGCTATGTTGAGTTCGTGATCAAGCTGGTTTCTCTTGTAAACCAACCTTCTCCAAGAATCTGTGTTGGATACCCCTGAACTAGTTGGTTAAGCTAAGCAACAACTTGGAGAGTTGGAAGATAAAAGCTTAATCCACATAGCTCACCTCAAAGGGATATCCTGTATGTGTAATGAAGATAGATGATATCTCTTCAATTGATCTTCGTGATCATTGTGGATCTATTGTCTTGTCCAGACTTTGATTTGAGTATGGGTTATCGCCAAGTCAAATCAGAACCAACGATATTCGTAATGTTGTCTTACTCATGGTTGTTTCCTTGAGCATATACCATTACATCTTTTGGTCTGACCAATGCTATTACCGTGTTCACTTAATTGTGGAATTCCACCTATATGGAAATCTGGATGAGTTATTGTTGAGCACATCGACAACGTCCTTATCCTTTCCATGATTTTGTTGGACATTAAGCTAGTGTTCGAAACTTTGTAAGCAATGCCTCCATGTTCCGTTCATGAGGTATATGTTTTGGCGAAAGGAGTGACTTCCTCTAATTCATGTGCATTGATGCAAGTTGCCGCCGTGAATTCGGGAAAGCATGTTTTTACCTCCTCTGGAATCATCCCAAATCAGTCATGCATACGTGCAAAGTATTCTATGGTTTGGTAGATTGATTACCTCCACTCCATATGTATTTCGTAGCACACCAAGCCACTGATTGATTTGTTCAAGGAGAAAAGTTCCATCATAAGAGCTAATCATATGACTTGTGTAAGGACTTCGATATCCTAGACGATGGTTTCCACCCGAACTCGGTAGTGTTTTATTATAAGACTACTCCGTGGTCATGCTTGTCTTGGACAACGTGTTCACATGTTTGTAGCAGAACCAGCTCATGTTTTGGAGCTTACTACCGCAGACCATTTCCCGAGAATCTCGCAACGCCGTCTCGTCGATTTGGGTTGCAAACTTTCATTTTCTTCCTAGATTTGATGAGTCTAGAATTTCCTGACACCAATCAGAACTGAATCTCAGGCAGATATGATGGTTGGTGCATTTCCCAAGAACTATAATATTGGTCTCTCGATTACCGGTAAAGTGGATGTCGTGGCCAACCCACCCAGCCGGAAGACCTATTGTTGTAGTATCTTGATTGAAGAAGTTGGCCACCTCCCTATAAGGACTTTGTAGGAATTACTCCCTAGTTGTTCCTTATGGACTTTTTGTGCTTCCGAAGTCCGACCTTTGCTTGATGGCCATGTTGATGCTTTTAAGCCTTGACCGTGGTACCTAGCACATCAAGGAGAACATTAGAAGCGGAGTGCTAAATGTCTCTCGGTCGATCATCCAGATCTTGCCCTTGGCCTCGCTAAGGTGAAATCTGAGAAAGTGTTATCTTCCTTTGCATCTGCATCGTCCATCGCTATTCATCATGGTCGTATGTTGTGTTGCCAGGATCCTTGACACGGATATTGGTAAAACCTTGATGAATATGGGAATGCTCAAGTTCTTGAGAGCACGCACAAGCACTAGGTGTTGTCACCGGCACTAACCGGGATTGCTCCCAGTGTTTCTGATTATGCTATAACCTCTCAAAGAGTAGATTCACTCTCTACTGTTGGGTTTCTCCCAGTTACCAGAATCATTCCCAGCATTTGCATTTTGTTTCCAGCTTGCACCGTCAATGTGCCAACTTGCCATGGATCCCATCCATTTCCGATGATAGCCTAAATCATCCGTTGTGTTGTCTTCAACAAGGTAGTCCCCCCTCATCTTTTATAGATGGAGTATGTCGTTCTCTTGGACTCCTTCAAACTCTCTATTTTGTTTGCCTCAGGCTGGTATAGGGAATTTCAATGATCTCTATATCAAAAGTAATTCTTTTTGCCACTTAAGGGAATAACTCTACGAGTCACCTTCTCTAAGGTGCCCCGTCTGATGACATCGATCACCATCTTCTTAGGTGTGGAATTATTGCCTACTGAGTGAACCTTCATCATTTGTTTCACTCCATCCCTCTAGATGTGTGTTCCGTGTCTCAGTCCAAGAGATACTTCAATGTCTCACTCCATGAGTTGATCTTGAGTTCCTCGATCTTCGGGAAGATCGATTTCTACAGAGTATGTCTCCGTTATCATCTGGTTGGATGAAGATCTTAAGCAAGGATGACAAGATCAATATGATGCAATAAATCAACATCTCCGAGAAGGAAAATTGGATCATGAAGATTGTGCTAGCTTGTGTCCCCTTTGAATTCTTACCCTACGCTCGAATCTCGGGACGAGATTCTTGTTTTAGTGGGGGTGAGTTGTCACATCCCTAGCTCCCGTCTGCCTAGTGCTAGGTTAGCTGTGCATCATGTTTAATTTTGGTTAATTTGAAATGGGGATTGATCAAACCCTAGCACTAAATGAACTCAACTAGGGTCAAGAATAAAATCATTTCCAATGACCCAAAATTCCTTCATCAATGTTTGATAATTTTGGCAAGGCATTGAGACCAAACTAAAAATAGTGAACATTTTTAGGGAATATTTGGGCTTTGAATTAAATCAATAAGTATTTAAACTGGGGCATGTAAATATTTTTAATATCTTTAAATGCCCCAATAATTCTGAAAATATTTGAGGGTCTCTGTAATAATTTATTTAATGCCCACAATTATTTTTAGGATTTATTAAAATGATTTGGGCTATAAACTAAATCAAAACAAAGTCAAAAGAATAGAAAACAGAAACAAAAATAAGAGAGAGGGAAGTTTTACCTGGCCTTACCTAATGGCCCAGCTGCGGCCCAGCACCGCTGGCCCAGCCCACCCCCTCGCGCGTCGTCTTCTCCCCCTCGCCCCGAAGCAGCTGCGTGCCAGCGCACGCGCCGACCGCGCCACCTCCTGCTTCGCCGTGTCGCGCTCCCCTTCGACCCAAGCCAGGCGCCAAGGGACGTGGACGAAGCCCCCGCAGCGTTTCTCTCCTTCTCTGGTCTCATCCCCATTCTCCCCGCTCGCTTTCGAGCTCGACCGAACGAGGCTGTCGCCGCCGCTCGTCACCACCGCGGCCACCGTCGCCCCCTCGCTGCAGCGCCATGCCCGAGAGCTCCGCAGTCGACTGCTTCATCGAAAAGCTCGAGCCACAAGCGCCCGTCTGCTCTGCACCGCCCTCACTGGGCTTGTTCCCGACCGCCGTCGCCGGAGATCCCCCTCGCCGCCCCGCTCGCTCAGACGCCTCCTCGCCCCCTTCGTCCGCACCGTTAGTTTCACTGTGAGCCACTGCCCTCTCCCCTCCGTCTTGTCTCCACGCGCGCGACCTGTAGCCGCTGCCCCGCAAGCACCGAGCGCCGCCGTCCGCCATGGCCGAAGCTCTGCTTCACACCGAGCTCGTCCCGCCTCCTACCGCTGCCCGTCGTGCTCCGGGTGCCCCACTGATGCGTCCCCGCCGCTCCGCTGCGTCGCTAGCAACCCGCAGCACCGCGCCCGCACAGACCCGAGCTTCGGCCGCCGCAAACCTCGCCGCCGGCGCTGTTTCCGGCCACTCCAGGTCGAACAGCTCGCACCATTGGATGCCGCCGAGTGCCAGCTTTCCAACGGGACTAACCGCGCCCAAAACCGTCCTTTGTACACGAATCCCGACCCTCTCCGGCGAGTCACCGCCGCGGATTGAGGCCGCCGGCGATTAACTCCGGCGTGCTGACATGGCGTCGTCATTAGTGACTAACTAACCCAACCTAGAGTCACTGACAGTGGGCCCCAGTGCCTATTTAGTTTAGTTTAATTTTTCTGTTAAGTTTAGTTAAGTCTGTTTAACTGTTGTGTCACTGACGTGTGGACCCCACACGTCAGGTTTGACCTGGACCAGCCTTTGACCTGCTGATGTCATGTTGACGCAGTGCTGACGCAATAAGTGTTTTCTGGATTTTTAAATAAATCAGAAATGATTTATTTATTTCAGAAAATAGCCAAAACATCTAAAAATCATAGAAAATAATCTATAACTCAGATGAAAATAATTTATATATGAAAATTGATCAGAAAAATCTAAGGAATCTGTTTATGGCATTTTCATGCATGTTAGAACAACTTATGGTTACTGTTTAGGACAATTTGAATAAATGGCATTTGAATAATCACATATGGAGTTTGAATTTGAACCTTTGGTTCAAACCAACTTCATTTTATTGTGTTGCTAGTTGCATTAGCTCAATAAACATCATATTGCCATGTCACATTCATGCATCATATTGTTGCATTGCATTGATTGTGTTCTTTCTCTGTTTGCCGGTGTTGTCCCCTCTCAGTAGACGACGTTCCGACGATGTGATCGATGACACCGATGAAGACTCATTGATATCTTCAGAAGTGCCAGGCAAGCAAACCCCCCCCCCATTGAGCATCCCGATACAATCCCACTCTCTCACTCCTGCTCTCTTGATTGCATTAGGACAACAACGATTGAACTGCTTTTGCTGCGGTAGTTGAACCCCTTTCCTCTGCATGACCTGTCATTGCCACAGTAAATAGTTGAAACCCACTAGCATGAGTAGGAGTTGTTTGAGCCATGTTGTGCCTACTCATTCATGTTTTCTGGTTATGCCTGCTATTGCTTAGAGTTGAGTCAGGTCTGATTCATCGGGGATGAATTGGAATGTGGTGAACATGTCCTACTGTGTGTGAGCTAAGTGTGTGAACACGATTTGGTAAAGGTAGCGGTGAGAGGCCATGTAGGAGTACATGGTGGGTTGTCTCACTGGAGCCGTCCTTAGGAACTGAGTTCTATGTAAGTTGTCCAATGACATAGTTACTACCACACATTGGGTTCCGGTAACTCGACCCCTCTCGACTTATTAATCAACTAGATCTCTGTCCAGGAGTTGCAACTAGTTTCTGGTGTTTGTAGGTAGTGCTAGTAGTCTACCAAGTGGCACCCGATACAAGTGGGCTTGGGACAGACTAGGTGCAGTGGCCCGGTGTACCAAGTGGCACCCGGTTGGTGGGCTTGGGAACCCTGCACACATCATTTGGGGCCGTGAGCGACACCCCGGCCGGATCTCCCCATGGATGGAACCCGAATAGGCGATAAACCTGGACGAGAGACTTGTGTGGTTAGTCAGGTCGTGGCCGACACCCTCGCCAGGCTTCCGCTTGAAGGCTGCCGAGATACACGACGTGTACATGGCGGTAAGTGGCGAGAGCGTGTGTGAAGAAGTACACCCCTGCAGGGTTAACATGATCTATTCGAATAGCCGGGTCCGCGGATATGGACTTCTTGGATGCTTACGTGGTACATAGACAATCGAAAGTGGATACTCTAAAATACTCAAGACAAGTGTGAGTGCTATGGATGGCCTTCTCGTAGGGAGACGGGAGCGGATCCATAGTGGTGTATTGATTGGTGAATATGTGGACTCGTGTGCGCAACCTCAAAAGAGTTACTTGCAGTCGTAGTTCAGGATAGCCACGAGTCAAAGCTGGCTTGCTGCAGTCAAACTCCACCACCCCCTTTGTTGATACTGATGCATATGTAGCTAGTTCTGATGTAAGTCTTGCTGAGTACCTTTGTACTCACGTTTGCTTAATTTATGTTTTTGCAGAGAGACTTCAGTCTCGCTAGTGGTTCCGCGTGGACTTCGACGTTTAGCTTGTTACCTCAGCTACGATCTTGTACCCTTGGGAGGGTCTTGTAGATAGTCAGGCTTCTTAGTCTTTTTCATTTGTAGATGTCTGTACTCAGACATGTAATGCTTCGGTTGCCTGTATGCTCTGTATGTTGGGTCATGTGACCTCTGATTGTAATAAATGCTATGATGGCTCTTCTGGGCCTTTATCTATATGAGATGTTGAGTTATGTTGTGATGCCATGTTGTATAGCACATACTTGCATGTTATGCGTACGTGTAATGTGTATTGCTATGTGTGGGATCCGACACCTAGTTGTTTACCTTTGGTAGCCTATCTTACAGGGAAATGTCTCCTAGTGATTCCACTGAGCCTTGGTAGCTTGCTACTGCTCCGGAACACTTAGGCTGGCCGGCATGTGTCCTTCTTCGTTCCTGTGTCTGTCCCTTAGGGGAAATGTCACGCGTTGTTCCTTTAAGTCCTTGTAGCTTGCTACGACTTGGGTTCATACGTTGATGACCGACACGTTCGTTGTTGGGTCATGTATGCCTGTCTCTGTAATTTAGTGCCACTTTTGGTTTATAACTGGTCATGTCGGCCCGGGTTCTCTGTCATATGGATGCTAGCGACACTATCATATATGTGTGCCAAAATACGCAAACGGTCCCGGGCCAGGTAAGGTGGCACCCGTGGGGATACCGTGCGTGAGGCCGCAAAGTGATATGGTGTGTTACAGGCTAGACCTGTGTGACTTAGGATCGGGGTCCCGACAGGTTTGAAAAAATTAAGTATGAAAACAATTGATTTGCTGAAATCAGGGTTGTGCATGATATGAATATTTTGTGTGATGAAGAGGGAGCATAGCCAGACTATATGATTTTGTAGGGATAACTTTCTCCGGCCATGTTATTTTGAGAAGACATGATTGCTTTGTTAGTATGCTTGAAGTATTATTATTCTTATGTCAACATAGACTTTTGCCTGGAATCTTTCAGATCTGAACATTCATGCCACTATAAAGAAATTACATTGAGAATTATGTTGGTTAGCATTCCACATCAAAAATTCTGTTTTTATCATTTACCTACTCGAGGACGAGCAGGAATTAAGCTTGGGGATGCTTGATATGTCTCCAACGTATCTATAATTTTTGATTGTTCCATGCTATTATATATTATGTTTTGGATGTTTAATGGGCTTTATTATACACTTTTATATTATTTTTGGGACTAACCTATTAACCCAAAGGCCCCGTGCAGATTGCTGTTGTCGGGGAAACTGATCGCCCACGAACACCTATGGGACCGGAGCCCCTTTTCGATACGGCAAGGGGGCGGAGGATGCACAAAGAGCAGATCGAGGCAAACACGCGAGCAGTTTACCCAGGTTCGGGCCGCACGGATGCGTAAAACCCTACTCCTGCCTTGGTTTGTATTGCGTTCTTGGCTCGGGAGCGAGAAGAACTACAGTACAGATCGCTAACAGGACCGAGCGTGAGAGTGATCGATGATCCGAACCCCTTCTACGTTGCGCATGGGCCTCCTTTTATAGGTCAAAGGGGTCACCGACAGGTGGCAACGCAGTCGAGGGTAAAAATGTAAAATGGGTGGTAGTTGGAACAGTGTATGCATAGTGCTCTATACCTAACTCTGACGGCAGGGGACAAGGGCTTTAAATGCCCGTCGCCGTCGCCCCAAACAGTGCAAAAAGCGTCCGTCAGGGCGCCATCATCCGCCACGACGGTGGCCTTGTCATCGTAGCTTGCCACCGTGTACCCCAGGCTGCACAGCCTTCCGCCACGTGCGCCTGGAAGGGTCCCAGGGCGACGCGTGGGTGGATGTGCTGGAGCGTGGGTACCTAGTGGAAGTTTGCCGCGGCAAGCGCCTTGCCGTGGTTGCTATTTTGTACCCGTGGCGCGTCGCGGCAAGTCTCTTGAAATGCCATGTTTGGCCTTCCCGGCAAGCTCCTCTTGCCAGGGTCCTGTGCCAAAGAAGTGGTCTTGAGCCTTGAGTGGCCTTCCCGGCAAGCTCCTCTTGCCGGGGCCTTGTCTCTTTAACTTGAATACTTTATTCTTGAATGGCTCCAAAGGAACCACAGTGGACCTTGGCGGTCGCGCGGCAAACCCTGCCACGGGACGCTGCAACTGCCCGTGCACAAGTTCGGGATACTAAGGTACCCCTACTTTAGTACCCCGACAGGAGCCCCCGGGCCTGGGCCATACACGGTGCCGAGCGCTGTTGGGCCAGGCCCAAAACAGTGCACGGGCACGCGCGGCCTGCGGCACGTCGTATCCCACTCCGTATCCACCGAGCCTCTCCCTAACGGCACGCGTCGATCGCGGCGTCGTGGGAGAGATCGTGGCCTGTTTCTTTAATGGGGAAATGCGGAACGTCCCCCCTCCCCCCTTAAAAGCAGGGGAAACAGGTGCAGTTCCTTCCATTCGCCCATTGCTTCTTCATCCTCCAGAAAC
>LR738714.1:768041036-768051460 GCA_902687465.1 Secale cereale | reverse complement strand
CGCCGCCAGCATCACCAGCGCCGTCGACTTCCCCCATCATCCCCGCCATGGCCCCGAAGGGCGAGAAGGCGAAGGCCGCGAAGTCTGCCGAGGCGCTGCGGCTAGTATCAATGCGGAAGAAGATGGCGGTCTTCCCGCCAAGGCTTGACGCGGAGGAGCTGAAAGACACCTTCTACCTCTTCTGGTCGAGGGAGACGAAGGCGCACCCGCGCACCAAGGTACTCCCCGCCGTGGCCTGCGAAATGTACCCGAACGGCTACGCCTTCTTCGCTCTGTTCTTCTACTGCGGGCTCTGCCCGCCCTTTTCGGAATTCTTCTGCGACATCATGAATACCTATGGGTTTCATCTCCTTGACTTCACCCCAAACGCCGTCTTGACCATGGCCATTTTTGCACATCTGTGCGAAAATTTCGTCGGAGTTTACCCCAATGTAGCTCTTTTCCGCCATTACTTCATACCTCGAGTCGAGGCAGGGTCACCTCTGTCTGGCGGAATCTCTTGGATCTCTAGGACCCATAAGAAAGAGGCTTACTTGACGGGGGAGCTCCGCGGCAAATGGGATGAGTGGCGGGCCAACTGGTGTTGGATTATAGAGGATGACCCGCAGCCATTCACTTCCCGGCGCCAAGTCGCAGTAGTACACGGCAACGACTGGAGTGACCTGGCCCCTGAGGACGACAAGCTGAAGATAGCCACCACTCGGATCCTTCGCCTCCGGCAAGCCAAGCTCACTGTAGGTGCAGTCGGGGCAGACTTCCTCCGCCGCCGCATCGCTCCCTTGCAGGAGAGGAAGAGGGCTGCTTGGGAGTTCGAGAACGCGGCAGACATCATGAGGCTGCGCCCCGGCCTCAATTACAACTTCATTGTCTTGGAGCTCAACGCAATGCTCCAAGCGCTATTTAAGTACGACTCCGCCCATCCTGAGTGGTTTGCGTTGCCGGTGGGCGTAGTTCCGTTGTGCAATAGCTCTGCGCTCAGTGCCATCCGCGCGGTGATGCCGCTGTGCGATTCCCACGGGATCGACCCCACTTGGTGGGAACCTTCCGACGAAGCCGTGCAGACGTTCTTCGACAACCTGGTGGAGTTGCCAATCGACGCCGACGAGAAGAGGGGCCTCACCCGCGACACCACCGACCAGGAGATGGCATATATTGCCACCAGGCTGGAAGAGGCAGCGGTAGCCAGGGCCGCGGGCGAGTTCGGGTATACTGTGGAGGAAGCGGAGGCGACAAGCCTCGCCGAGGAGGAGGAGCTTCGCAAAGCGGGAAAGCTTGCCGGGCGACTCGCCAGGACAAGCGAGCCCATCGAGCAGGGCGCCGAGTCGAGCAGGCCCGCCGAGCAGGGCATCGGGTCAAGCGGCCCTGCCGAGGACTCGGGCGGCTCGCTGGGCCTCGACTCCTCTTCTTCGTCCTCGGGTAGCTCACCGCCACCAGCAAGTCCTCCAGCTCAAACAAGGAGGCGCCTCCGCAAGGCCGCAGACGTGGCGGGGCGGCCGGCAGGCCAACAGCCGCAGCGCCGCCCGACACGCGCCACCGCGACGAGCAAGGCCGCCAAGGGAGTGCCTCGTGCTTCAACGGCAATAGGAGGGGGATCTTACCGGACTGGCGGCTCTGCTCCTACCGCCCATCGCACTTCGGCGGCAACCGGAGCGGGGTCTTCTCAGACCATGGTCCCTGCTCCCACCAAGCGGCTGAGGGAGCCCACTCCTCCGCCTCCTCGCGCCGGGGTGCGCGAGCCGGATTTTGACTTCTCCGTGCTCAGCTCCGACGAGGAGGAAGAAGAGTAAGTCTTCGCTATTCTTGTCTCTCTTTGATTTTCTGTTGATTCTTGTCTTGTATCTTTTTTTGCCGGACTCTGATCCTATCTTTCTTCCAAAACTCTGGCCCAGAGGGCGGCGAAGAGGGCCAAAGTCCCGGTGATCGTCATCGAGGACGAGCCCGCAGCAACGGCAGGGGGTGCGCCTGCGACAAGCTTGCCGGACCCGGCAGCTGTTCTCCAGAGCAGCCCCCAGCGCAGCCCCCAGCGTAAGTGTTGTTTTCTTTTCCGCTTGTCGGGCGCGCGTGGGCCTTCTATCCTTGTTGATGTTTTGTTTGTTGACTTGTGCAGAAGCAGAGCAGCAGCATTAGGAGCGCCAGGAGACCGCCCCCGACGCGCCGCACGCCTCGACCGTACCACCAAGGGGGGGCTCCCCGGCAAAGGAGGACACTCCGCCGAGGGCGAGCACCCCGCCAAGGGCGAGCACCCCGCCAAGGGATGGCGCTAGCGGCCCTCCGCCGGCGGGAACTGCCACGACGCCGCCGAGGGAGAGCTCTCCGGCGAGGAACCTCACCGAGGAGCCGGCCCGCGCAGGTAAGCCCTTGGACTTTTCTTCTTTGGATCTTCTCTTTTTTGGATATTTGCTTGACTATTTTTCCTTCTTTTTCTTTTCTTTTGTCAGACCCGTCCGCCACAGAGCCGATGGAGACGGAGGCCGCCGCCAAGGAGGACGCGTGCGGCAACACTGGCGACGCCACCGCTACCGAAGAGGCGGCCGGTGCTGACGAGCTCGTCGCCGACGAGGCCGCCAAGGCTGCTGGCGCGGCGGCTGAGGAGGGATCCGGCAGTCGCACTGACGGCCCTGAGGCCGCAGGAGCGTCAGACGCTGCGCCGGCTGCCGATCCCTCTGCTGCCGCGGCTGAGCCAGGCACCTATCTGGAGGCCGGCAACGGCGTCTTCATCCAGCTCCCGTGGGCATCCACGTCTAGGGCGCCTGCTGAGGGAGAGGTCTTCGACGGGGAGGTCCTTGCCTCCGCCGGACTGAAGCTCGTCGACGCGCTAAGCAGCAGCAGCGAGCCCGAGGAGGAGCGGTTGCTGCGCAGGCTTCTGGCTTTGTACCGCGCACGGCAGGCCAAGCTGGAGTCCCGAGAGGCTCTGGCCGCCAAGGCGGGCGCCGACTTGGAGAAGCGCGCCGAAGAGCTCCGAGCCAACAACCAAGCAGCTCTTCGATCCTTGGCGGAGGAGCGGGAGCTGCTTGCCGAGGCGCATCAGGCCTTCATTCTTGAGAAGGCTGAAGCAGAGGAGCAGCAACGGCTCGCCGCCGAGGAGTTGTCCCGGCGAGAAGGCGAACTGACGCAGCGGAAGGTCGACCTCGACAGCCACGAGGACGAGCTTGCCGCGCGTGAATAGTCTCTTGGCGGAGCTCTGCAGGAAGCGAAGGATGCTGCTGCGGCTGCCGAGACCGCCAAGAGGGACTTGGAGGCGAGGGTGGCGCAACTGGAGGCCAACCTCAAGACGAGCGGCGAAGAGGTTGCCGCACTGAAGCTTGAGAGGGAGAAGGATGCCCACAGCCATTCTGAGCTGCAGGTCCGCCTCTCCGAGAAGGGCAAGGAGCTCGCCGTTGCTAAGGATTCCGTCGCCGATTTGGAGTTGAAGCTGTCCACCCTCACCACAACGCTTGACGGCGCCAGAGAGCGGGAGGCGAACCTGAAGGAGGAGCTCAGGGCTGAGAAGGCGCTGTTGGACAGCGCCGCCATCTCTCAAAACAACTTCAGGCTGACGGTGGAGCACTGGATAGAGGGTCTTGTTGCCGCCGCCGCTGACATCGACAAGGAGCTGGCGGAGCTGGGGGCGGAGCACCTCGGGTACTCCACCGACGAGAATCTCCATCACAGCGCCAAGTTGACTTTGTTCTTCAGGGGTGTGGCGACGGCCCTCCAGCAGCTCCGGGAAAGGATCCCAAAGCAGCTGGCGGACGAGTCGCGCAGGCTCTGCGTGGGGGCCCTCGAGAAGGTGTTGATGAAGATAGCGCACCGCAACCCAGGCCTCAACCTCACCAACGTCCTGAGGTCCTTGCCGCCGGACGCTGACCAGGAAGCGCTTAAGGCCCTTGTCGCGCCTTTTGTGAACAAGGTGGGCGGCATCAAGAGGGTCGAGGGCAACCGCGTGGATTAATCTTGTTTACTTTCTTATTTCCTTGTCGCTGCCAACCACGTTATGAACAATAGTCTATTAGAACTGCGACAAGTTGCTTTGTAATATAACTTTGTTTTGGGTAGTTAATGCGACGTTATTTCCTTTACTTGACTTCTTTGCTTTGTATGCTTTTACCCTACGCATTTAGGGAACTTGCCGGCGTAGGGACCTTTGCCGCGAGCGCTGAGTGCGGAACTTCAGCAGCCTGCTGGCAATGCCGTTGTCGACAAGAAACCTTGTCGCAGCTAGTCGCAGCACACTTAGGTTGTTGAGCGAACTCGAAATAAAGTAAGGGCGCGGCTAGCCACGAGTTAGTTCCTCCGCACACAGGTTTTCCATACTAAGCGAGGTCGTTCGAGGAAGATAACTTAAAAATTTAAAAATTTGATCGTTCAAACTTTGGCAACTTAGCTTTTGTGTCGTTTGCTTCCCGGCAAGGCGAGATTTTCTTGAACGGCACTTGGTCCATACCACCATCTTCTCCTCCCCCCCCCCGGCAAACTTGTGCGCGAGGGAACTTTGCTTTTCGCCAAGAAAAAGAACAGAAGAGAAGAGAAAAATGCAGATATGGAGCCTTTGGGCTCGTTATTGCTTACCGGTAATAGATGTTGCACAAGGTGTCAGATAACTCATGCAAAAATATAAAAAGCATGAAAATGACAAGTTGTGCGATGCACATAAGCTTTACTGATGCACGGGGTCTGCGCCCGGCTTCGTACAAAGGATTACATGCAACAGCGGCAAGACTTGTACAAAAGGTGGTTGCTAGAGCAGATCACGGCAACCGCGCCTTACGGGTAAAATTTGTGAAGATGCTCAATGTTCCAGGAGTTGCTCACCGGTAAGCCATCTTCGGTCTCTAGGCGGACTGCGCCGGGCCTAGTGACTTGTTTCACCAGATAAGGGCCTTCCCACTTCGGCGTCAACTTGTTGGAATTCTTGGCGGACTGAACGCGCCGAAGAACAAGGTCGCCTTCCTCGAGACTTCTGGCTTTAACTTTGCGGCTATGGTAGCGGCGCAAAGCTTGCTGGTATCGAGCAGCTCGTACAGCAGCCTGAAGACGGTCTTCCTCAAAGAGCAGCACGTCATCTTGTCGTAGCTGCTCTTGCTCGAGCTCATCATAAGCGAACACTCGAGGCGACCCGTATACGAGTTCTGTGGGGAGAACTGCCTCTGCTCCATAGACAAGAGCAAAGGGTGTCTGCCCGGTGGCTCGATTTGGTGTCGTCCTGATTGACCAAAGAGCCGCCGGCAACTCCTCGATCCAGTTTCTTCCGCACTTGTGCAGCCTGTCGAAAGTCCTTGTCTTGAGGCCGCGCAGCACTTCAGCATTTGCCCTCTCCGCTTGACCATTGCTTCTCGGGTGAGCAACAGAAGCGAAGCAGACCTTGGCGCCAAGGTCTTGGACATATTGCATGAAGGTGCGACTTGTGAATTGCGTACCGTTGTCGGTGATGATCCTGTTAGAGATCCCGAAACGGCAAACAATCGACCTGAAGAATTTGACTGCTGACTGCGCGGTCACCTTTCTCACTGGTTCCACTTCTGGCCACTTTGTGAACTTGTCGATGGTAACGTACAAGAACTCAAAGCCCCCGGCTGCGCGGGGAAAGGGGCCGAGGATGTCGAGCCCCCAGACCGAAAATGGCCAGGATAAAGGAATCGTCTGGAGAGCTTGAGCTGGTTGATGTATTTGTTTGGAATGGAACTGGCACGCTTCACACTTCGTTACTTGTGCACTTGCATCCTGGAGGGCTTCTGGCCAAAAGAAACCTTGCCGGAACGCCTTGCCGACAAGTGCTCTTGCGCCAATGTGGTGACCACATATGCCTCCATGTATCTCTGCCAACAGCTTCTGTCCATCTTCCCGGGGAATACACTTTAATTTCACACCGTTGAGTCTTCTTCTGCACAGTGTGTTGTCCACGAACTGGTACATACTTGACTGCCGGCCTACTCTTTCAGCTTCTTCTTGTTCTTCGGGAAGTTCTCCTGTCTGGAGGAAACGGACGATCTGTTGCGCCCATGCCGGAGCCTGTGGCTCGACGATAAGGACTAAAGGCACTTGTGCTGCTGCGGGAGCGTCAGCTTCCACGGCAAGAACCTGCGGCTCAGCCGAAGCTTGACACTCCCCGGCAAGCTTGCCGGAGCAAAACTTGTCGGGAGCGTCTGCTTCAACTGTACAAACCCTAGGGTTTGCAGGAGCAGACCGCTCCTCAGCAATCTTGTCGTTGATCTTGGGGACTTTCTTGGCGGCGGCTTCTGGAAGCTCTGCCGGCAAATAGTCTCCAGAAACCAACTTCCTCTTCTTACTCTGTCCAGTCGACGGTGTTACGGATGGTTGAGTTAGCTTGAGCACAAAGATCCCTGGTTCCACAGGTAGCTTTAGTGCAGCACACTTTGACAGGCCATCTGCGATGTCGTTCCGAGCTCTTGGAACGTGTTCCATCTGTAAGCCTTCAAAGTGCTCTTCAAGCTTTCTCACTTCGTCGACGTAAGCTTCCATCAACGGACTCTGGTAGCTCTTGTTCACTTGGCGGACGACCAATTGCGAGTCACCCCGCACAATCAGCTTCTTGATCCCAAGCTCTGCCGCGATTCTGAGGCCGGCAAGCAAACCTTCATACTCTGCAGTATTGTTCGTTGCTTGCTCCTTGGGAAAGTGCATTTGGACGACGTACTTGAGGTGCTCTCCAGTGGGTGCGACAAGCAGTACGCCGGCACCGGCGCCTTGCAGCGAGAAGGCACCATCAAAGTACATTATCCATTCTTTGCTTGCTTCCTTGACGGGGATGCTCGTCTCTGGAATCTCTTCGCCTGGCGTTGGCGTCCATTCTGCTATGAACTCTGCCAATGCTCTGCTCTGGATAGTTGAAGTACTCTCAAACTTAAGGCCAAAGCTTGACTGTTCTAGTGCCCACTCGACAATCCTGCCTGTTGCTTCTGGATTTTGGAGTATCCTCTTCAGCGGAAAGTGAGTGACCACTGTTATCTCATGTGCTTGGAAGTAGTGGCGCAGCTTTCTTGAGGCCATGAGAAGGCCGAAAAGCAGTTTCTGCACACCAGAGTACCTTGATCTAGCCCCCTGCAGAAGGGAGCTAACAAAGTAGACTGGGCGCTGCACCATCTTCTTTCGCACTTCCTCTTGTATCTGCGCAGACCTATCCTTGTCGGGGCCAGAGCTTGTCGGGGAAGCCCCCTGCTTATCGCTGGATGTGCTTGCCGGGGCTGTTGGCTCATCATCTGTCTCCCTTTCCGCTACTAACGCAGCACTAACCACTTGATTGGTTGCTGCTAGGTACAGCAGCAACTTCTCTTGCGGCCTAGGTGCGACAAGTATTGGAGTGGAGGACAGGTACCTCTTCAAGTCTTGCAGCGCTGCTTCCGCTTCCGGAGTCCATTTCATCGGACCTGCCTTTTTCAAAATTCTGAAAAACGGCAGGGCGCGTTCTGCAGATTTAGAGATAAACCTGCTCAGAGCAGCCACGCAGCCGGCGAGTCTTTGTACATCCTTGACGCGCTTCGGAGCTTCGATCTGCTCGATGGCTTTGATCTTGTCGGGGTTGGCTTCAATCCCCCTCTGAGACACAAAGAACCCGAGAAGCTTGCCGGAGGGGACTCCAAACACGCACTTCTCGGGGTTGAGCTTGAGTTGTATCTTGCGCAGATTCGTAAAGGTTTCATCTAAGTCTTGAATCAGAGTAGCCCTGTCCTTGCTCTTGACCACTATATCATCCATGTAAGTTTCTACATTTATGTGTATCTGTGGCTCAAAAGCAGTGTGGACTACTCTTGCAAAAGTTGAACCAGAATTCTTCAATCCAAAGGGCATGCGTATGAAGCAGTAAGTGCCACATGGAGTAATTAATGCGGTCTTCTCCTCGTCTTCTTCAGCCATAAAGATCTGGTGGTATCCTGAATATGCATCAAGAAATGAAAGCAACTCACATCTAGCCGTGGAGTCGACAATCTGGTCAATGCGCGGCAAGGGAAACGGATCTTTGGGACAAGCTTTATTCACATCGGTGAAGTCAATACAAAGCCTCCACTTCCCGTTCGCCTTGCGCACGACAACAGGGTTGGTGATGGCTTCTCGCCCCTCGTTGGTTACCCCAAGTGGAAGCTTTGAGATGCAGTGTAGCGGTAGTTTTCCCTTGGCAAAGATACCAAGGATCGATTTCCCTTGACACTCCTAGGTTCAACAAGAAGATGTCAACTGCTAACGGCGCCAGATATTAGCAATCAACTTGGACCTGCACACAGATACAAATAACTTTGCTCCCAACGAGTACAGAGAGGTTGTCAATCCCTCCGGCCTTGTCGTTTACAAAGGGTCAAACGCAAGAGATAATAGTGATAGGTATTGCTGCAACTAGTATGTAAAAGCAGAAAGTAAATAGCGGATATGATCAGTGATGGTAATATCGATCGGGGTCCCATGATGTTCACTAGTGATGTCTCTCTCCCAAAAGACGATAAAACAGCTATGTGAGGTAAACGAATTACAACTGGGCAATTGACAGAATTATGTGCGCAAACCAAAGCTAACTATGTTGCAAGAAAGGTAGAGGTTCAAAGCATGGGCGGTACGACAAGGCAAGTAGACCAAAATCCATCTGCATCTACTACTAATCATCCACCTTGAGATATCTATCCAGAACATCTCGCTGGTATTAAGTTGCGAGTCCCACCCATAGTGTAAACTCAAAGCAACAGACAACTGCATTAAAAGAACTTTGCGTAAAGTAAACAATCCTTGCACCCGCGAGTACAAGCACCATTGTTTTCCCCCTTGTGGCAATAGCACATCCCCTAGACTCATGTTTCTGTCACTCAAACTAGTCATCGAGGGGCATGAACCCACAATCAAACATAACGTTCCCTCTTGGAGTCACTACCTACTACTTGGCCAAAGCAATAAATAGCAACGGAGAACATGCAAGAATTACTTACGAACATAAATATAAAAGAGGTGAATCAAATATATTACTCAAACACAATCTGAACATAATCTCACAATCCATCGGATCCCAGCAAACTCAACATAGCAACAGCATAAGGATTACATATGTGCCTCGATCATGTAGGGCAGCTCACGAGGTCTAATTAGTGAAGCACAAGAAGGGGAGTGATGGGCCTCGAACCCCTCGTTGGTTACCCCAAGTGGAAGGTGTAAGATGCAGTAAGTAGAAGTGTTTTCCCCTAGCAAAGATGCCAAGGATCGATTCCCCAGAGACTCCTAGGTTCAACAGGTAGGTGTCAATTGCTACGGCGCCCGATTAGTAGCAACCAACGTGGACCTGCACACAAATACAAATAACTTTGCTCCCAACGAGTACAGAGAGGTTGTCAATCTCTCCGGCCTTGTAGTTCACAAAGGATTAAAAGCAATGATAGTAGTGATAGATAGTTTTTGCAATAGTAAGTAAATAACGGAAAGTAAATAGTGGATGTGATCAATGATGGTAATATGGACCAGAGTCTCATGATGTTCACTAGTGATGTCTCTCTCCCAAATGACGATAAAACAGCTATGTGAGGTAAACAAATTACAGCTGGGCAATTGACAGGACCACGAACGCAAACCAATGCTGACTACATTGCAAGAAAGGTTGAGGTTCAAAGCATGGGCAGTACGCCAAAGTAAGTAGACCGAAATCCATCAATATCTACTACTAATCATCCACCTTGAGATATCTATCCAGAACATCTCGCTGGTATTAAGTTGCGAGTCCCACCCATAGTGTAAACTCAATGCAACAGACAACTGCATTAAAAGAACTTTGCGTAAAGTAAACAATCCTTGCACCCGCGGGCACAAGCACCGTTGTTTTCCCCCTTGTGGCAACAGCACATCCCCTAGACTCATGTTTCTGTCACTCAAGCTAGTCATCGAGGGGCATGAACCCACAATCGAGCATAACGTTCCCTCTTGGACTCACTACTTACTACTCGGCCAAAGCAATAAATAACAACGGAGAACATGCAAGAATTACTTATGAACTAAAATATAAAAGAGGTGAATCAAATATATTACTCAAGATCAATCTGAACATAATCTCATAATCCATCGGATCCCAGCAAACTCAACATAGCAACAGCATAAGGATTACATAGGTGCCTCGATCATGTAGGGCAGCTCACGAGGACTAATTAGTGAAGCACAAGAACGGGAGGAGAACATCACATAGCTACTGCTCATGGACTCATGGTCCAAGGGAGACTACTCACGAGTCATCCGGGAGGCGTCCATGGTGGTGGAGAAGCTCCCGGTGGTGATCCTCCCCTCCGGCAGGGTGCCGGGAAGAGTTCTCCTGGTGCCCCCGATCTTGGAAGCGGCGGCGGCGGCGGAACAGAGATGGGATCGCCAAAAGAAGTCCTGTTTCGAGGGTTTCGGAGAGTCCTTTAAATATATGCCAAAGTAGGGCACCGGGGGACTCTCGGGGGGCCGAGGCGCCCCCCCCCCCCCCC
>LR738714.1:768021026-768034309 GCA_902687465.1 Secale cereale | reverse complement strand
TGCCCTTCGGACGCAGTGTTGTTTCCGGTTCGCTGATTTTTTATATAATTTTTCTGGATTTTTTTGGGCAGTTCTCGAAACGTGAAAACCTGAAATACAAAAACAGCCGAAAACAGAAACTGGCACTGGGGTGCACTGGATTAGTAAGTTAGTCCAAATATGATCAAAAGTGTATGGAAGTGTATGAATATCATAGCAATATCACCCAAAAGTGGCATGGAGCAAGCAGAAATTATAGATACGTTTTGGACGTATCAGGGAGGAGAACATCACATAGCTACTGGTCATGGACCCATGGTCCAAGGGAGACTACTCACAACTCATCCGGGAGGCGTCCATGGTGGTGGAGAGGCTCCCGGTGGTGATCCTCCCCTCCGGCAGGATGCCGGGAAGAGTTCTCCTGGTGCTCCCGATCTTGGAAGCGTGGCGGCGGCGGAACAGAGATGGGATCGCGAAAAAGGGTTCCGTCCTCGAGGGTTTCGGGACGCGTGTTAAATATATGCCAAAGGGGGGCATCAGCGGAGACCTGGGGGGCCCAGGCGCCCCCCGGCGCGGCCAGGAGGGGGGCCGTGCCACCAGGACGCCTGGAGCCCTGGTGGGCCCCCTCCTGCCCTACTTCGGCCGTGTGGAAGCTTCCGGAACGCTGATTTTTTATATAATTTTTCCGGGATTTTTCTGGCAGTTTACGTGATGGGAAAACCTGAAATACAAAAACAGCTTAAAACAGAAACTGGCACTGGGGTGCACTGAGTTAATAGGTTAGTCCAAATATGATCAAAAGTGTATGGAAGTGTATAAATATCATAGCAATGTCACACAAAAGAGGCATGGAGCAAGCAGAAATTATAGATACGTTTTAGACGTATCAGTTGGCCAACCACGTGGGATGGAGTACACCTCTGACAAGGCCTGCCGCTTCCAGCTTCTTGATTTCTTCAGCGATAAACTCTTGGCGCTCCACTGCTTGCTTTCTAACCTTCTGCTTGATGGGCCGCGCATGAGGACAAACGACGAGCTTGTGCTCAATTACTTTCCTGGGAACACCGGGGATGTCAGACGGTTGCCATGCAAACACGTCGACATTCGCCCGCAGGAGAGCAACGAGCGCGCTTTCCTATTTGGGGTCGAGCATGGCACTGATGGTGAAAGTACCACCAGTGCCGTCCTCCTTGGCGGACACCTTCTTGGTTGCGGGTGGAGCTGCCATCACCTTCTTACTCTTGCCGGTGGAGCTCGATGGTGCGTCCTCGACGGCAGCGCAGCACTCCGAAGAGGTGCGTTTACCGGAGTGGGCCCCAGAGCTCTTGCCGGACTTGGTCTTGTTCTTCCCCCCGGGAGTTTCAGCGGCAAGTGTTTTGCTATCTGTTGCGGCTGTTGCATCCCGGTAAATCTTGTCGGCACAGATAAGGGCGTCCTTCTTGTCGCCGGGGACAGATATGACGCTTATCGGGCCTGGCATCTTGAGCAGGTTGTAAGCATAATGAGAGGTTGCCATGAACTTGGCGAGAGCCGGACGGCCGAGTATTCCATTGTAGGGCAAAGGAATATCGGCAACGTCGAAGGTGATCCTCTCAGTCCTGAAGTTTAGCTCTCCGCCAAATGTCACTGGCAGTGTGATCTTCCCCTTCGGCTTGCTCCTTCCCGGGTTGATCCCTTCGAGTTTCCGGACCATAGCGGAGGAGATCAGGTTCAAGCCGGCCCCGCCGTCAACTAACATCTTAGTGACCTTGAGGTTGCGGATGGTTGGTGAAACCAACATCGGCAAACACTCGACCGCAGTGGTGCGATCAGGGTGGTCCTCAATGTCGAAGATGATAGGCGTGCTGGACCACTTCAGAAGTTTGCGCGACTCGACGGGTGGCTCTGCTGCATTAACTTCCCGCACCCACTGCTTGAGTTGGCGGTGGGAAGTATGCAGAGAGGCACCACCGTCAATGCACAGAACCTCTGTGGCTTTTTGAAACTCCTGCTCGCTGTTCTCTCCGGCATCCATGTATTCATCGTCGTCTTCGTCTTCGTCCTTGTCGCGGCCGCGGGGAGGTCTATCTCCTTGTCGCTGCTTGGCCTTGCCGCGGCGTCCTCCCCGGTCGTTGAATGGCCGCTTCTTGCCGGACTCCCCACCACCTCCCTGGGCCTTCTCCTTGTCGCGTCGCTCGTACTCAGCTTTCTGCTGCTCGACGAGGTACTCGACCCTTTTGCAGTTCTGGAGGTCGTGGCCCTTGGTGCGGTGGATCTTGCAGTACTGCTTGTCGGAGCCGTCCTGCTTGTCGGCGGCCGCCACAGCTTGGCAGTTGGTGCACGCGGCAGCCTCCTTGCCGGAGCTGCCGGCCTGGGATTTCTTGGCGCCAGCCTCCTTGCCGGACTGCTCAACGACTAGCACTTCCTTGTTCTTCTTCTTTCTATTGTTCCGCCGCCGGCTCTTCTTTGTCGGGGCGGCATCCTCACTATCTGATCCCCCTGCTCCTGTATCCTCTCCGGGGAGTTTCCTCCCCTCCTCAGCGCGTGCGCACTTGTCGGCCAGGGCATAAAGCTCGCTGACGTCTCGGATCTTGCACATCGCCATCTCCTCCCTCATTCGGAGATTGCGCACGTTCTGATGAAACGCGCTCATAACCGCGGCAGGGTGGACGTCTGGGATGTTGTGCTGGACGCGGCTGAATTCTGGATATACTTCTGCAGGGGTTCTCCTTCCTTCTGGGCGAGTATATGAAGGTCACTCTCCTGGCCATGGGGCTTGTGGCCACCTGTGAAGGCGCCGACAAACTGATGGCATAGGTCGGCCCAAGAAGAAATGGAGTTCTCCGGCAAGTGCATGAGCCAAGATCTAACGTTCGGCTTGAGCACGAGCGGGAAGTAATTGGCGAGTATCTTCTCGTCTCATCCCCCGGCAGCCTGCACCGCGATGGTGTAGATGCTGAGGAACTCCGACGGATGAGTCTTGCCGTCGTACTTCTCGGGTACGTCGGGCTTGAAGTTCTTCATGCTGGGCCACTGGACTTGCCGCAGCTCGTGAGTGAACGCAGGACAACCTGTCGCGTACGGCAGGTCACCTTGTCCCCCTGGTGCTTGCATGTCTACAGCGGGCCCAGCGCGCTGGTCAGATTGACGTCGCGCTTCTCTTCGACGCTCGATGCGAGTTCGAGCGTCCTCTTGCTGTCGGTCGTCTAGGACTTGGCGCTGATCGCGGCGAGCTCGTGGATCCGATGACGCTGTGGAGTCGTCGTCGATGTTGATCCGGCAAGTCGGCGATTTTGGCCTTCGGGGCGGGGAGTGCACGGTGGTTGCACCCCCGGCAGTCTTGTCGCCATCAGCCCGCTCCTGGCTAACTTGCCGCGGCCGTGACGTGGTCGGCTGCTGCGGAGTTTCGCCGTTGGCGAAGGCGATGAGGCTCTGGATGGTGGCCCTCCAGTCGTCGGCCTTGTCTGCCGCTGGAGGGAAGTCGAGGAGCAGTTGAGCTCGAGCTAGAGCTTCTGCTGGAGTGGCGAGGAGCGGTGGCGAGCGGTGCGAGGAGCGAGATATGCTCGGACTTCTATCTGCGTTAGAAGGAGCAGCGTCTCGTCCCGGCGACCGCGCCTTTCTTGTGCCAGCATGTTGGCCTTGAGCGTCCCGCAAACCGCCAGCTTGACCTTGGCCCAGCAAGCGTGTGGTACCCTTGGCCCAGCAAGCGTATGGTACCTTGTGTACCACGTCGCTGCCGGTCCCGCGCCTCCTGAGACGGGCGCGGTGCATGCACGGACGCCGAGGTCTTGGAGTGCGCCCGGTCGTCCGTCTTGTTCTTGGACTTGGCGGCGCCGTGAGTTTCCTCGCCGACGTCCGTCCTTCCGCCGGCGTCTACCCCACCGGTCGTTGGCTCCGGTGGCGGTGGGAGCGACGCGGACAGCCCTGCTGCCTCCGAAGCCTTCTTCTTCGGCGGCATGTTGGTGAAGATGTTGACGAAGATTCCGCTCGCGTGAGCGCCGGATTAGGTTCGCACAAACTCGACGCACCCCCTACCTGGCGCGCCAAATATGTCGGGGAAACTGATCGCCCACGAACACCTATGGGACCGGAGCCCCTTTTCGGCATGGCAAGGGGGCGGAGGATGCACAAAGAGCAGATCGAGGCAAACACGCGAGCAGTTTACCCAGGTTCGGGCCGCACGGATGCGTAAAACCCTACTCCTGCCTTGGTTTGTATTGCGTTCTTGGCTCGGGAGCAAGAAGAACTACAGTATAGATCGCTAACAGGACCGAGCGTGAGAGTGATCGATGATCCGAACCCCTTCTACGTTGCGCATGGGCCTCCTTTTATAGGTCAAAGGGGTCACCGACAGGTGGCAACGCAGTCGAGGGTAAAAATGTAAAATGGGTGGTAGTTGGAACAGTGTACGCATAGTGCTCTATACCTAACTCTGACGGCAGGGGACAAGGGCTTTAAATGCCTGTCGCCGTTGCCCCAAACAGTGCAAAAAGCGTCCGTCAGGGCGCCATCGTCCGCCACGACGGTGGCCTTGTCATCGCAGCTTGCCACCGTGTACCCCCAGGCTGCACAGCCTTCCGCCACGTGCGCCTGGAAGGGTCCCAGGGCGACGCGTGGGTGGATGTGCTGGAGCGTGGGTACCTAGTGGAAGTTTGCCGCGGCAAGCGCCTTGCTGCGGTTGCTATCTTGTCGCGCCTGGGAGCTTGTCGCTCTCCGGGCCTTGCCGGGACCCGTGGCGCGTCGCGGCAAGTCTCTTTAAATGCCATGTTTGGCCTTCCCGGCAAGCTCCTCTTGCCAGGGTCCTGTGCCAAAGAAGTGGTCTTGAGCCTTGAGTGGCCTTCCCGGCAAGCTCCTCTTGCCGGGGCCTTGTCTCTTTAACTTGAATACTTTGTTCTTGAATGGCTCCAAAGGAACCACAGTGGACCTTGGCGGTCGCGCGGCAAACCCTGCCACGGGACGCTGCAACTGCCCGTGCACACGTTCGGGATACTAAGGTACCCCTACTTTAGTACCCCGACAGCTGTTTTTTGCCTATTTCAGGGTTTCGCAGAAAAGGAATATCAAACGGAGTCCAAACGGAATGAAACCTTTGCGAGAGTTATTTTTGGAACGATATCAACACAGAAGACATGGAGTACACGCGAGGGAACAAAGGAGGCGGCCACGAGGATCTAGGGCGCACGCCCCCTCCTACAGGGCGTGCCCCCCACCCTCGTGGGCCCCCTCTAGCTCCCCCGATGCCCTCCTTCCTCCTATATATACCCATGTACCCTAAAAACATCGAGGCAACAGAAAAACCCCTAATTCCACCACCGCAACCTTCTGTTCCCGTGAGATCCCATCTTGGGGCCTGTTCCGGAGCTCCGCCGGAGGGGGAATCTTCCATGGAGTGCTTCTACATTAACACCATCGCCTCACCATGAGTTGTGAGTACTTTACCACAGACCTTCGGGTCCATGGTTATTAGCTAGATGGCTTCTTCTCTCTTTTTGGATCTCAATACCAAGTTCTCATCGGTCTTCGAGGAGATCTATTCGATGTAATCTTTTTGTGGTGTGTTTGTCGAGATCCGATGAATTGTGGGTTTATGATCAAGATTATCTATGAGAAATATTTGATTCTTTTCTGAAATCTTTTATGTATGATTATAATATCCTTGCAAGTCTTTTGGAATTATCGGTTTGGTTTGGCCTACTAGATCTATAGTTCTTGCAATGGGAGAAGTGCTTGGCTTTGGGTTCAATCTTGCGGCGTCCTTTCCCAGTGACAGCAGGGGCAGCAAGGCACGTATTGTATTGTTGCCATCGAGGATAAAAAGATGGGGTTTATATCATATTGCTTGAGTTTATCCCTCTACATCATGTCATCTTGCTTAAAGCATTACTCTGTTCTTATGAACTTAATACTCTAGATGCATGCTGGATAGCGGTCGATGTGTGGAGTAATAGTAGTAGATGCAGAATCGTTTTGGTCTACTTGTCATGGACATGTTGCCTATATATAATGATCATGCCTAGATATTCTCATAACTATGTGCTTTTCTATCAATTGCTCGACAGTAATTTGGTCACCCACCGTAGAATTCTGCTATCATGAGAGAAGCCACTAGTGAAACCTGTGGCCCCCGGGTCTATTTTTATCATATTACTTTCCCGTCAACTAGCCAGTTTCTGTCGTCGTTGCTTATTTGCTTTATTACTTTCTGTTCTTATACCCCAAAAATACCAAAAATATTATACTATCCTATCTATCAGATCTCACTTTCGTAAGTGACCGTAAAGGGATTGAGAACCCCTTATCGTGTTGGCTGCGAAGTTCTTATTTGTTTGTGCAGGTGTGAGGGACTCGCGCGTGGTCTCCTACTAGATTGATACCTTGGTTCTCAAAAACTGAGGGAAATACTTACGCTACTGTGATGCATCACCCTTTCCTCTTCGAGGGAATACAACGCAAGCTCGGGAAGTAGCATGTATCTATGGAGAGGGGCACCGCACACGGCTAAATTTGATGTTCAATTGTGTGTCTATGGGGTGCTCCCTGGCCACATATATAAAGAAGGAGAGGAGGAGAGGGCCGGCCCTCCTATGGCACGCCCAAGGGTGGAGTCCTACTCCCACTAGGAGTAGAATTCCACCTTTCCTAGTTGGAGTAGGAGAAGGAAGGAGAGGGTGAGGGAGAATGAAAGGGGGGCCACGCCCCCACCCCTTGTCCAATTTGGTTTGGGTAGGGGCGAGGCGCGCGCCACCTCTTGGCCCTTCTCCCCTCTCTCCACTAAAGCCCAATAAGGCCCATTACTTCTCCCGGCGAATTCATGTAACTCCCCGGTACTCCGAAAATACCCTAATCACTCAGAATCTTTCCGATGTCCGAATATAGCCTTCCAATATATCGATCTTTTTGTCTCGAACATTGCGAGACTGTTCGTCATGCCTGTGATCTCATCCAGGAATCCTAACAAACGTCAGTCATTAAATCACATAACTCATAATACAAATCATCATCGAACGTTAAGCGTGCGGACCCTACGGGTTCGAGAACTATGTAGACACGACCGAGACACATCTCCGGTCAATAACCAATAGCGGAACCTGGATGCTCATATTGTCTCCTACATATTATATGAAGATCTTTATCGGTCAAACCATATAACAACATACGTTGTTCCCTTTGTCATCGATATGTTACTTGCCCGAGATTCGATCGTCGTATCATCATAACTAGTTCAATCTCGTTACCGGCAAGTCTCTTTACTCGTTCCGTAGTGCATCATCTCGCAACTAACTCATTAGTCACATTGCTTGCAAGGCTTATAGTGATGTGCATTACCGAGAGGGCCCAGAGATACCTCTCCGACAGTCGGAGTGAAAAATCCTATTCTTGATCTGTGCCAACACCACAAACACCTTCGGAGACACCTGTAGAGCATCTTTATAATCACCCAGTTACGTTGTGATGTTTTATAGCACACAAGGTGTTCCTTCGGTATTCAGGAGTTGCATAATCTCATAGTCATAGGAACATGTATAAGTCATGAAGAAAGCAATAGCAGTAAAACTAAACGATCAAGTTGCTAGGCTAACGAATGGGTATTGTCCATCACACCATTCTCCTAATGATGTGATCCCGTTGATCAAATGACAACACATGTCTATGGTTAGGAAACATAACCATCTTTGATTAACGAGCTAGTCAAGTAGAGGCATACTAGGGACACTCTGTTTTGTCTATGTATTCACACATGTACTAAGTTTCCGGTTAATACAATTCTAGCTTGAATAATAAACATTTACCATGATATAAGGAAATATAAATAACAACTTTATTATTGCCTCTAGGGCATATTTCCTTCAGCATTGTGGCCTTTCCACAAATACGATGCCAACTACATGATCATGCATGGCAATATGACAATGATGAAGTGTGTCATAATAAACGGAATGGTGGAAAGTTGCATGGCAATATATCTCGAAATGGCTATGGAAATGCCATGATAGGTAGGTATGGTGGCTGTTTTGAGGAAGGTATATGGTGGGTGTATGGTACCGGCGAAAGTTGCGCGGTACAAGAGAGGCTAGCAATGGTGGAAGGGTGAGAGTGCGTATAATCCATGGACTCAACCTTAGTCATAAAGAACTCATATACTTATTGCAAAAATCTACAAGTTATCAAAAAAAAGTATTCAATGCATGCTCCTAGGGGAAGGGTTGGTAGGAGTTAACCATCGCGCGATCCCGACCTCCACACAAAGGATGACAATCAATAAATAAATCGTGCTCCAACTTCATCACATAATGGTTCACCATACGTGCATGCTACGTGAATCACAAACTTTAACACAAGTGTTTCTCAAATTCACAATTACTCCACTAGCATGACTCTAATATCACCATCCTCATATCAAGTATCAAACTTCTCATAATATTCAATGCACTTTTATGAAAGTTTTTATTATACCCATCTTGGATGCCTATCATATTAGGACTAATTTTATAACCAAAGCAAATTACCATGCTGTTCTAAAAGACTCTCAAAATAATATAAGTGAAGCATGAGAGATCAATAATTTCTATAAAATAAAACCACCGCCGTGCTCTAAAAAGATATAAGTGAAGCACTAGAGCAAAACTATCTAGCTCAAAAGATATAAGTGAAGCACATAGAGTATTCTAATAAATTTTGAATTCATGTGTATCTCTCTCAAAAGATGTGTACATCAAGGATGATTGTGGTAAACTAAAAAGGAAAGACTCAAATCATACATGACGCTCGAAGCAAAACACATATCATGTGGTGAATAAAAATATAGTCTCAAGTAAAGTTACCGATAGACGAAGACGAAAGAGGGGATGCCTTCTCGGGGCATCCCCAAGCTTAGGCTTTTGGTTGTCCTTGAATTTTATCTTGGGGTGCCTTGGGCATCCCCAAGCTTAGGCTCTTGCCACTCTTTGTTCCATGCTCCATCAAATCCTTACCCAAAACTTGAAAACTTCACAACACAAAACTTAGCAAAAATCTCGTGAGCTCCGTTAGTATAAGAAAACAAACCACCACTTTAAGGTATTGTATTGAACTCATTCTTTATTTATATTGGTGTTAAACCTACTATATTCCAACTTCTTTATGATTCATACACCCCCCCCGATACTACTCATAGATTCATCAAAATAAGCAAACAAGACACGAAAAACAGAATCTGTCAAAAACAGAACAGTCTGTAGCAATCTGTAACTTTCGAATAATTCTGTAACTCTAAAAATTCTTAAATAAATTGGTGTACATGAGGAATTTGTCTATTAATCATTTGCAAAAAGAATCAACTAAAAGTTCTACTTGGCACAAACACTAATTAAAACACAAAACCACATCTAACTAGAAGCTATATGAATTATTTATTACTAAACAGAAGCAAAAACAAAGAAAATAAAATTGGGTTGCCTCCCAACAAGCGCTATCGTTTAACGCCCCTAGCTAGGCATGATACAAGAATAGATCTATGTATTGCCATCTTTGGTAGGTAATCGATAAGTGGCTCTCATAATAGATTCATAAGGTAATTTGATTTTCTTTCTAGGAAAGTGTTCCATACCTTTCCTTAACGGAAATTGGAATCTAATATTTCCTACCTTCATATCAATAATTGCACCAATCGTTCTAAGAAAAGGTCTACCAAAAATAATAGGACATGTAGGATTGCAATCTATATCAAGAACGATAAAATCTACGGGCACATAATTCCTATTTGCAACAATAAGAACATCATTAATACTTCCCATAGGTTTCTTAATGGTAGAATCTGCAAGATGCAAATTTAAAGAACAATCATCAAGTTCATGGAAACCTAACATATCACACAAAGTTTTGGAATTGTGGAGACACTAGCACCCAAGCCACACAAAGCATAGCATTCATGATCTTTAATCTTAATTTTAATAGTAGGTTCCCACTCATCATAAAGTTTTCTAGGGATAGAAACTTCTAATTCAAGTTTTTCTTCATAAGATTGCATTAAAGCATCAATGATGTGTTTGGTAAAGGCTTTATTTTGATTATAAGCATGAGGAGAATTTAGCACGGATTGCAACAAGGAAATACAATCTATCAAAGAGCAATTATCATAATTAAATCCCTTGAAATCCAAGATAGTAGGATCGTTGCTATGTAAATTTTTGACATCTTCAATCACACTTTTAACAATTTTAGCATCAAGATCTAAAAACTCCGAATCATCAGGACGCCTTTTAACTAAAGTTGATTCATCTCGAGACCCATCTTTATCAAGATTCATATTGAGAAACAAAGATTTAATAGGGGACACATCAATCACTTTTAGATCTTCATCTTTATTTTCTAGATCTTCCAGTTTAGCAGCCATCTTATTAACTAAGGTGGCTTGCTTATCCAAGATTTGGGCTATTAAGTTCTCAAGATGAGCAAACTGAGATTTCAAACCATAAAATTCTGTAGACATATCATCAAGTTCGTTATTCATGTACTCCATAAAACTTTTCTGTTCTTTAAGCTCGTTTCTGAAGAAATTATTATGCTCAAATTGCAAAGACATAAAACTTCTAATATTTCTTTTCAATTTCCTCCAACCTTCTAAGGTGAGGATCAACACTAATAGGTTGAGCCATTGTGACGAGCACGCAACCCAACACACAAGCAAACAAGAAGCAAGCGGAAAGAGGCAAATGGAAAAAGGGCGAATAAAACGGCAAGGGTGAAGTGGGGGAGAGGCAAAAATTTCTCCTAACATTTATGAGATGCAAAATCGCTAATGATAGTATCAATATCAATTTCATCAAGAAATTTCTTCTCAATGCATAAAGTTGTCAAGACATTTAAGTTATGTTGCGACATTGTAGATCTCAGGTAGTTCTTCAAAAATTTCAACTTTGAAAAACTTTCTTTCAGGCATAGTAAAGAAAATCTGATATGCAATAGAAATAAATATCGGCTCATGATCACTCGGACAGTCACATTGCTATCATCCATGTTGACGTCAACATTGCCTTCTATAGGAGTATGACCATCATCTTCCAGATTGCCATTAGTTTGTTCACCCGCAATAACTTTCACCAACTTGTCGGGACTTTTTGGAGTGCTTGTATCGCTCTTATAATATTTAAAAAGAGATTCTCTCAGTTCTTCTATCTCCTCGTCTGCCCCCTTCTTCCTTTTTCTTTTATCACTTCTGAATGCATACTTTTTACCCGAACTCGACATGACCCCTGGTGAAATTAAAAGGAACTAAGTAGCTTATAAAATTACCGCAAAGCTAGTTAAAATATAAGATTAAGTATAGAAGATCATCTAATCTAGTGACAATCTGCTAGGGCATGGTATAGTACCTTCTCTCTGTAATCGAATCTGGCTACATGCACACAATGATTCGAGCACCCTACCAACAACTCCATGTTAACCTGTTCGATCGATCGACAAGTTGGAAATCAGGAATAGAAAATAAAAATAAAGGAAAAAGTACATGCGAGGGAAGAGGGCGCGACGAAACGTACCTGCCGCAGTTGTCACGTCATTCGTGAGGAGGTAGAGTCAAAGAGAATTGGACGAACAAGAACGGCGGAACAGCCAAAAGGACGGGGAACCACCTATCCGAAGTGACAGGAAATCGTGATTAGTGAATCTTGATTTCTTTTCCTCCCCGGTCTCCACGTACGTGCAAGCATGGGCCAGGCCCACCATATCTTTTTTAGTTTCCTAGGCTAGCACACCAGAGGCTGAGCGAGCCGCTGAGATTGGCTTCAATTTGTTTTTCACTCGAACACATGCATGCTTGTACGTATATACCTGGGAGGGGGCCCTTGACTTTTGGGGGCCCGGGGCGGCCGCCCCATTCGCCCTGCCCCAGGACCAGCCCTGTCCTCAAGGGGGGCACGCAGCCAGCCCTAGAGGCCCCTCGTCTCTCTCTCTCTCTCAAGGCCCATGTTGGCCCATTAGTTCCCCCGGGGGTTCCGATAAACCCCGGGCACTCCGATATTTATCCGGTGACCCCCGGAACTCATCCGGTGTCCGAATAATATCATCAAATATAGCATTCTTTATGTCTCGACCATTTTGAGACTCCTCATCATGTCTGCGATCTCATCTGGGACTCCGAACAATCTTCGGTCATCAAAAACACATAACTCATAATATGAATCGTCATCGAACGTTAAGCGTGCGGACCCTGTGGGTTCGAGAACTATGTAGACATGACCTAGACACATCTCCGGTCAATAACCAATAGCAGAACCTGGATGCTCATATTGGCTCCTACATATTCTTCGAAGATCTTTATTGGTCAAACCGCATAACAACATACGTTGTTCCCTTTGTCATCGATATGTTACTTGCCCGAGATTCGATCGTCGGTATCACCATACCTAGTTGAATCTCATTACCTGCAAGTCTCTTTACTCGTTTCGTAATACATCATCTCGTGACTAACTCATTAGTCATTTGCTTGCAAGGCTTATTATGATGTGCATTGCCGAGAGGGCCCAGAGATACCTCTCCGACAGTCGGAGTGACAAATCCTATTCTTGATCTATGCCAATACCACAAACACTTTCGGAAACACCTGTACAGCATCTTTATAATCACCCAATTACATTGTGACAATTGATAGCACACAAGGTGTTCCTCCGGTACTCGGGAGTTGCATAATCTCATAGTCAGAGGAACATGTATAAGTCATGAAGAAAGCAATAGCAATAAAACTAAACAATCATTGTGCTAAGCTTACGGATGTGTCTTGTCCATGACATCATTCTCCTAATGATGTGATCCCGTTGATCAAATGACAACACATGTCTATGGTTAGGAAACTTAACCATCTTTGATTAACGAGCTAGTCAAGTAGAGGCATACTAGGGACACTCTGTTTTGTCTATGTATTCACACATGTATCAAGTTTCCGGTTAATACAATTCTAACATGAATAAAATACATTTATCATGATATATAAGGAAATATAAATAAAAACTTTATTATTGCTTCTAGGGCATATTTCCTTCAGGTAATACGCGCAAAAACTGGGCCAGCTCATCGCGTGGCTGCTCGGTCGCTCGCCTGTGCGAAGTGCCGGCAATTTGACGCAAAAACCAGAGGGAGTATTTGGGTCGTCATCATTTTTGTTTCAATGTAACGAAGATTTTGCATGTTTACCATTCAATCTCTCACCCATCCAGTCGAACAAATGTTAAAAAAAGCAATAGAGCCCGTCCAACAAAATTGTAGAAAAAAAGGAAAAAAGAAACGCCTTTTCACTGTCACTGACATGGGGGGTTTAAGTGAGCTCGGGGGGTTATCATCAAATCCCCCTC
>LR738714.1:767990758-768020955 GCA_902687465.1 Secale cereale | reverse complement strand
GCCTACCACCTCGCCGCCGGCCTCCGGCCTCTCCCCCACAGTCGGCAACCTCGTCTCCCGCCTCCGCTCTCTCCCCTCCCATCGTCACAAGACGAGAGAAGAGAAGAGAAGAGCGGAGGGAGGTCGAGCGACCAGGTCGGTCAGGAGGCGCCCACATATCCGCCCACAACCGCCTAGTGACCACAGCACGCCATGCCGTCTTCAAGGGATTCTTCCACCTCGACGGACGTGCTCGCTCTCTCGCGCGCCAGGAGAGGAGAGGAAGCCTTCTGCTTCTTCCTCGCTCCATGCCCCCGATGCCACGCCACGGATCGAGCTTCCCCTGCTCCCACCCACGCCATGGATCCAGCTTGCTCCCCTCCTCAAGGTCCGCCTCTCTCGCCCATCTCTTCCTCCTGTTGCCTGCTGCACCGCTCACCCTCACCTTCTCTCCCTCCCTCCTACCTATCCTAGGGCTCGGCCACGTTACGCAACCACACGACGCCATGGCCATGGATGGACCTTCCCCTGCTGCCACGCTCGTCAAAGGTCCGCTCTTCGGTTCGATTTGCTCTTCATCCCTTCCTTGCCCTCCCCCTCCCTAGTTGATCTTCTTCCGGTTGGTTGCTTGCTTCTATGCTTTCCTGGTTTGAGAAGGAAAATAAGTTGCATGAAACACACATTAATTGAAACTAGTTAGCGAGGAATGCATACATTGGATTTCAACATAAAATGGTATCAAATATTTCAATTCAATCTAAAATGGATTCAGCCTTATGAATATGAGATCATGGCATCTATAAACCATATTTATGTATAAAGGGTCTTGTGCTTTTGGAAGTATATATAAAAATGATGTATATATTCGAATAGAAAAGGATCCTGCCTAGAAAAAATGAAAATGGATTGGAATTGAGTTGGCACGGTAAACGTGCAAGCTTTTTCTCAGCACCAAGACTCCATGGGTGTTAGGATCATTACTTTGTAATCTAGATTATTGACTCTAGTTCAAGTGGGAGACTAAAGGAAATATGCCCTAGAGGCAATAATAAAGATGTTATTTGTATTTCCTTATATCATAATAAATGTCTTTTATTCATGCTAGAATTGTATTAACCATAAACTTAGTACATGTGTGAATACATAGACAAAACAGTATGTCCCTAGTATGCCTCTACTAGACTAGCTTATTGATCAAAGATGGCTATGTTTCCTAGCCATAGACATGAGTTGTCATTTGATCAACGAGATCACATCATTAGGAGAAAGATGTGATGGACAAGACCCATTCGTTAGCTTAGCACTATGATCGTTTAGTTTTACAGCTATTGCTTTCTTCATGACTTATAAATGTTCGTATGACTATGAGATTATGCAACTCCCGTATACTGGAGGAAAACCTTGTGTGCTATCAAACGTCACAACGTAACTGGGTGATGATAAAGATGCTCTACAGGTGTCTCCGAAGGTGTTCGTGGTGTTGGCATAGATCAAGAATAGGATTTGTCACTCTTAGTGTCAGAGAGGTATCTCTAGGCCCTCTCGGTAATACACATCATAATAAGCCTTGCAAGCAAATGACTAATGAGTTAGTCACGGGATGATGTATTACGGAACGAGTAAAGAGACTTGCCGGTAACGAGATTGAAATAGGTATTGAGATTCCGACGATCGAATCTCGGGCAAGTAACATACCGATGACAAAATGAACAACGTATGTTGTTATGCGGTTTGATCGATAAAGATCTTCGTAGAATATGTAGGAGCCAATATGAGCATCCAGGTTCCGCTATTGGTTATTGACCGGAGATGAGTCTCGGTCATGTCAACATAGTTCTCGAACCCGTAGGGTCCCCACGCTTAACGTTTGATGACGATCGGTGATACGTCCAAAACGTATCTATAATTTCTGCTTGCTCCATGCCACTTTTGGGTGATATTGCTATGATATTCATACACTTCCATACACTTTTGATCATATTTGGACTAACTTACTAATCCAGTGCACCCCAGTGCCAGTTTCTGTTTTCGGCTGTTTTTGTATTTCAGGTCTTCACGTTACGAGAACTGCCAGAAAAAATCCAGAAAAATTATATAAAAAATCAGCGTTTCGGAAACTACCGTGCGTCCGAAGGACAGCCGGGGGGGCCACCAGGGCTCCAGGCGCCTTGGCGGCGCGCCCCCCCTGGGCCGCGCCGGGGGGGGCGCCTGGGCCCCCCGAAGCTTCCCCGATGCCCCCCTTTGGCATATATTTAAAGCGTCCTCTGAAACCCTCAGAACAGGAACTCTTTTCACGATCCCATCTCTGTTCCGCCACCGCCGCCGCTTCCAAGATCGGGAGCACCAGGAGAACTCTTCCCGGCACCCTGCCGGAGGGGAGGATCACCACCGGGAGCTTCTCCACCACCATGGACGCCTCCCGGATGAGTCGTGAGTAGTCTCCCTTGGACCATGAGTCCATGACCAGTAGCTATGTGATGTTCTCCTCCCGTTCTTGTGCTTCACTAATTAGTCCTCGTGAGCTGCCCTACATGATCGAGGCACATATGTAATCCTTATGCTGTTGCTATGTTGAGTTTGTTGGGATCCGATGGATTATGAGATTATGTTCAGATTGATCTTGAGTAATATATTTGATTCACCTCTTTTATATTTATGTTCATAAGTAATTCTTGCATGTTCTCCATTGTTATTTATTGCTTTGGCCAAGTAGTAGGTAGTGACTCCAAGAGGGAACGTTATGCTTGATTGTGGGTTCATGCCCCTCGATGACTAGCTTGAGTGACAGAAACATGAGTCTAGGGGATGTGCTGTTGCCACAAGGGGGAAAACAACGGTGCTTGTGCCCGCAGGTGCAAGGATTGTTTACTTTACGCAAAGTTCTTTTAATGCAGTTGTCTGTTGCATTGAGTTTACACTATGGGTGGGGCTCGTAACTTAATACCAGCGAGATGTTCTGGATAGATATCTCAAGGTGGATGATTAGTAGTATATATTGATGGATTTCGGTCTACTTACTTTGGCGTACCGCCCATGCTTTGAACCTCAACCTTTCTTGCAATGTAGTCAGCATTGGTTTGCGTTCGTGGTCCTGTCAATTGCCCAGCTGTAATTCGTTTACCTCACATAGATGTTTTATCGTCTTTTGGGAGAGAGACATCACTAGTGAGCATCATGACACTCCGGTCCATATTACCATCATTGATCACATCCGCTATTTACTTTTCGCTATTACTTACTATTGCAAACACTATCTATCACTACTATCATTGCTTTTAACCCTTTGTGAACTACAAGGCCGGAGGGATTGACAACCTCTCTGTACTCGTTGGGAGCAAAGTTATTTGTATCTGTGTGCAGGTCCACGTTGATTGCTAATATCTGGCGCCGTTAGCAGTTGACACCTACTTGTTGAACCTACGAGTCTCTGGGGATTCGATCCTTGGCATCTTTGCTAAGGGAAAACACTTCCACAACACTGCATCTTACACCTTCCACTTGGGGTAACCAACGAGGGGTTCGAGGCGCATCAAGGAGTATTTTCTGGCACCGTTGTCGGGGACTCCACTCTTCAGGATAGGGGAGTTGCATGCTATCTTTTACCTTTGCTTTTTAGTCTTGTTAGTTTACTTTTCATTTTTTTTCTTTAGTACCTTTTATCGAAAATCACAAAAATAGTTATCTTGCTTGCTTGCTACTATGGGTTCCACCGAGAACACCAAGTTGTGTGACTTCACTAGTCACAACAACGATGATTTTATCAGCACACCTATCACTACACCTGCCACTTCAGCACCTTCATATGAAATTAAACCTGCTTTACTGAACTTAGTTATGAGAGAACAATTCTCCGGTGCTGGAGATGATGCTGCTTTACACTTGAACAACTTTGTTGAACTTTGTGATATGCAAAAGTACCAAGAAATAGATGGTAATATTGTTAAGCTTAAGCTTTTTCCTTTCTCCTTGAGAGGAGGAGCTAAAATTTGGTTTCAGTCTTTGCCTAGAAATAGCATAGATTCATGGGACAAGTGCAAAGATGCTTTTATCGGAAAATACTATCCACCTGCTAAAATTATACAACTTAGAAGTAACATAATGAATTTTAAACAATTGGATAATGAACACGTTGCCCAAGCTTGGGAACGTATGAAATCTCTTATCAAGAACTGCCCTACTCACGGTTTGACTACTTGGATGGTTATCCAAACTTTTTATGCAGGCTTGAACTTTACCTCGCGGACTTGTTAGATTCGACCGCGGGAGGAACTTTTATGTCAACTACACTTGGTGCTGCCACGAAGCTTCTCGATGAGATGATGACCAACTATTCCCAATGGCACACCGAACGCGCTCCAACAGGTAGGAAGGTAAACTCTGTCGAGGAGATTTCCTCCCTTAATGAAAAAGTTGACTTGATCATGTCTCTACTTTCGAAGCAATCTACTGTTGATCCTCTTGATGTTCCTTTAAATTCTTTGATTGCTCAAGAACAAGTAGATGTGAATTTTATCTCTAGAAACAATTTTAACAACAATGCTTTTAGGAGTAACTTTGGTAGCAATCCTAGACCGTTCCCCTCTAATTCTTATGGGAACAACAATGCTTATCCTATCACCAAGAACTCCAATACTGAACTAGAGATTATGCTTAAAGATTTCATCACTACCCAAAAAGTATTTAATAAGAATGTAGAAGAAATACTACATAAACTAGATGATCTCTCTTTGAAGGTAGACCACTTAGCCAATGAGATAGAATTGCTAAAAATTAAAACTTCTCCTCTTGAGGAGAGGAAGGTCACTCCTATTAATGCTACTCAAGTGCAAATTAATGAAAACATTAGGATGATGGCTAAACTTAAAGAAAGATGGGCTAGAGAAAGGGAGGAAGAAGATAGAATTAAGAGCCTTCCTACCCACCACACTGTTGCTACTATCCAAGTTGTTGAGGATGTTCAAACTCTTAGCACCCAATGTACTCCTGGTCCCATTGGACCTATTAATGGTGATGCTATGACTATAGAAACTACCAAACAAGTGAACCTAAAGGACACCACTACCACTTTACTTGATGCTCGTGACCTTGATTTTGATAATTGCACTCTTACCGAAGTTATTGATTTCCTTCACAAGATGTCTAGAGATCCCCGCACTAGCACGCTTAATCTTGCCTTCACAGAGCATATCACTAATGCTCTCATCAAAGCTAGGGAGGAGAAACTTAGAGTAGAAGCCTCCATACCTAGAAAGCTAGAAGATGGTTGGGATCCTATGATAAAAATTAAATTGAATGACTTCTCTTGTTATGCATTATGTGATGTTGGTGCTAGTACCTCTGTTATGCCCAAAAGAATATATGATATGCTTAAATTGAAACCTTTTGATTCTTGTTCTTTTGGTGTTCGTCTCGTTGATTCTTCCATAAAGAAACCTTTGGGGAGGATCGACAATGTTCTTATCGTTGTTAATGATAATTATGTTCCCGTTGATTTCACTATTATGGATATTGAATGTGATCCTTCATGTCCAATTATTTTGGGACGTCCCTTTTTGCGCACCGTTGGTGCTATCATTGACATGAAAGAGGGTAATATAAAATTTCAGTTTCCTCTCAAGAAAGGGATGGAACACTTCCCTCGAAAGAAGATCAAGTTACCTTTTGAGTCCGTTGTACGGGCTAGCTATTCTTTTACTCTTGATAAAACTTGATCTATATGCATTATGCCTAGCTTAAAGGCAGAAAAGAAAGCGCTTTTGGGAGGCAGCCCACATGAATAAATTTTTGCTTTTGTTGTGTTTTGATGTTGTTTACTGCTGTAGCATCATCATTGTATCTTTGCTTTTCATATTTGTGCCAAGTATAGCCTCTGATTGCTAGAAAGTTCAAAAGTTGTGAGGTGCTGTCCAGGAAACAGATTCTGTCCTTGGATAGAAAAATTCGTATAAAATCACCAGATCATCTTTTTGGTCTGAATTTTTTCTACAGCGTTCTCTATATAATTGTCTTTCGTGCGTCTGTTCTGAGTTTTTTGATTTGAGTTGCAGAAGTATCCCGAACAGATCAATTACTACCTGCTGTTCTGTTTTTCACAGATTCTGTCCTGTTTTGCCTTTCCTTCACTTTGCAAATCAAGAGCTTGATTTTTCTTTGCAAAAACCTTTTGGCAATCTTGAGAAACAGTATAACTTCAAGAATATCTTTATTTCCAGCAAGGTGCAATTATTTTATTAAGGGTACTAACCTCGCTAATCAGATTATGATGAGTTATGTATGAAGGGAGTTTTCAAGTGTGCGAGGGAAGATGATAAAAAGATTCAGGAGTGTCAAGCGCTCAAGCTTGGGGATGCCCCCGTGCACCCCCAAGAAATATTCAAGGAGACTCAAGCGTCTAAGCTTGGGGATGCCCCCGTGCATCCCCTTCTCCATCAACATTATCAGTTCGTCTTTCGTTCCGCTATATTTTTATCACTTCATGTGTTATGTGCTATGCTTGGAGCGTCTTGCTTTTAGTTTTCTTTTTAGTTTTTCATAACGAGTCGGAACTCAGCTTTCTTTATGTAGGAGAGAAACACGCTCCAGTTCTACCTAGAACATAACATAGAATTTTCATGTCTATCCTTGTTGTGTGTGTTCTTTGTCTTTTAAATAGCTACTATCATGCTCTGCTCTTACTATTCATGCTTATCTTTTCAAAGAGCTTTTGTTTAGTTGGTTGCTTGAACTCTATTTAATTATCATGCTCACCTTATTAAGAGAGTTTGCTTCCGTTGCATTGGTTAATGTGTCTATGATAAAGATGCTACGTGCATGATGGAGCTTAGTAGTTCAGGTTTTCTTATGGTTAATCTCAAATAGCTGGGGGTTCCCAATGTGTTATTGGAATACCAACTTGATTTGTTTGCCTATGATGTGGTATGGTTTAGTAATATCTTCCTTTGAGAATTTATTTTGATTGACTTGGCGTATGCTCACGCATATTTAAGACTGTAAAGAAAGTCTGTCAAGCCTTGATGATCTTTTATTTCTGAGTAGCGATATAACTTCCATGCCTGATTCAATATTGCTTTGTCACTCTGCATGATTATGACCGTCATTGCTCTCTTAGTTGGTCGCTCCCTGTCTTTTGCTAACCTCCACATGTACTAAGCAGACTAACCTTGCAATACATAGCTCATGGGAAAGTAGCTTAAAAACTATTGTGGTAAAGAATATGTTGCTTATGTATCTTATTTCTTATAAGTTGCTTGCTGAGCGGTAACCATGTTTCTGGGGACGCCATCAACTGTCACACTTTTGTTGAATATCATGTGAGTTGCTATGCATGTTCGTCTTGTCTGAAGTAAGGGTGATTTGCCGTGGGTTGAATGAGTATGCATATTGTTAGAGAAGAACATTGGGCCGCCAACCAAAGCCATGCATCATGGTGGAAGTTTTAGCTTGGACATTAATCCTCAATCTCTTATGAGAATATGCTTATGCATTGAAGAGGAGTCCATCATCTATTTTCTATGTTGTCCCGGTATGGATGTCCTCAAGTTGAGATCTATCAAAAACGAGAAATCAAATGCGATTTATCTCCTTGGACCTTTGTATAGGTGGCATAGAGGTACCCCTTTGTGACACTTGGTTAAAACATATGTAATGCAATGATAACCCATGGAGATCCGAGCTAATTAGGACAAGGTGCGAGCACTATTGGTATACGATGCATGAGGCTTGCAACTTATAGGGTGTCTTATGCATGACACATATGAAGTACTACTACCGTTGACAAAATTGCTTCCATGTTTTCAAAATAAAAAGCTCTAGAACTTAACCATTCTTTTACTTTTATGTTAAAGCACCAACTACTGAGAGCATGATTGTCATTCTGAGTGTAATGTGCATTGTCCCAAAGTAGCATTGTCTTTTGCATGATTGTGATATCATTTATTTTGAAATCATTGTATCTAGTCATCACTTAAACCTTGAAGGTGCCCCTGCATTTATGTTTTGCTTCACTAAAGGGGGCAAGCTAGATATTACTTTATCATATTTGCACATCATGTTCATTGCAAATCTTTTTGATGTTTCAGTTTCATGTTGTAAAACTTTCAGTCATTTGTGATTTTCTCGTGAGGCAACTTAATTACTATAGATTCATTGTCTCAGTAAGCTTTTGTCATATGACTATGAAAAAGTCCTATATGGTTAATAGCATGTCACCATAGAAATTATTCTTGTTATCATTTACCTACTCGAGGACGAGCAGGAATTAAGCTTGGGGATGTTGATACGTCCAAAACGTATCTATAATTTCTGCTTGCTCCATGCCACTTTTGGGTGATATTGCTATGATATTCATACACTTCCATACACTTTTGATCATATTTGGACTAACTTACTAATCCAGTGCACCCCAGTACCAGTTTCTGTTTTCGGCTATTTTTGTATTTCAGGTTTTCACGTTACGAGAACTGCCAGGAAAAATTCAGAAAAATTATATAAAAAATCAGCGTTTCGGAAACTACCGTGCGTCCGAAGGACAGCCGGGGGGGCCACCAGGGCTCCAAGCGCCCTGGCGGCGCCCCCCCTCCCCCCCCCTGAGCCGCGCTGGGGGGCGCCTAGGCCCCCCGAAGCTTCCCCGATGCCCCCCTTTGGCATATATTTAAAGCGTCCTCCGAAACCCTCAGAACAGGAACTCTTTTCGCGATCCCATCTCTGTTCCGCCGCCGCCGCCGCTTCCAAGATCAGGAGCACAAGGAGAACTCTTCCCGGCACCCTGCCAAAGGGGAGGATCACCACCGGGAGCTTCTCCACCACCATGGACGCCTCCCGGATGAGTCGTGAGTAGTCTCCCTTGGACCATGAGTCCATGACCAGTAGCTATGTGATGTTCTCCTCCCGTTCTTGTGCTTCACTAATTAGTCCTCGTGAGCTGCCCTACATGATCGAGGCACATATGTAATCCTTATGCTGTTGCTATGTTGAGTTTGCTGAAATCCGATGGATTATGAGATTATGTTTAGATTGATCTTGAGTAATATATTTGATTCACCTCTTTTATATTTATGTTCATAAGTAATTCTTGCATGTTCTCCATTGTTATTTATTGCTTTGGCCAAGTAGTAGGTAGTGACTCCAAGAGGGAACGTTATGCTTGATTGTGGGTTCATGCCCCTCGATGACTAGCTTGAGTGACAGAAACATGAGTCTAGGGGATGTGCTGTTGCCACAAGGGGGAAAACAACGGTGCTTGTGCCCGCGGGTGCAAGGATTGTTTACTTTACGCAAAGTTCTTTTAATGCAGTTTTCTGTTGCATTGAGTTTACACTATGGGTGGGGCTCGCAACTTAATACCAGCGAGATGTTCTGGATAGATATCTCAAGGTGGATGATTAGTAGTAGATATTGATGGATTTCGGTCTACTTACTTTGGCGTACCGCCCATGCTTTGAACCTCAACCTTTCTTGCAATGTAGTCAGCATTGGTTTGCGTTCGTGGTCCTGTCAATTGCCCAGCTGTAATTCGTTTACCTCACATAGTTGTTTTATCGTCTTTTGGGAGAGAGACATCACTAGTGAACATCATGAGACTCCGGTCCATATTACCATCATTGATCACACCCGCTATTTACTTTTCGCTATTACTTACTATTGCAAACACTATCTATCACTACTATCATTGCTTTTAACCCTTTGTGAACTACAAGGCCGGAGGGATTGATAACCTCTCTGTACTCGTTGGGAGCAAAGTTATTTGTATCTGTGTGCAGGTCCACGTTGATTGCTAATATCTGGCGCCGTTAGCAGTTGACACCTACTTGTTGAACCTAGGAGTCTCTGGGGATTCGATCATTGGCATCTTTGCTAAGGGAAAACACTTCCACAACACTGCATCTTACACCTTCCACTTGGGGTAACCAACGAGGGGTTCGAGGCCCATCAATCGGTATTATGAGTTTATGAGTTTTATGTACCGAAGGTAGTTCGGATTCCCGAATGAGATCACGGAGATAAAGAGGAGTCTCGGAATGTCCGAGACGTAAAGATTGATATAGTGTACGACTATATTCGGACACCGGAAGTGTTCTGGAAAAGTTTCTGATTTAACCGGAGTGCCGGAGGGGGTTACCGGAACCCCCCGAGGGAGTATGGGCCATAGTGGGCCATTGAGGGAAAGAGAGAGGCAGCCCATAGGGCTGGCCGCACCCTCCCTCTAGGGATCCTAGTTGGACTAGGAAAGGGGGGAGGCGCCCCTCTTCTTCCTTCTTCTCTCCCCCTTCCTTTCCTACTCCTAGTAGGAATAGGAAAGGGGGTTCCTATTCCTATTAGGAGTAGGAATCCTACTCCTGGCGTGCCCTAGAAGGCCAGCCGCACCTCCCCCCTTGCTCCTTTATATACGGGGCTAGAGGCACCCAAAGACACAGAAGAAACATTGTTCTAACCGTGTGCGGTGCCCCCCTCCACAGAAATACACCTCGGTCATACCGTTGCAGTGCTTAGGCGAAGCCCTACGCCGGTAACTTCATCATATCCGTCACCACGCCGTCGTGCTGACAAAACACTCCCGTGAAGCTCAACTGCATCAAGAGCTCGTGGGACATCATCAAGCTGAATGTGTGCTGAACGCAGAGGTGTCGTACGTTCGGTGCTTGATCGGTTGAAACGCGAAGAAGTTCGACTACATCAACCGCGTCACTAGACGCTTTCGCTTTCGGTCTACGAGGGTACGTAGACACACTCTCCCCTCTCATTGCTATGCATCTGGTAGATAGATCTTGCGTGATCGTAGGAATTTTTTTGAAATACTACGTTCCCCAACAGTGGCATCATGAGCCAGGTCTATGCGTAGATGATATGCACGAGTAGAACACAAGTGAGTAGTGGATGATACTAGTCATACTGCTTACCAGCATGTCATACTTTGGTTCGACGGTATTGTGAGATGAAGCGGCCCGGACCGACATTACGCGTACGCTTACGCGAGACTGGTTTCACCGTTATGAGCACTCGTTGCTTAAAGGTGACTGGCGGGTGTCTGTCTCGCTCACTTTAGCTGAATCGAGTGTGGCTACGCCCTGTCCTTGTGAAGGTTAAAACAGCACATACTTGACAAAAAATCATTGTGGTTTTTGTATGCGTTGGTAAGAACGGTTCTTGCTAAGCCCGTAGCAGCCACGTAAAACTTGCAACAACAAAGTAGAGGACGTCTAACTTGTTTTTGCAGGGCATGTTGTGATGTGATATGGTCAAGACATGATGAGTTATACGTTATTGTATGAGATGATCATGTTTTGTAAAGTTATCGGCAACTAGCAGGAGCCATATGGTTGTCGCTTTATTGTATGAAATACAGTCGCCATGTAATTGCTTTACTTTATCACTAAGCGGTAGCGATAGTCATGGAAGCAATAGTTGGCGAGACGACAACAATGCTACGATGGAGATCAAGGTGTCGCGCCGGTGACGAAGGTGATCATGACGGTGCTTTGGAGATGGAGATCAAAAGCACAAGATGATGATGGCCATATCATGTCACATATTTTGATTGCATGTGATGTTTATCTTATTGTGCTTCTTATTTTGCTTAGTACGGCGGTAGCATTATAAGATGAGCCCTTACAAAATTTCAAGGTATAAGTGTTCTCCCTGAGTATGCACCGTTGCAAAAGTTCGTCGTGCCGAGACACCACGTGATGATCGGGTGTGATAAGCTCTACGTTCACATACAATGGGTGTAAGCCAGTTTTGCACACGCAGAATACTCGGATTAAACTTGACGAGCCTAGCATATGCAGATATGGCCTCGGAACACTGGAGACCGAAAGGTCGAGCGTGAATCATATAGTAGATATGATCAACATAAGATGTTCACCACTGAAAACTACTCCATCTCACGTGATGATCGGACATGGTTTAGTTGATTTGGATCACGTGATCATTTAGATGACTAGAGGGATGTCTATCTAAGTGGGAGTTCTTTAAGTAATATGATTAATTGAACTTTAATTTATCATGAACTTAGTCCTGATAGTTTTTGCATATCTATGTTGTTGTAGATCAATGGCTCGTGCTACCGTTCCTTTGAATTTTAATGCATTCCTAGAGAAAGCTAAGTTGAAAGATGATGGTAGCAATTACACGGACTGGGTCCGTAACTTGAGGATTATCCTCATTGCTGCACAGAATAATTATGTCCTTGAAGCACCGCTAGGTGACAAGCCCCCTCCCGCTAATGTAGACGCTTTGAACGTCTGGCAGATATGGTCTGATGACTACATGATAGTTCAGTGTGACGTGCTTTACGGCCTTGAACCGGGACTTCAACGACGTTTTGAACGTCATGGAGCATATGAGATGTTCCAGGAGTTGAAGTTAATATTTCAAGCAAATGCCCAGATTGAGAAATATGAGATTTCCAATAAGTTCTATAGCTGCAAGATGGAGGAGAATAGTTCTACCAGTGAACACTTGCTCAGAATGTCTGGGTACTACAATCATATGACTCAACTTGGTTGCAAAGTTGACGAGGATAGTGTTATTCATAGAGTTTTTCAATCACTGCCACCAAGCTATAAAGGCTTCGTGATGAACTATAATATGCAAGGGATGCAAAAGACAATTCCCGAGCTCTTCGCTATGCTCAAGGCTGCGGAGGTAGAAATCAAAAAGGAGCATCAAGTGTTGATGGTTAACAAGACCACTAGTTTCAAGAAAAAGGGCAAGGGAAAGAAGGGGAACTTCAAGAAGAATAGCAAGACAGTTGCTACTCCCGCGAAGAAACCCAAGTCTGGAGCCAAGCCTGAAACTGAGTGCTTCTACTGCAATGGGACTGGACACTGGAAGCGGAACTGCCCCAAGTATTTGGCGGATAAGAAGGATGGCAAGGTGAACAAAGGTATATGTGATATACAGGTTATTGATGTGTACCTTACTAATGCTCGTAGTAGTACCTGGGTATTTGTTGCTAATATTTGTAAATCGAAACAGGGAGTACGGATTAAACGAAGATTGGCTAAGGACGAGGTGACGATGCGCGTGGGAAATGGTTCCAAAGTCGATGTGATCGCCATCGGCACGCTACCTCTGCATCTACCTTCGGGGTTAGTTTTAGACCTGAATAATTGTTATTTGGTGCCAGCGTTAAGCATGAACATTATATCTGGATCTTGTTTGTTGCGAGACGGTTATTCATTTAAATCTGAGAATAATTGTTGTTCTATTTTTATGAATAATATCTTTTATGGTCATGCACCCTTGAAGAGTGGTCTATTCTTGTTGGATCTCGATTGTAGTGATACACATATTCATAATATTGAAGCCAAAAGATGCAAGGTTAATAATGACAGTGCGACATATTTGTGGCACTGCCGTTTAGGTCATATTGGTGTAAAGTGCATGAATAAACTCTATAGTGATGGACTTTTGGAATCACTTGATTATGAATCACATGGTGCTTGCGAACCATGCCTCATGGGCAAGATGACTAAATCTCCGTTCTCCGGAACAATGGAGCGAGCAACAGATTTGTTGGAAATCATACATACTGATGTATGTGGACCAATGAGTGTTGACGCTCGCGGCGGGTATTGTTATTTTCTGACCTTCACTGATGATTTGAGAAGATATGGGTATATCTACTTGATGAAACACAAGTCTGAAACATTTAATAAGCTCAAAGAATTTCAGAGTGAAGTAGAGAATCATCATAACAAGAAAATAAAGTTTCTACGATCTGATCATGGAGGTGAATATTTGAATTACGAGTTTGGTCTTCATTTGAAACAATGTGGAATAGTTTCACAACTCACACCACCCGGAACACCACAGCGTAATGGTGTGTCCGAATGTTGTAACCGTACTTTATTATATATGGTGCGGTCTATGATGTCTCTTACCGATTTACCACTATCGTTTTGGGGTTATGCTTTAGAGACAGCTGCATTCACGTTAAATAGGGCACCATCTAAATCCGTTGAGACGACACCTTATGAACTGTGGTTTGGCAAGAAACCAAAGTTGTCGTTTCTTAAAGTTTGGGGTTGCGATGCTTATGTGAAAAAGCTTCAACCTGATAAGCTCGAACCCAAGTCGGTGAAATGTGTCTTCATAGGATACCCAAAAGAGACTGTTGGGTACACCTTCTATCACAGATCCGAAGGCAAGATATTCGTTGCTAAGAATGGATCCTTTCTAGAGAAGGAGTTTCTCTCGAAATAAGTGAGTGGGAGGAAAGTGGAACTTGATGAGGTAATTGTACCTTCTCCTGAATTGGAAAGTAGTACATCACAGAAACTAGTTCCAGTGATTCCTACACCAATTAGTGAGGAAGCTAATGATGATGATCATGAAACTTTAGATCAAGTTCTGCTGAACTTCGTAGATCAACCAGAGTACGTTCCGCACCAGAGTGGTACGGCAACCCAGTTCTGGAAGTCATGTTACTAGACCATGATGAACCTACGAACTATGAGGAAGCGATGATGAGCCCAGATTTCGCAAAATGGCTTGAGGCCATGAAATCTGAGATGGGATCCATGTATGAGAACAAAGTATGGACTTTGGTTGACTTGCCCGATGATAGGCAAGCCATCGAAAATAAATGGATTTTCAAGAGGAAGATCGACGTTGACGGTAATGTTACTGTTTATAAAGCTTGACTTGTTGCGAAAGGTTTTCGACAAGTACAAGGAGTTGACTACGATGAGACTTTCTCACCCGTAGGGATGCTTAAGTCTGTCTGAATCATGTTAGCAATTGCCGCATTTTATGATTATGAAATCTGGCAAATGGATGTCAAAACTGCATTCCTGAATGGATATCTCAAAGAAGAGTTGTATATGATGCAACCAAAGGTTTTGTCGATCCTAAAGGTGCTAACAAAGTGTGCAAGCTCCAGCGATCCATCTATGGACTGGTGCAAGCATCTCGGAGTTGGAATATACGCTTTGATGAGGTGATCAAAGCATATGGTTTTATACAAATTTTGGAGAAGCCTGTATTTACAAGAAAGTGAGTGGGAACTCTATAGCATTTCTGATATTATATGTGGATGACATATTGTTGATTGGAAATGATATAGAATTTCTGGATAGCATAAAAGGATACTTGAATAAGAATTTTTCAATGAAAGACCTAGGTGAAGCTGCTTACATATTAGGCATCAAGATCTATAGAGATAGATCAAGATGCTTAATTGGACTTTCACAAAGCACATACCTTGATAAAGTTTTGAAGAAGTTCAAAATGGATCAGTCAAAGAAAGGGTTATTTCTTGTGTTACAAGGTGTGAAGTTGAGTAAGACTCAATGCCTGACCACTGCAGAAGATAGAGAGAAAATGAAAGTCATTCCCTATGCCTCAGCCATAGGATCTATCATGTATGCAATGTTGTGTACCAGACCTGATGTGTGCCTTGCTATAATTCTAGCAGAGAGGTACCAAAGTAATCCAGGAGTGGATCACTGGACAGCGGTCAAGAACATCCTAAAGTACCTGAAAAGGACAAAGGATATGTTTCTCGTATATGGAGGTGAAAAAGAGCTCGTCGTAAACGTTTACGTCGATGCAAGCTTTGACACTGATCCGTATGACTCGAAGTCACAAACCGGATATTTGTTTTTATTAAACGGTGGAGCTGTCAGTTGGTGCAGTTCCAAGTAGAGCGTCGTGGCGGGATCTACGTGTGAAGCGGAATACATAGGTGCTTCGGAAGCAGCAAATGAAGGAGTCTGGATGAAGGAGTTCATATCCAATCTAGGTGTGATACCTAGTGCATCGGTTCCAAATAAAACCTTTTGTGACAACACTGGAGCAATAGCCTTGGTGAAGGAATCCAGGTTTCACAAGAGAACAAAGCACATCAAAAGACACTTCAATTCCATCCGTGATCTAGTCAAGGAGGGAGACATATAAATTTGCAAGATACATACGGATCTGAATGTTGCAGACCCGTTGACTAAGCCTCTTCCACGGGCAAAACATGATCAGCACGAAGACTCCATGGGTGTTAGGATGATTACTTTGTAATCTAGATTATTGACTCTAGTTCAAGTGGGAAACTAAAGGAAATATGCCCTAGAGGCAATAATAAATATTTTATTTGTATTTCCTTATATCATGATAAATGTCTTTTATTCATGCTAGAATTGTATTAACCGGAAACTTAGTACGTGTGTGAATACATAGACAAAATAGTATGTCCCTAGTATGCCTCTACTAGACTAGCTTATTGATCAAAGATGGTTATGTTTCCTAGCCATAGACATGAGTTGTCATTTGATCAACGAGATCACATCATTAGGAGAACGATGTGATGGACAAGACCCATCCGTTAGCTTAGCACTATGATCGTTTATTTTTACTGTTATTGCTTTCTTCATGACTTATACATGTTCCTATGACTATGAGATTATGCAACTCTCGTATACCGGAGGAACACCTTGTGTGCTATCAAACATCACAATGTAACTAGGTGATTATAAAGATGCTCTACAGGTGTCTCCGAAGGTGTTCGTGGTGTTGGCATAGATCAAGAATAGGATTTGTCACTCCGAGTGTCGGAGAGGTATCTCTGGGCCCTCTCGATAATACACATCATAATAAGCCTTGCAAGCAAATGACTAATGAGTTAGTCATGGGATGATGTATTACGGAACGAGTAAAGAGACTTGCCGGTAACGAGATTGAACTAGGTATTTGTTGGAAATATGCCCTAGAGGCAACAATAAATTGGTTATTATTATATTTCCTTGTTCATGATAATTTTTTATTATCCATGCTAGAATTGTATTGATAGGAAACTCAGATACATGTGTGGATACATAGACAAACACCATGTCCCTAGTGAGCCTCTAGTTGACTGGCTCATTGATCAATAGATGGTTTCGGTTTCCTGACCATGGACATTGGATGTTGTTGATAACGGGATCACATCATTAGGAGAATGATGTGATGGACAAGACCCAATCCTAAGCCTAGCACAAGATCGTGTAGTTCGTATGCTAAAGCTTTTCTAAATGTCAAGTATCTTTTCCTTAGACCATGAGATTGTGCAACTCCCGGATACGGTAGGAATGCTTTGGGTGTACCAAACATCACAACGTAAATGGGTGGCTATAAAGATGCACTACGGGTATCTCCGAAAGTGTCTGTTGGGTTGGCATGAATCGAGACTGGGATTTGTCACTCCGTGTGACGGAGAGGTATCTCTGGGCCCACTCGGTAGGACATCATCATAATGTGCACAATGTGATCAAGGAGTTGATCACGGGATGATGTGTTACAGAATGAGTAAAGAGACTTGCCGGTAACGAGATTGAATAAGGTATCGGGATATCGACAATCGAATCTTGGGCAAGTACTATACTGGTAGACAAAGGGAATTGTATACAGGATTGATTGAATCCTTGACATCGTGGTTCATCCGATGAGATCATCATGGAGCATGTGGGAGCCAACATGGGTATCCAGATCCCGATGTTGGTTATTGACCGGAGAGTTGTCTCAGCCATGTCTGCATGACTCCCGAACCCGTAGGGTCTACACACTTAAGGTTCGATGACGCTAGGGTTATAGGGAATAGATGTGCGTGGTTACCGAATGTTGTTCGGAGTCCCAGATGAGATCCCAGACATCACGAGGAGTTTCGTAATGGTCCGGAGGTAAAAAATTATATATGGGAAGTCATCATACGGTCACCGGAATAATTCGGGGGGTTACCGGTATTATACCGGGACCATCGAAGGGGTTCCGGGGGTCCACTGGGAGGGTCCACCTGCCCCGGAGGGCCCCATGGGTTGTATGTAGAGAGGGACCAGCCCCTTAGTGGGCTGGGCGCCTCCCCCCCTAGGGCACATGCGCCTAGGGTTTGGGGGAACCCTAAGGGGGGCGCCCCCCTTGCCTTGGGGGGCAAGGCACCCCCCCTGGCCGCCGCCCCCTCCTCAGATTGGATCGGAGGGGCCCGGCCCCTCTCTCCCTTGCCCCTATATATATGTGGGGGGTGGGAGGGCAGCTACACCCAAGTTCTGGCGCAGCCCTCCCCCTCTCCCAAGTCCTCCTCCTCTCCCGCGGTGCTTGGCGAAGCCCTGCAGGATTGCCACGCTCCTCCATCACCACCACGCCGTCGTGCTGCTGCTGGACGGAGTCTTCCCCAACCTCTCCCTCTCTCCTTGTTGGATCAAGGTGCAGGAGATGTCACCGGGCTGCACGTGTGTTGAACGCGGAGGCACCGTTGTTCGGTGCTTAGATCGGATTCAGCCGCGATCTGAATCGCTTCGTGTACGACTCCACCGACCGCGTTCTTGTAACGCTTCCGCTTAGCGATCTACAGGGGTATGTAGATGCACTCCCCTCTCTCTCGTTGCTAGATTACTCCATAGATTGATCTTGGTGATGCGTAGAAAATTTTTGATTTTTGCTACGGTCCCCAACAGTGGCATCATGAGCTAGGTCTATGCGTAGTATCTTGCACGAGTAGAACACAGAGTAGTTGTGGGCATCGATTTGTCAATTCTCTTGCCGTTACTAATCTTATCTTGATTCGGCGGCATCGTGGGATGAAGCGGCCCGGACCAACCTGACACGTACGCTTACGTGAAACAGGTTCCACCGACTGACATGCACTAGATGCATAAGGTGGCTAGCGGGTGTCTGTCTCTCCCACTTTAGTCGGATCGGATTCGATGAAAAGGGTCCTTATGAAGGGTAAATAGAAATTGGCATATCACGTTGTGGTTTTGGCGTAGGTAAGAAACGTTCTTGCTAGAAACCTATAGCAGCCACGTAAAAAAACTTGCAACAACAATTAGAGGACGTCTAACTTGTTCTTGCAGCATGTGCCGTGTGATGTGATATGGCCAAAAGGATGTGATGAATGATATATATGTGATGTATGAGATTGATCATGTTCTTGTAATAGGAATCACGACTTGCATGTCGATGAGTATGACAACCGGCAGGAGCCATAGGAGTTGTCTTATTTTATTGTATGACCTGCGTGTCAATGAAAAACGCCATGTAATTACTTTACTTTATCGCTAACCGTTAGCCATAGTAGTAGAAGTAATGTTTGGCGAGACAACTTCATGAAGACACGATGATGGAGATCATGATGATGGAGATCATGGTGTCATGCCGGTGACGATGATGATCATGGAGCCCCGAAGATGAAGATCAAAAGGAGCAAAATGATATTGGCCATATCATGTCACTATTTGATTGCATGTGATGTTTATCATGTTTTTGCATCTTATTTGCTTAGAACGACGGTAGTAAATAAGATGATCTCTCACTAAAATTTCAAGATTTGTGTTCCCCCTAACTGTGCACCGTTGCTAAGGTTCGTTGTTCCGAAGCACCACATGATGATCAGGTGTGATTGGCTCTAACGTTCGCATACAACGGGTGTAAGCTAGATTTACACACGCAATACACTTAGGGTTCACTTGACAAGCCTAGCATGTACAGACATGGCCTCGGAACACGGAAGACCGAAAGGTCGAACATGAGTCGTATAGAAGATACGATCAACATAAAGATGTTCACCGTTGATGACTAGTCCGTCTCACGTGATGATCGGACACGGCGTAGTCGATTCGGATCATGTATCACTTAGATGACTAGAGAGATGTCTATCTGAGTGGGAATTCATTAATTTGATTAGATGAACTTAATTGTCATGAACAATAGTCTAAGTTGTCTTCGTAGATTATGTTGTAGACCAATAGCTTGCGTTGTAGCTCCCTTGTTTAATACGATCCTAGAGAAAGACTAAGTTGAAAGATATTGTAAGCAATGATACGGACTGGGTCCGTAGTCCGAGGAGTGTCCTCACGGCTACATGGAAGGCTTACGTCTTTGATGCACCGCTCGATGTGCAAACCCCTACAACGTCGTATGTGGATGTTGTGAACACCTGACAGACACGTCCTGATGACTACTTGATAGTTCAGTGCACCATACTTTACGGCTTAGAATCGGGTTTCCAATGATGTTTTGAACGCCATAAGACACATGAGATGTTCCAAGAGCTGAAATTGGGATTTCAGGATCATGCCCGTGTTGAGAGGTATGAGACCTCTGACAAGTTCTTTTGCCAACAAGATGGAGGAGAATAGCTCAACTAGTGAGCACGTGCTCAGAATGTCTGGGTGCTAAAATCACTTGAACCAAGTGGGAGTTAATGTTCCAGATGAGATAGTGGTTGACGGAATTCTCTAGACACTATCACCAAGCTACTAGAACTTCGTGATGAACTATGACATGCAAAGGATGGAGATGATCCCGGAGCTATTAGAAGTGCTTAAGACCGCAAAAGTGGAAATCAAGAAGGAGCATCAAGTGTTGATGGTTTAACAAGACCACTGGTTTCAAAAAGGGCAAGGGCTAAAAGGGAAACTTCATGAATGACAAACCAGTTGTCGCTCTAATGAAGGAACCCAAGGTTGAACCCAAACCTCGAGACTAAGTGCTTCTATTATAAGGGGAACGGTCACATGGTAGCGGAACTACCCCAAATACATGGTAGATAAGAAAGCTGGCAACTTCAACAAAGTATATTTGATATACGTGTTATTGATGTGTACCTTACTAGTACTCCTAGTAGTACCTGGGTATTGGATACTGGTTCAGTTGCTATTATTAGTGATTTGAAGCAAAAGCTACGGACTGAACGGAGACTAGCTAAGGGCGAGGTGACGATGTGTGTTGGAAGTGTTTCCAAGGTTGATAAGATCACCATCGCACGCTCCCTCTACCTTCGGGATTAGTGTTGAACCTAGATAAATGTTATCAGGTGTCTACGTTGAGCATGAATATGATTAGATCATGTTCATTGCAATATGGTTATTCATTTAAGTTAGAGAATAATGGTTATTCTGTTTACATGAATAATACCTTCATGGTCATGCACCCAATGGTTTATTGAATCTCGATCATAGTAATACACATGATAATAATATTAACGCCAAAAGATGTAGAATTATTAATGATAGTACCACTTTCTTGTGGCATTGCCGCTTAGGTCATTTTGGCATAAAATGCATGAAGAAACTCCATGTTGATGGATGTTTGGAGTCACTTGATTTTGAATCACTTGACACATGCGAGCCATGCCTCATGGGCAGGATGACTAAGATCCCGTTTTCAGGTACAATGAAACGGGCAAGTGACTTGTTGGAAATCATACATGATGATGCGTGTGATCCAATGAGAATTAAGGCGTGTGGTGGATATCATTATTTTCTCATCTTCACTGACGATTTGAGTAGATATGGGTATATTTACTTAATGAAGCAAAAGTCTGAAACGTTTGAAAAGTTCAAGCAATTTCAGAGTGAAGTTAAGAATCATCATAACAAGAATATCATGTTCCTACGATCTGATCAAGGGGAGATTTTTTGAGTTATGAGTTTGGCAATCACTTAAGACATTGTGGAATTGTTTCGCAGTTGAAGCCACCTGGAACACCACAGCATAATGGTGTGTCCGGACGTTGTAATCGAACCTTATGAGATATGGTGCGATCTATGATGTCTCTTACCGATCTACCACTATTATTTTGAAGTTATGCATTAGAGACAGCTGCATTCACTTTAGATAGGGCACCATCCAAGTCCGTTGAGACGACGTCGTATGAACTATGGTTTGGCAAGAAACCAAAGTTGTCGTTTCTTAATGTTTGGGGCTGCGATGCTTGTGGCTTCAGCCGGAAAAAGCTCGAACCCAAAGCGGACAAATACATCTTCATAGGATACCCAAAGGTAATAGTTGGGTATACCTTCTATCTCAGATCCAAGGGCAAAAAATGTTTGTCGCTAAGAACTGGTCCTTTCTCGAGAAGGAGTTTCTCTCGAAAGAATTGAGTGGGAGGAAGATAGAACTTGATGAGGTTGTCGAACCCTCACTTCAACCGGAGAGTAGTGCAACACAGAAAGATGTTTCTGTTGAACCTACGACTGTTGAAGAGGAAACTAATGATAGTGATCATAAAGCCTCGAATCAAGTTGCTATCGAACCTCGTAGGTCGACAAGGATATGTACTACTCCTGAGTGGTACGGTGATCCTGTCTTAGATGTCATGTTGTTGGACAACAATGAACCTACAAACTATGGAGAAGCGATGGTGGGCCCGTATTTCGACAAATGGTTAGAAGCCGAGAAATCTGAGATAGGATCCATGTATCAAAACAAAGTATGGACTTTGGTGGACTTGCCCGATGATCGGCAAGCCATTGAGATAAATGGATCATTAAGAAGAAGACGGACGTGGACGGTAATGTCACCGTCTATGAAGCTCGACTTGTGGCAAAGAGTTTTTCACAAGTTCAAGGAGTTGACTACGATGAGATTTTCTCACCCGTAGCGATGCTTAAGTCCGTCGGAATCATGTTAGCATTAACTACATTTATGAAATCTGGTAGATGGATGTCAAAACAAGTTTCCTTACCAGTTTTCGTAAGGAAAGGTTGTATGTGATACAATCAGAAAGGTTTTGTCGATCCTAAGGATGCTAAAAGGTATGCTGGCTCCAGTGATCCTTCAATGGACTAGAGCAAGCATCTCGGAGTCGGAATATACGCTTTGATGAAGTGATCAAACCCAATCGGTTTATACAAAGCTTGTTAGAAACTTGTATTTACAATAAAGTGAGTGGGAGCACTACAACATTTCTGATAAGTATATGTGAATGACATATTGTTGATCCAAAATGATGTAGAATTTCTGGAAAGCATAAAGGGTTGTATGAAAGGAGTTTTTCAAAGGAAGACCTGGATAAAGTTGCTTACATATTGGGCATCAAGATCTATAGAGATAGATCAAGACGCCTGATGATACTTTCAAAAGAACACACACTTTGACATGTTTTTGAAGGAGTTCAAAATGGATCAGTCAAAGAAGGAGTTCTTACCTGAGTTGTAAGGTGTGAAGTTGAGTAAGACTCAATGCTTGACCGCGGCAGAAGAAAGAGGAAGGACGAAGGTCATCCCCTATGCTTTTGTCATAGGCTCTATACAGTATGACATGCTGAGTACCGCACCTGATGTGTGCCTTGCCACATGTCTGGCAAGAAGGTACAAAGGTGATCCAGGAGTGGATCACTAGATAGCGGTCAAAATTATCCTTAGAGGAATAAGGAAATGTTTCTCGGTTATGGAGGTGATAAAGAGTTCGACGTAAATAGTTACGTCGATGCAAACTTAACACCCATCCAGATAGCTCTGAGTAAAGATACCGGATACGTATAATGGAGCAACAATTTGGAATAGCTCCAAGTGGAACGTGGTAGCAGCATCTACAATATTACATAAAGTTTTGCGAAATACATAGGGATCTAAATGTTGCAGACCCGTTGATTACAACCTCTCTCATAAGCATAACATGATCAAACCCAGAACTCATTGAGTGTTAATCACATAGTGATGTGAACTAGAGTATTGACTCTAGTAAACTCTTTGGATGTTAGTCACATGGCGATGTGACCTGTGAGTGTTAATCACATGGCGATGTGAACTAGATTATTAACTCTAGTGCAAGTGGGAGACTGTTGGAAATATGCCCTAGAGGCAATAATAAATTGGTTATTATTATATTTCCTTGTGCATGACAATTGTTTATTATCCATGCTAGAATTGTATTGATAGGAAACTCAGATACATGTGTGGATACATAGACAAACACCATGTCCCTAGTGAGCCTCTAGTTGACTGGCTCGTTGATCAATAGATGGTTGCGGTTTCCTGACCATGGACATTGGATGTCGTTGATAACGGGATCACATCATTAGGAGAATGATGTGATGGACAAGACCCAATCCTAAGCCTAGCACAAGATCGTGTAGTTTGTATGCTAAAGCTTTTCTAAATGTCAAGTATCTTTTCCTTAGACCATGAGATTGTGCAACTCCCGGATACCGTAGGAATGCTTTGGGTGTACCAAACGTCACAACGTAAATGGGTGGCTATAAAGGTGCACTACGGGTATCTCCGAAAGTGTCTGTTGGGTTGGCACGAATCGAGGCTAGGATTTGTCACTCCGTGTGACGGAGAGGTATCTCTGGGCCCACTCGGTAGGACATCATCATAATGTGCACAATGTGATCAAGGAGTTGATCACGGGATGATGTGTTACGGAATGAGTAAAGAGACTTGCCGGTAACGAGATTGAACAAGGTATCGGGATACCGACGATCGAATCTTGGGCAAGTACTATACCGGTAGACAAAGGGAATTGTATACGGGATTGATTGAATCCTTGACATCGTGGTTCATCCGATGAGATCATCGTGGAGCATGTGGGGGCCAACATGGGTATCCAGGTCCTGCTGTTGGTTATTGACCGGAGAGTTGTCTCGGCCATGTCTGCATGACTCCCGAACCCGTAGGGTCTACACACTTAAGGTTCGATGACGCTAGGGTTATAGGGAATAGATGTGCGTGGTTACCGAATGTTGTTCGAAGTCCCGGATGAGATCCCAGACATCACGAGGAGTTCCGGAATGGTCCGGTGGTAAAGATTTATATATGGGAAGACATCATACGGTCACCGAAATAATTCGGGGGGTTATCGGTATTGTACCGGGACCACCGAAGGGGTTCCGGGGGTCCACCGGGAGGGCCCACCTGCCCCGGAGGGCCCCATGGGCTGTATGTGGAGAGAGACCAGCCCATTAGTGGGCTGGGCGCCTCCCCCCTAGGGCCCATGCGCCTAGGGTTTGGGGGAACCCTAAGGGGGGCGCCCCCCTTGCCTTGGGGGCAACACTAGTAGAGAACGGACCTATTGTCCTGGTTGGTAAGGGCCTTTTGTCCCGGTTCTTGAACCGGGACTAAAGGGTCGGTACTAATGCCCTAGCCCTTTAGTCCCGGTTCAAACTAGAACCGGGACAGATGGGCCTCCACGGGGCCTGTGGGCGGAGCCCGGGCAGGAGGGCCTTTGGTCCCGGTTGATGGCACCAACCGAGACCAAAAGGCATCCACGCGTCAACATTTCTGTGGCTGTGGTTTTTGTTTTTTTTGAAAGGGGGGTGGTTTTGGGGGGTTAATTTAGGTGTTTCATATATTGTGTTAGCTAGCTAATGAATAGAGAGAAGTGTCCTCTCTTATGTCCATGCTTGGTCGACGCTACGTACTACACATACGTATAGAGAGGACTAGACACGCTAGCTAGCTAGCTAGTAAGCAAACGAAGGAAACAGAAGATCGTCATCAACATATATATGCATACAGAGAGAAGTGATATCGACCACCTCTCCTTCTCCGAGAGATTGGTCGAACAACAAGTTCTCGTATATCTATCCAACACTACCGGGTACATATATATAATAATTATCTCTTACAAATGTAATCTCCTATCATACGGACGCATGGTCCACATAGTATTCTCCGTCTTCAGCGATCACGTGGTCAAGGAAAAATGCCGCCAATTCCTCTTTAATTGCTCGCAGACGATCTGGTGCTAGGAGTTCATTCCGCATCCGAAAGATCTAATTTGAAGAAGGGGTAATTAATGATGGTAATGAAATAAAATTGTGAATATTATTAATTGCTTACGCACTTCAAATTGTGCGTCAGAGTAGCCCCGCTCACAGGTCGTGTGGCGGATGGACTCGCAAATGTAGTATCCACAAAAATCATTCCCTTGTTCCTGCCACAACCACTTTACAAGAAATAGAGGTCAATCAAACTGATAAGAAAGAATGCCAAATGGTATTGATGAAACTAGCGCTTGAATCAATAGGAGATGCGCGGAACATGCTACTATATAGTACTTACTTTCGGGTGTCTAAATTCCAGCTTCTTCGGTAGTCCCGGAGCTTTTTTGGTGAATTTTCTCCAAACCCTGCCAGACAAAGAAAACAATTACTTGATATCAGAAATGTACAAAGTTGTTGATATGCATGGTGGATAATGATCGATTTAACTTACTTCTCGAGCATTTGAGTCATGTCCGCATACTCCTTGGGATCTTTTCGTTTAGAGTCCAAGACAGTTACTACTCCCTGCTCAAGCTTAATCTCTAGGAGAATATAGTGGAAGCTGCGCACGCATGCATGAACTCATCAATTACATTACTATAACCTTGACTAATATATAAGGGAAACCGAATATGCACAAGACAGTAACACTCACTTGAAGTTGTAAGGAAAGAGTATTATATCTTTGTTTTAATTTACTACCAACGATCGTAGCAAGTTGGCCTCGGTATCTGCGACACGCAATGTAACCTCAGTTGCATCTATGAGATATGTGTTAATGAACCCAATATCACCGACTTGTCTTTTCTTCAATTTGACGATCTTCAATCTGCATAATATAGTGAGGATAATTATAAATACATGCAATGAAAGAGCTGAGCTATATAGAGAGGCTTAATGACAGAAGTAGTACTACTTACAGACAGTAGCAAGTGACCGTTGCTTTATCGAGGGCCAATTGATTGAAAAACTAATATAACTCCTCAAATGGAATAGGCAACAGTTCAATTCCAACGAGGTCATGCTCCGGTTTAACTCTCACATACAAACTATCCCTCCCCCCAGACTCTCTGCAGATTTTTCAAGTACCAATCATGCAATCTTCGCATCATCATTGATAGAGATCTTTCATCTTTGACGAGAGGCTTCCCGTACTCGTATATTTGTATCTGCACCTCCAAGAAATCATAATGTACATCGTCGGGCAGGGTAATCTCCAAGATTGCTATAACCGGGCACCATCTGCGGATCATTAGCGACGATGTCGCTAGACACCTTGAGCGGGGGGCACGATTGGTCCACTTGTTCGCCGAGATGGGCAATTTGTTTCCCAGCTCGTCCTTCTGCTAACCTTTGATCACTTCTAGTACTTCCCGACCGCTTCGCTTCGTGAAATGACTTTTCAATAATGCGGTCATAGTTGTCTTTCGACAGACACTTCGCTGGTTTCTTCAGGGCAGCCAGAGTGCGCTTTGCTTTCACCGGATCTATCTTCTCCTCCGGAGGTGGATGTCTCTGTGCTTTCAACCCTTCAAGCCAGTCCTTCACTTCACCTTCAGCGGTCTTCGTGTTTTCCTCGTCGGACCTCTCGTATGGTAACTTCTCTAGAGGCGTGAGAGAAGGACCGAATCTGTATTGCCTCCCGCCTCTGGCTGTACTGCTAGACGCCGGCAGACCAGATGGAGCGGCTGTCTTCTTTCCTTGCTTACGCGGCGGAGGAGAAGGACTACGATGCGTCGGAGCAGCCGGAGTGGCGGCGGGTCTGTTTCGCCATTGCTGACGAGGCGGAGAAGGAGGAGGCTGGCTGCTCGGGCGCGCCGGCGCAGGCGGAGTGCCGCCACGTGCCGGAGAAGGAGCCGGAGTGCCCTGATCGTCACTCGCCGGAGGAGGAGGCGGTGGAGGAGGCGGAGTGCCCTGACTCACCGAAGGAGGAGGAGGAGGCGGAGGCGTCCAGTTCAGAATGTTGATGAGGTCCTTCCGCCATAGGCATGGAGTCTTCAGAGAAGAACCCAGCCGACCCCTTCACCGGTAGGGTGGTCAAGCTGGAGGTCCTCAAATCCCTCCATTATTTCATCCACCATCACCCTAGCATATCCTTCTGGAATCGGCCGGCAGTGAAAAGTTGCGCTGGGTCTAGTAGGATAAACAGAGCCATCAGCCGCCTTGACCTTCATATTAATCCATTGCGTCATAAGGTGGCAATTTTGAGACTCCGTGATAGAATCCATGGGATAGCTAGCAGGAGCCGTCAAGACATGCTCTGGCTAAAGCAGCTCGGTGGAAGCCACGCTGCTTCTCCGCTGAGATGGCGGGGTAGCTTCGGGGGAAGCTTCGGCAGTTCTTTTGCTGCGATTTGCTTCTCGTTCCTCTATCGCTTGTACCCTGGCATGCAGCGCCTACATTCGGTGTGCTGCACTTTCTTCCTCCTCTCGTGGCATTTGTAACCGCCTGCGTCCGGAAACCCGGCCTTCCATGGAAGGCAGCCTGGCGTGCCTCGTGTCCGTCCAGGGTGCTCAGGATTCCCGAGGGCCATTGTGAGCTCGTCGTTCTCTCTGTCGGGAACGAACGTCCCTTGCTGCGCTGCTTTGATATATTGCCGCATCTTCCTACGTGGTATTTCCAATTGCTTGTCCGTCCAAATGCCCCACCCTGATACAGGGTCGAAGGTTCCGCCAGCCCCGAAGAACCAAGTCCGGCAACGGTCTAGCCAGTTCATTGTCTCTGGTTCAATCCCTTTCTGAAGCAGATCATTCTCAGCCTTGGCCCACTTAGGCCGGGCTCTGAGGTAGCCACCTGACCCCGTGCGATGGTGATGCATCTTCTTCGCATCATTTTTCTGGTTTGTCGCCGACATCTTCTTACTCTTTTCCGATGTCTTATAGGCCACAAATGCGGGCCAGTCATCTCTGATCTTCTCATATATGCCCTTGAATTCTGGTGTCTCTTTTTTGCGGACAAACTTATTCAGGTGTTTCTTCCACCCCCTGAATAGGTCAGCCATCTTCGTAAGAGCAAAAGACTTGATTAATTCCTCTTTAATTGGCTTCGCTGGATCATCCTCTGGCGGTAGGGTGAAATTTGACTTCAACTCAGTCCAAAGATCTTCTTTCTGCATATCAGTGGCATAAGACACCTGAGGGTCTTCTGCAGCCGGCTTTAACCATTGTTGGATGCTGATCGGGATCTTGTCCCTAACCAGAACCCCGCACTGATTAACAAATGTGTTCTTTGTCCGGATGGGTTCAATCGGTTGGCCGTTGCGCGCAATTTCTGTGATCTCAAACTTTTCATCCGAGCTCAACTTTTTCTTCGGGCCTCGTCGCCTTACCGAAGATGTGCTCGATCCGGAGGGCTAGAAAAAAGAACAAAGACGAGAGTTAATTAATATGTGTACATACCAAAACAATGAATGCATCAATTAACTAGTCAGCACAGGCTTAACTAATATATATACCTGCTGGCCGGACTCGGTTCGGTCACCGGAGTCGTCATCACGGTCTCCTTCTTGCACCGGCATTGGGTCACCGGAGCCGTCCTCACGGTCTACTTCTTGCATGTGCATTGGGTCATCGGAGCCGTCATAATCATAGCCTGCTTCTTCATCCTCTCTTTCCAGCAGCTCATCGGTGTCGTTGAGAAACGACAAGACGGCATCACGTCCGTTTGCGATTATGTCCAGCAACATCGCTTCTTGTGCTTCGTCTCGGGGGGTGTCGTCCATAGTTTTTACAAATATTTACAACATGGCAATTATTATTCAAACATGACAGATGGATATATTAATGGCAAACGTAGAACTAGCTAGCTAATCACAGTAAGGAATCATATATATTAATTTGTGGCCTCAACGCTGCTTCTCTAGGATTTCGGGTGGCCTCGACAACGCTTCAAGGGTTAGGGGTGGCCTCGACAACGCTTCAAGGAGGGGGTAATATCGACAACGACGAGATACATACACGGGGAAATAATGTTATCGGGGAGGGGGTATATCGACGATGACAGACCCCTCCCCACGTGTTGAAGTTACCGGGAGGGGATATATCGACCCCCCCTGTGTTGAAGTTATCGGGAGGGGGTATATCGACCCCCCCCCCCACGTGTTGAAGTTATCAGGAGTTTATATCGACACGACATACGTACATGGGAAAATAATATTATCGGGGAGGGGGTATATCGACCACCCCCTCGTGTTGAAGTTATCGGGAGGGGTATATCGACGACGACAGACCCGATAAAACATAAGAAAACGAAGACGAAATAAAAAGAGGAGAAGAAGAAAGGAATAGCGAGAGGAGAAGATCGAAGAAAAAAAAGACAAAAAAGAGGAGAAGAAGAAAGGAATAGAGGAGAAGAAGAGAAAATAGAATATACTCCATTTTCTCTTCCTTCTCCTCTTCTTTTTCTTCTTTTTTCTTCTTCTTATTTATCTCTCCTCTTCTTCCTCTCTTTTCTCCCCCCCCCCCCAACACGAGAACATTTTAACTTAGTAAATTTATCGAGGAGGGGGTACATCGACCCCCCTCATGTCGAAGTTATCCAGGAGGGGGTATATCGAGCCCCCCCTCATGTCCCAGTTTCTCGCTTATTTTCCTTCTTCCTCGACGACCCTAACCCTAAACAGTACAACTAACGACAACGAAAAAAATCATATCTATCAACAATAAAAAACATCATATGATATATGAACAAAAAAATCAACAACAAAAAAACATCATATATATATGCAGAAAAAAAACATCATATATATATGCAGAAAAAACAT
>LR738714.1:767974642-767990426 GCA_902687465.1 Secale cereale | reverse complement strand
ATTGGTCCCGGTTGGTGCCACGAACCGGTACCAATGCCCCCCTTTAGTCCCGGTTGGTGCCACCAACCGGGACCAAAGGCCCTGTGCTGCCCCGCGACCGAAATCTTTAGTCCCACCTCGCTAGTTGACAGGGGCTCGGAGTTGTTTATAAGCCCCACTGCGGGGGCTGTATTGAACTCCTCTTTATTGCAGGCTTCTGGGCCTAACTCTGCGCGCTGCCCTATGGGCCTGCTAGGCCTTATAGTCCTGCATGCTAGGCCGTAGGCCTTGCAGGCTCACTGGGCAGCGCCCAATTTTTTTAATGTAGTTTTTTCCTTTTCTGCTTTATTTATTTCTGAGTTGTTTTTGTTGTATTTAGAGTTTCTTTGTGAATATTATTGCTTTAGGTAAAACCAATTACAAACTTTCTGTTAGTGCCAGTAGTATTCAAATTTGAATAGTTTAAATTTGAAATTATTTGTAAATTGTGTGAATCACTAGCACTAGTAGAGAACGGGCCTATTGTCCCGGTTCGTAAGGGCCTTTTGTCCCAGTTCTTGAACCGGGACTAAAGGGTCGGTACTAATGCCCTAGCCCTTTAGTCCCGGTTTAAATTATAAACTTGCTGTTAGTGCCATTAGTTTTCAAATTTGAATAGTTAAAATTTGAATTCTTTGAAATTTGTGTGAAATTTGTGTGAATCACAAGTTTACTAAAAAATGAACATAGATGCACCTATAGAGAAAATTCGACCTAAATTCATAGTTTTCAAATGAACTCTGAAAAAGTTGGCATAGCATGTGCATGTACAAAACGGACAATGGTATCATACTCGTCTGTTACAAAGTTGGCATGGTATCATCATAATAGTTGCGGAAAAAAGTCTTCACTTTTTCTTCGCTTGTGTCATTTGCTTATTGCGCCGTAACCATGGATAATCTTCATCGTTTATCAGAATGCTTGGGTCAGCCTTGACTTTGAAGGGAGGAATTTCATGAAACTTTTCATAATCTTCAGATATGTCTGTCTTTCCCTCCACTCCCAGGATGTCCCTTTTTCCTGAAAGAACTATGTGGCGCTTTGGCTCATCGTATGATGTATTCGCTTCCTTATCTTTTCTTTTTCTCGGTCTGGTAGACATGTCCTTCACATAGATAACCTGTGCCACATCATTGGCTAGGACGAATGGTTCGTCAGTGTACCCAAGATTTTTCAGATCCACTGTTGTCATTCCGTACTGTGGGTCTACCTGTACCCCGCCTCCTGACAGATTGAACCATTTGCACTTAAACAAAGGGACCTTAAAATCATGTCCGTAGTCAAGTTCCCATATGTCCACTATGTAACCATAATATGTGTCCTTTCCCCTCTCGGTTGTTGCATCAAAGCGGACACCGTTGTTTTGGTTGGTGCTCTTTTGATCTTGGACAATCGTGTAAAATGTATTCCCATTTATCTCATATCCTTTGTAAATCAATACAGTCAAAGATGGTCCCCTGGACAACAAGTACAGCTCATCACAAACAGTGTTGTCACATCTGAGACGTGTTTCCAACCAACTGCTGAAAGTCCTGATGTGTTCACGTGTAATCTAGTCGTCGCACTGCTCCGGGTGTTTGGAGCGCAGACTGTTCTTGTGTTCATCGACATACGGGGTCACCAAGGTAGAGTTATGTAGAACTGTGTAGTGTGCTTGAGACCAAGAATATCCGTCCCTGCATATTTTTGAGTCCCTTCCAAGCGTGCCTTTTCCAGTCATTCTCCCCTCATACCGCGATTTAGGGAGACATATCTTATTAAGGCCAGGAATGAAGTCAACACAAAACCCGATGACATCCTCTGTTTGATGGCCCATGGAGATGCTTCCTTCTGGCCTAGCGCGGTTATGGACATATTTCTTTAGGACTCCCATGAACCTCTCAAAGGGGAACATATTGTGTAGAAATACGGGCCCAGAATGACAATCTCGTCGACTAGATGAACTAGGACGTGCGTCATGATATTGAAGAAGGATGGTGGGAACACCAGCTCGAAACTGACAAGACATTGCGCCACATCACTCCTTAGCCTTGGTACGATTTCTAAATCGATCACCTTCTGAGAGATTGCATTGAGGAATGCACATAGCTTCACAATGGCTAACCGGACATTTTCCGGTAGAAGCCCCCTCAATGCAACCGGAAGCAGTTGCGTCATAATCACATGGCAGTCATGAGACTTTAGGTTCTGGAACTTTTTCTCTGGCATATTTATTATTCCCTTTATATTCGACGAGAAGCCAGTCGGGACCTTCATACTGAGCAGGCATTCAAAGAAGATTTCTTTCTCTTCTTTCGTAAGAGCGTAGCTGGCAGGACCTTCATACTACTTCGAAGGCACGCCGTCTTTTTCGTGCAAACGTTGCAGGTCCTCCCGTGCCTCAGGTGTATCTTTTGTCTTTCCATACACGCCTAAGAAGCCTAGCAGGTTCACGCAAAGGTTCTTCGTCACGTGCATCACGTCGATTGAAGAGCGGACCTCTAGGTCTTTCCAGTAGGGTAGGTCCCAAAATATAGATTTCTTCTTCCACATGGGTGCGTGTCCCTCAGCGTCATTCGGAATAGCTAGTGCGCCGGGGCCCTTTCCAAAGATTACGTGTAAATCATTGACCATAGCAAGTACGTGATCACCGGTACGCATGGCGGGCTTCTTCCGGTGATCTGCCTCGCCTTTGAAATGCTTGCCTTTCTTTCGACATTGATGGTTGGTCGGAAGAAATCGACGATGGCCCGGGTACACATTCTTCCTGCAATTGTCCAGGTATATACTTTCAGTGTCATCTAAACAGTGCATGCATGCGTGGTATCCTTTGTTTGTCTGTCCTGAAAGGTTACTGAGAGCGGGCCAATCGTTGATGGTCACGAACTGCAACGCCTTTAGGTTAAATTCCTCCTGTCTGTGCTCATCCCATGCACGTACACCATTTCCATTCCACAGCTGTAAAAGTTCTTCAACTAATGGCCTTAGGTACACATCAATGTCGTTGCCGGGTTGCTTAGGGCCTTGGATGAGAGCTGGCATCATAATGAACTTCCGCTTCATGCACATCCAAGGAGGAAGGTTATACATACATAGAGTCACGGGCCAGGTGCTGTGATTGCTGCTCTGCTCCCCAAAAGGATTAATGCCATCCGCGCTTAAAGCAAACCATACGTTCCTTGGGTCCTTTGCAAACTCCTCCTAGTACTTTCTCTCGATTTTTCTCCACTGCGACCCGTCAGCGGGTGCTCTCAACTTCCCGTCTTTCTTACGGTCCTCACTATGCCATCGCATCAACTTGGCATGATCTCCGTTTCTGAACAGACGTTTCAACCGTGGTATTATAGGAGCATACCACATCACCTTCGCAGGAACCCTCTTCCTGGCGGGCTCGCCGTCAACATCACCAGGGTCATCTCGTCTCATCTTATACCGCAATGCACCGCATACCGGGCATGCATTCAGATCCTTGTATGCACCGTGGTAGAGGATGCAGTCATTAGGGCATGCATGTATCTTCTGCACCTCCAATCCTAGAGGGCATACGACCTTCTTTGCTGCGTATGTACTGTCGGGCAATTCGTTATCCTTCGGAAGCTTCTTCTTCAATATTTTCAGTAGCTTCTCAAATCCTTTGTCAGCCACAGCATTCTCTGCCTTCCACTGCAGCAATTCTAGTACGGTACTGAGCTTTGTGTTTCCATCTTCGCAATTGGGGTACCACCCTTTTTTGTGATCCTCTAACATGCGATCGAACTTCAGCTTCTCCTTTTGACTTTCGCATTGCGTCCTTGCATCGACAATGACCCGGCGGAGATCATCATCATCGGGCACATTGTCTGGTTCCTCTTGATCTTCAGCAGCTTCACCCGTTGCAGCATCATTGGGCACATTGTCTGGTTCCTCTTGATCTTCACCAGCTCCCCCCATTGCAGCATCACCGTATTCAGGGGGCACATAGTTGTCATCGTACTCTTCTTTTTCGTCGTCTTCCATCATAACCCCTATTTCTCCGTGCCTCATCCAAACATTATAGTGTGGCATGAAACCCTTGTAAAGCAGGTGGGAGTGAAGGATTTTCCGGTTAGAGTAAGACATCGTATTACCACATTTAGTGCATGGACAACACATAAAACCATTCTGCTTGTTTGCCTCAGCCGCATTCAGAAACTCATGCACGCCCTTAATGTACTCGGAGGTGTGTCTGTCACCGTACATCCATTGTCGGTTCATCTGCATGCATTATATATAATTAAGTGTGTCAAAAACCATTACAGAACATCATAAATAGATAATTAAGTGACCAAATTAATAGAAGTTCATCATCACATTAAAACCAAAGTACATACATGGTTCTCATCTAACAACATATAGCTCTCCAGAGCATCTAATTAATTTTCACCATACATTGAAACTATGTAAAACATTTCAATGCGAAAACAAATGCGATCATAATCGCAACCAAGGTAACAATTGATCCAACGGCATAATGATACCAAGCCTCGGTATGAATGGCATATTTTCTAATCTTTCTAATCTTCAACCGCATTGCATCCATCTTGATCTTGTGATCACGACATCCGTTGTTGGAGATATGCCCTAGAGGCAATAATAAAAGCATTATTATTATATCTCCTTGTTTATGATAATTGTCTGTTATTCATGCTTGAATTGTATTGTACGGAAACAGCGATACATGTGTGAATACACAGACCACAATGAGTCCCTGGTAGGCCTCTAGTAGCCAGCTCGTTGATCAACAGATGGTCACGGTTTCCTGACCATGGACATAGGATGTCAGTGATAACGGGATCACATCATTAGGAGAATGATGTGATGGACAAGACCCAAACTTGAGCATAACACGAGATCGTATAGTTCGTAATGCATAAGCTTTTCGGTGTCAAGTATTTATTCCTTAGACCATGAGGTTGTACAACTCCCGGATGTCGTAGGAATACTTTGGGTGTGCCAACCGTCACAACATAACTGGGTGGCTATAAAGGTACGCATCGGGTATCTCCGAAAGTGTCTGTTGAGTTGGTACGAACCGAGACTGGGATGTTGTCACTCCGTATGACGGAGAGGTACCTCTGGGTCCACTCGGTAATACATCATCATAATGAGCTCAATGTGACTAAGTAGTTAGTCATGGGATGATGGATTACGGATCGAGTAAAGAGACTCGCCATAACGAGATTGAACAAGGTGTTGGGAATACCGACGATCGAATCTCGGGCAAGTACCGTACCGATGGACAAAGGGAATAACATACGGGATTGAGTGAATCCTTGACACGGTGGTTCATCCGATGAAGATCATCGAGGAACACGTGGGAACCAACATGGGTATCCAGATCCCGCTGTTGGTTATTGACCGGAGAGTGGTCTCGGTCATGTCTACGTGTCTCCCGAACCCGCAGGGTCTACACACTTAAGGTTCGGTAACGCTAGGGTCGTAGAGATAAAATGCACGTGGAAACCCGAAAGTTGTTCGGAGTCCCGGATGAGATCCCGGACGTCACGGGGAGTTCCGGAATGGTCCGGAGGTAAAGATTGATATATGGGAAGTCCAGTTTCGGCCAACGGGTGATCTCCGGGGGTCACCGGGAGCGTCCCGGGACCACCGGAGGGGCCCCGGGGGTCCACCGGGTGGGGCCACCCATCCCGGTGGGGCCCCTAGGCCGCGAGGGGATGTGTCCAGCCCTCTGGGCTAGCGCACCACAAGGTGGCCCACCTCCCCATGCGCCTGGGGTTAAAACCCTAAGGGGAGGGGGGCCACCACTTGCCTTGGGGGAGGGGGACTCCTCCCTGGCCGCCGCCCCCCCCCCTTGCAGATTGGATCTGCAGGGGGCTGGCGCCCCCCCTGTCCCCCTATATATATGTGGGGGGGATAGGGCAGCCGCACCTCAGCCCTGGCGCCTCTCCCCCTCCCGTCACACCTCCCAACTCCCACGCAGGGCGCCCAGCGAAGCCCTGCTGCGATCTCCACTGCATCCGTCATCACGCCGTCGTGCTGCCGGATCTCTGACGACTTCTCCTCCCCCCTTGCTGGATCAAGAAGGAGGTAACGTTGCTGCACCGTACGTGTGTTGAACGCGGAGGTGCCGTCCGTTCGGCGCTAGATCATCGGTGACGAAGAACGTGAAGAGTACGACTACTTCATCCCCACTTCGTTGAAAGCTTCCGCACGCGATCTACATAACGGTATGTAGATGCACTCTTACTTGCTCGTTGCTAGATGTATCCATAGATGGATCTTGGTGAAGACGTAGAAAAATTTTGAATTATGCTACGTTCCCCAACAGTGCCATCTGAGCCTAGGTTTTATGCGTAGCATCTTGCACGAGTAGAACACAGAGCAGTTGTAGGCATATGATCTTGTTCAACTTTCTTACCGTTACTAGTAAATCTTGATTCGGCGGTATTGTGGAATGAAGCGGCCCGGACCGACCTTACACGTACGCTTACGTGAGACTGGTTCCACCGACAGACATGCACTAGATGCATAAGGTGGCTGGCGGGTGTCTGTCTCTCCTACTTTAGTCGGATCGGATTCGATGAAAAGGGTCCTTATGAAGGGTAAATAGAAGTTGACAAATCACGTTGTGGTTTTGGCGTAGGTAAGAAACGTTCTTGCTAGAAATCCTACAGAAGCCACGTAAAACTTGCAACAACAATTAGAGGACGTCTAACTTGTTTTTGCAGCATGTGTTTTGTGACGTGGTATGGCAAAGAACGAAGATGTGATGAATGATATATGTGATGTATGAGATTGATCATGTTTTTGTAATAGGGAATCACGACTTGCATGTCGATGAACTTGACAACCGGCAGGAGCCATAGGAGTTGTCTTTATTATTGTATGACCTGCGTGTCACTGAATAACGCCATGTAATTACTTTACTTCATTGCTAAGCGTTAGCTATAGTAGTAGAAGTAATAGTTGGCGTGACGACTTCTTCAAGACACGATGATGGAGTTCATGATGATGAAGATCATGGTGTCGAGCCGGTGACAAGATGATCATGGTGCCCCGATGATGGAGATCCAAGGAGCAAGATGATATTGGCCATATCATGTCACTTTAATTGATTGCATGTGATGTTTATCATGTTTTTGCATCTTGTTTACTTAGAACGACGGTAGTAAATAAGATGATCTCTCACAAAAATTTCAAGTATTGTGTTTCCCCTAATTGTGCACCGTTGCTAAAGCTCGTTGCTCCGAAGCACCACGTGATGATCGGGTGTGATAGGTTCTAACGTTCACATACAACGGGTGTAAGACAGATTTACACACGCGATACACTTAGGGTTCACTTGACGAGCCTAGCATGTACAGACATGGCCTCGGAACACGGAAGACCGAAAGGTCGAACACGAGTCGTATAGAAGATACGATCAACATGAAGATGTTCACGTTTTTGACTAGTCCGTCTCACATGATGATCGGACACGGACTACTCGATTCGGATCGTGTATCACTTAGATGAATAGGGAGATGTCATTCTGAGTGGGAGTTCATTAAAATTTGATTAAGATGAACTTAATTATCATGAACTTAGTCTAAATTCTTTACAATATCTCTTGTAGATCAAATGTCCCACGCTCAGGTTTCCCTCAACTTCAACGCGTTCCTAGAGAAAACCAAGCTGAAAGACGATGGTAGCAACTATACGGATTGGGTCCGTAACCTGAGGATTATCCTCATAGCTGCCAAGAGATCATATGTCCTAGAAGCACCGCTAGGTGATGCACCTGCTCCCGATGCGGACCAAGACGTTTTGAACGTCTGGCAGTCGCGTAGTGATGATTACTCCCTGGTTCAGTGCGGCATGCTTTACAGTTTAGAATCGGGGCTCCAAAAGCGTTTTGAGCACCATGGAGCATATGAGATGTTCGAAGAGCTGAAAATGGTTTTCCAAGCTCATGCCCGAGTCGAGAGATATGATGTCTCCGACGCATTCTACAGCTGTAAGATGGAGGAGAACAGTTCTGTCAGTGAGCACATCCTCAAGATTTCAGGATTGCACAACCGCTTGTCTCAGCTGGGAATGAATCTCCCAGATGAAGCGGTCGTTGACAGAATCCTCCAGTCGCTCCCACCAAGCTTCACGAGCTTCGTGCTGAATTTCAATATGCAGAGGATGGAGAAGTCCATTCCCGAGGTGTATTCAATGCTGAAATCTGCGGAGGTAGACATCAAGAAAGAACATCAAGTGCTGATGGTCAATAAAACCACTAAGTTCAAGAAAGGCAAGGGTAAGAAGAACTTCAAGAAGGACGGCAAGGGAGTTGCCGCGCCTGGCAAGCCTGTTGCCGGGAAGAAGCCATAGTATGGACCCAAGCCTGAGACTGAGTGCTTTTATTGCAAGGGAACGGGTCACTGGAAGCGGAACTGCCCCAAATACTTAGCAGACAAGAAGGCCGGCAACGTCAAAGGTATATATGATATACATGTTATTGATGTGTACCTTACCAGCACTCGTAGTAGCTCCTGGGTATTCGATACCGGTGCAGTTGCTCACATTTGTAACTCAAAACAGGAGCTGCGGAATAAACGGAGACTGACGAAGGATGAGGTGACGATGCGCGTCGGGAATGGTTCCAAGGTCGATGTGATCGCCGTCGGCACGCTGCCTCTACATCTACCCTCAGGATTAGTTTTAAACCTCAATAATTGTTATTTAGTACCAGCTTTGAGCATGAACATTGTTTCTGGATCTCGTCTTATGCGAGATGGATATTCTTTCAAATCGGAGAATAATGGTTGTTCTATTTATTTGAGAGATATGTTTTATGGTCATGCCCCGCTGGTCAATGGTTTATTTTTGATGAATCTCGAACGTAGTGATACACATATTCATAGTGTAGATGCCAAAAGATGTAAAGTTGATAATGATAGTCCCACATACTTGTGGCATTGCCGCCTTGGTCATATTGGTGTCAAACGTATGAAGAAGATCCATTCGGATGGACTTCTAGAGTCTCTTGATTATGAATCATTTGACACGTGCGAACCATGCCTCTTGGGCAAGATGACCAAGACTCCGTTCTCCGGAACAATGGAGCGAGCAACCAACTTGTTGGAAATCATACATACCGATGTGTGCGGTCCAATGAGTGTTGAGGCTCGCGGAGGCTACCGTTATGTTCTCACCCTCACAGATGACTTGAGTAGATATGGGTATATCTATTTGATGAAACACAAGTCTGAGACCTTTGAAAAGTTCAAGGAATTTCAGAATGAGGTTGAGAATCAACGTGACAGAAAAATAAAGTTCTTACGATCAGATCGTGGGGGTGAATATTTAAGTCATGAATTTGGCATGCACCTTAGAAGCTGTGGAATTGTTTCACAATTGACACTGCCCGGAACACCTCAACATAACGGTGTGTCCGAACGTCGAAATCGTACTCTGTTGGACATGATGCGATCTATGATGTCCCTTACCGATTTACCGCTATCTTTTTGGGGTTATGCTTTAGAGAGTGCCGCATTCACTTTAAATAGGGCTCCGTCGAAATCCGTTGAGACGACTCCGTATGAACTTTGGTTTGGCAAGAAACCGAAGCTGTCGTTTCTGAAAGTTTGGGGTTGCGATGCTTATGTCAAGAAACTTCAACCTGAAAAGCTCGAACCCAAATTGGAGAAATGCGTCTTCATAGGATACCCAAAGGAAACAATTGGGTACACCTTCTACCACAGATCCGAAGGCAAAGTCTTTGTTGCCAAGAATGGATGCTTTCTGGAGAAAGAGTTTCTCTCGAAAGAAGTGAGTGGGAGGAAAGTAGAACTTGATGAGGTGACAGTCACCCCTCCTGGACCGGAAAGTAGCGCAGCGCAGGAAACTGTTCCTGAGGTGCCTGCACCGACAAGGGAGGAAGTTGATGATGATGATCATGAAGAAACAGATCAAGTTACTACTGAACTTCGAAGGTCCACAAGGGCACGTTCCGCACCAGAGTGGTACGGCAACCCTGTCCTGGAAATCATGTTGTTAGACAACGGTGAACCTTCGAACTATGAAGAAGCGATGGCGGGCCCAGATTCCAATAAATGGCTTGGAGCCATGAAATCCGAGATAGAATCCATGTATGAAAACAAAGTATGGACTTTGGTGGACTTGCCTGATGATAGGCACGCCATAGAAAACAAATGGATATTTAAGAAGAAGACAGACGCGGATGGTAATGTGACCATCTATAAGGCTCGGCTTGTCGCTAAGGGTTATCGACAAGTTCAAGGGATTGACTACGACGAGACTTTCTCTCCCGTAGCGATGCTGAAGTCAGTCAGAATCATGTTAGCTAATGCCGCATTCTATGATTATGAGATATGGCAAATGGACGTCAAAACAGCATTCCTTAACGGCTTCCTCAAGGAAGAGTTGTATATGATGCAACCGAAAGGTTTTGTCGATCCAGAGAACGCTAACAAGGTATGCAAGCTCCAGCGCTCGATCTACGGGCTGGTGCAAGCATCTCGGAGTTGGAATATTCGCTTTGATGAGGTGATCAAAGCGTTTGGATTTATACAGACTTATGGAGAAGCCTGTATTTACAAGAAAGTGAGTGGGAGCTCTGTAGCATTTCTCATATTATATGTGGATGACATATTGCTGATGGGAAATGATATAGAATTCTTGGAAAATGTAAAGGCCTACTTGAATAAAAGTTTTTCAATGAAGGACCTTGGAGAAGCTGCTTACATATTAGGCATCAAAATCTATAGAGATAGACCGAGACGCCTCATTGGTCTTTCACAAAGTACATACCTTGACAAAATATTGAAGAAGTTCAATATGGATCAGTCAAAGAAAGGATTCTTGCCTGTTTTGCAAGGTATGAGATTGAGCAAAGCTCAGTCGCCGACCACGGCAGAAGATAGAGAAAAGATGAGTGTCATTCCCTATGCCTCGGCCATAGGTTCTATCATGTATGCTATGCTATGTACCAGACCTGATGTGAACCTTGCCATAAGTTTGGTAGGGAGGTACCAAAGTGATCCCGGTACGGAACACTGGACAGCGGTCAAGAACATCCTGAAGTACCTGAAAAGGACTAAGGATATGTTTCTCGTTTATGGAGGTGACGAAGAGCTCGTCGTAAAGGGTTACGTCGATGCTAGCTTCGACACAGATCTGGATGACTCTAAGTCACAAACCGGATACGTGTATATTTTGAATGGAGGGGCAGTCAGCTGGTGCAGTTGCAAGCAAAGCGTGGTGGCAGCATCTACATGTGAAGCGGAGTACATAGCTGCTTCTGAAGCAGCGCATGAAGGAGTCTGGATGAAGGAGTTCATCACCGACCTAGGAGTCATTCCAAGTGCGTCAAGCCCGATGACTCTCTTCTGTGACAACACTGGTGCTATTGCTATTACCAAGGAGCCCAGGTTTCACAAGAAGACCAAGCACATCAAGCGCCGTTTCAACTCCATCCGGAATTATGTTCAGGATGGAGACATAGATATTTGTAAAGTGCATACGGATCTGAATGTTGCAGACCCGTTGACTAAACCTCTTTCACGAGCAAAACATGATCAACACCAGAACTCTATGGGTGTTCGATTCATCACAATGTAACTAGATTATTGACTCTAGTGCAAGTGGGAGACTGTTGGAGATATGCCCTAGAGGCAATAATAAAAGCATTATTATTATATCTCCTTGTTTATGATAATTGTCTGTTATTCATGCTTGAATTGTATTGTACGGAAACAGCGATACATGTGTGAATACATAGACCACAATGAGTCCCTGGTAGGCCTCTAGTAGCCAGCTCGTTGATCAACAGATGGTCACGGTTTCCTGACCATGGACATAGGATGTCAGTGATAACGGGATCACATCATTAGGAGAATGATGTGATGGACAAGACCCAAACTTGAGCATAACACGAGATCGTATAGTTCGTAATGCATAAGCTTTTCGGTGTCAAGTATTTATTCCTTAGACCATGAGGTTGTACAACTCCCGGATGCCGTAGGAATACTTTGGGTGTCCCAACCGTCACAACGTAACTGGGTGGCTATAAAGGTACGCATCGGGTATCTCCGAAAGTGTCTGTTGAGTTGGTACGAACCGAGACTGGGATGTTGTCACTCCGTATGACGGAGAGGTACCTCTGGGCCCACTCGGTAATACATCATCATAATGAGCTCAATGTGACTAAGTAGTTAGTCACGGGATGATGGATTACGGATCGAGTAAAGAGACTTGCCATAACGAGATTGAACAAGGTGTTGGGAATACCGACGATCGAATCTCGGGCAAGTACCGTACCGATGGACAAAGGGAATAACATACGGGATTGAGTGAATCCTTGACACGGTGGTTCATCCGATGAAGATCATCGAGGAACACGTGGGAACCAACATGGGTATCCAGATCTCGCTGTTGGTTATTGACCGGAGAGTGGTCTCGGTCATGTCTACGTGTCTTTCGAACCCGCAGGGTCTACACACTTAAGGTTCGGTAACGCTAGGGTCGTAGAAATAAAATGCACGTGGAAACCCGAAAGTTGTTCGGAGTCCCGGATGAGATCCCGGACGTCACGAGGAGTTCCGGAATGGTCCGGAGGTAAAGATTGATATATGGGAAGTCCAGTTTCGGCCAACGGGTGATCTCCGGGGGTCACCGGGAGCGTCCCGGGACCACCGGAGGGGCCCCGGGGGTCCACCGGGTGGGGCCACCCATCTCGGTGGGGCCCCTAGGCCGCGAGGGGATGTGTCCAGCCCTCTGGGCTGGCGCACCACAAGGTGGCCCACCTCCCCATGCGCCTGGGGTTAAAACCCTAAGGGGAGGGGGGCCACCACTTGCCTTGGGGGAGGGGGACTCCTCCCTGGCCGCCGCCCCCCCTTGCAGATTGGATCTGCAGGGGGCTGGCGCCCCCCTGGCCCCCTATATATATGTGGGGGGGGAGAGGGCAGCCGCACCTCAGCCCTGGCGCCTCTCCCCCTCCCGTCACACCTCCCAACTCCCACGCAGGGCGCCCGGCGAAGCCCTGCTGCGATCTCCACTGCATCCGTCATCACGCTGTCGTGCTGCCGGATCTCTGACGACTTCTCCTCCCCCCTTGCTGGATCAAGAAGGAGGTGACGTTGCTGCACCGTACGTGTGTTGAACGCGGAGGTGCCGTCCGTTCGGCGCTAGATCATCGGTGACGAAGAACGTGAAGAGTACAACTACTTCATCCCCACTTCGTTGAAAGCTTCCGCACGCGATCTACATAACGGTATGTAGATGCACTCTTACTTGCTCGTTGCTAGATGTATCCATAGATGGATCTTGGTGAAGACGTAGAAAAATTTTGAATTATGCTACGTTCCCCAACATCCGCAACATGCAACTCCAATATCATCTTCTAGTCCTCAATTTTTTTAATTTTTTCCTTCAAGAAATTGTTTTCTTCTTCAACTAAATTTAACCTCTTGACAATAGGATCCATCTTGATCTTGTGATCATCGACGACTTCCGCAACATGCAACTCCAATTACATCTTCTCCTCCTCCATTTTTTCCAATTTTTTCTTCAAGGAAATGTTTACCTCTTCAACTAAATTTAACCTCTCCACAAGAGGGTCGGTTGGAATTTCCGGTTCAACTACCTCCTAGACATATAAAAACATCTATGCATGTTAGGTTGGTCGGCATAATTGTCATGAACACTAAAACAAATAGTTATAAATTAAAGATAATAAACCACATCCGAATCGTAGACAGGACGAGGGCCCACGTGGGCGGATATCAAAACCATCGCACTATATAATAACAAGCAATAATAAACGTAAGAAAATTAGACAAATATCTATCTAAAGCAATAATAACAAGCAATAATAAAAGTAAGAAAAGCATGGACATAACAAGAGGCTCACCACGGTGGTGCCGGTGACGAGATCGGCGGGGGCGATCGACGGCGGCGAAGACGGAGACGGGACGTGACGGACCGCTAAACCTAGACAAATCTCGGAGAAAATGGAGCTTCGAGTTCGAGCTTCGAGAAGAGAAAAGCTTAACTAGTGTGGCTCGGGCATTTCATCGAACACGTTGTGTGCATAGGAGGTGAGCTAGAGCACCACCAAGCCCTCTCCCCCTCTCGGCCAAAAAAAATAGAGCAGTGTGCTCTGCTCTTACGCGAGGGGGTATATATAGGCACCTCATTGGTCCCGGTTGGTGATATGAACCGGGACTAAAGGGGAGCCTTTGGTCCCAGTTCAAGTCTCCAACCGGGACCAATGGTGGTGGGCCAGGAGCAAGACCCATTGGTCCCGGTTCGTCGCACCAACCGGGACCAAAAGGTCCAACGAACCGGGACCAATGGTCCACGTGGCCCGGCTGGCCCCTTGGGCTCACGAACCGGGTCCAATGCCCCCATTGGTCCCGGTTCTGGACTGAACCGGGACTAATGGGCTGGACCATTGCCCCGTTTTCTACTAGTGCAAGGCACCCCCCCTGGACGCCGCCCCCTCCTCAGATTAGATCTGAGGGGGCCGCCCCCCTATCCCTTGCCCCTATATATATATGTGGGGGTGGGAGGGAAGCCACACCCAAGTTCTGGCGCAGCCCTCCCCCTCTCCCAAGTCCTCCTCCTCTCCCGCAGTGCTTGGCGAAGCCCTGCAAGATTGCCACGCTCCTCCATCACCACCACGCCGTCGTGCTGCTGCTGGACGGAGTCTTCCCCAACCTCTCCCTCTCTCCTTGCTGGATCAAGGCGCGGGAGACGTTACCGGGCTGCACGTGTGTTGAACGTGGAGGCACCGTTGTTCGGTGCTTAGATCGGATTCGGCCGCGATCTGAATCGCTTCGTGTACGACTCCACCGACCGCGTTCTTGTAACGCTTCCGATTAGCGATCTACAAGGGTATGTAGATGCACTCCCCTCTCCCTCGTTGCTAGATTACACCACAAATTGATCTTGGTGATGCATAGAAAAAAATTATTTCTGCTACGATCCCCAACAGTATTGAGATACTGACGATCAAATCTCGGGCAAGTAACATACCGATGACAAAAGGAACAACGTATGTTGTTATGCGGTTTGACTGACAAAGATCTTCGTAGAATATGTAGGAGCCAATATGAGCATCCAGGTTCCACTATTGGTTATTGACCGGAGATGAGTCTCGGTCATGTCTACATAGTTCTCGAACCCGTAGGGTCCGCACGCTTAACGTTTGATGACGGTCGGTATTATGAGTTTATGAGTTTTGATGAACCGAAGGTAGTTTGGAGTCCCGAATGAGATCACGGACATGACGAGGAGTCTCGGAATGTCCGAGACGTAAAGATTGAGATATTGGACGACTATATTCGAACACCGGAAGTGTTCCGGAAAAGTTTCGGATTTAACCGGAGTGCCGGAGGGGGTTACCAGAACCCCCCCCCCCCCCGAGGGAGTATGGGCCATAGTGGGCCATGGAGGGAAAGAGAGAGGCAGCCCATAGGGCTGGCCGCACCCTCCCCCTAGGGATCCTAGTTGGACTAGGAAAGGGGGGGAGGCGCCCCTCTTCTTCCTTCTTCTCTCCCCCTTCCTTTCCTACTCCTAGTAGGAATAGAAAAGGGGATTCCTATTCCTACTAGGAGTAGGAATCCTACTCATGGCGCGCCCTAGAAGGCCAGCCGCACCTCCCCCCTTGCTTCTTTATATACGGGGGCAGGGGGCACCCAAAGACACAGAAGAAACATTGTTCTAGCCGTGTGCGGTGCCCCCCTCCACAGAAACACACCTCGGTCATACCGTTGCAGTGCTTAGGCGAAGCCCTGCGCCGATAACTTCATCATAT
>LR738714.1:767930707-767967540 GCA_902687465.1 Secale cereale | reverse complement strand
GAAGGTTATAGAGCAGTTTTAGAGAACTATGAGAAGGTTATAGAGTTTACTACCACAATCCAACAACTTACACAGTAACCGACTTCAAAATCCTTATGAGGTCATCTATTAGGTAGCAAGTGTGTGCCTTGACATTACCATACTCCTCCTTCACCTTTTGAGATGCCCACTCAAGGGAGGCTGCCAGAGAGATATAGTCTTCCACCTGGCATTCCGTCGGAAAACGAACTGAAAAGAGGTAACCAAGGTAAGAAAACAAAATTTTATATTACTTCCAGACAGCAACTAAAGATGCAGATAACTTTTGTAGATTCTATACTATTGTCGGGATAGGAAAATGACATTTATATGCTGTTTAGAACATGCCAGTGAGTAGACTACAATGGGAAATTAAATTATGCAGCAAACAATTGGTTTTAAAGTGGTCGTACATAACTTCCGATGCAAATATTGACATCATTTTTACATGATTTTTCTACGTAGTGCATATGCTTCCACCAAAGCAATTTTAGTTTCAGAATTTTGAAAGTCATGATAAGGCAGAGAGTTCCAAATGTGTTTTTGCAGCAAAAAGGGGCTAAATTTGTCCACTAACTGTAGCACGTGTAAACAACCACCATTTTCCTCTCTTTTTTTACAAGGACAGCCAATGCAGTTATGTTATTAAACTCCATGCTTTTCTAAAATGTGTTTCTCAAGAAGCGGAGAACATTCGTAGCCAAAAGCTTATACACTTGCCAATTTTTTTATTGGCTAAAATCAAGGCTTATGTGACCACCTTACCTTTTGTTTCGAAGTTTGCCAATTTGACTACTCTTTTATCATCTTCCTGATGGTACAGAGTAGTTTCCCATGAGAAATTACCATGGTAGTAACCACTCTCTCTAATGTAGTCTAGGCCATCAATTGATGCACTACAAAAGAATGCAAGCTACATGGTTAGTTATATATAATGATGAAACAAAAATATAATTCAAGATTCGTTGATAGATGTTAGCATGAGCACCTCACTATCTCTTCAAAGGCCGGAGATGGAACCAAGTTTGACGTAGAATCGACAAGATATTCAGCGTCCCTAATGATCGTTGAAATTGATGCTGTGTAAGGCTCCACATGAACTCGGATGTATGGTCCTCCTTCAACCTGTTCCCAGAAATACACTCCAAGGACATTCTTATGAGTCAAGCTTTTCATCATCTCTAGACGCGTTCGTTGGTGCTTGTCGTCATCTTTTATAATGAGGACAAGCTCTGGATAATCCTCTTTACCCAGAGTGATATTCTCCTGACCGGAAGGCATCTCCAAATACGAAGAGCCCAATCCGGTTAGCCAGTCTGGATTACCTCGATGGATGGTGAAGGGGATAGTAATCGAACCATCCGGATTTGTCGGCCCACCACTAGATTGACTGCCACTTGATTGTGACGCCTGTATAGAAAGGTAAAGATAGCATACATATACATAAATTAGGAAACAATGAGAATCTAATATCAATACAGCCCCAATATGTGTTCAGATCAGTAATCATAGGAATATGGAAACGAGAGCAGCAGCCATGTAAACATAGAAAAGAATAGAGAGAGTGGATGGATCGAAAGAGGAAGGTGGGGATTGGCAGATGCACATACGTTGCTGGACTCCGGTGAACTGCGTCCGGCGGAGGGGCTGCGGCGGGGACGCATCGTTGAGGATGGATTGGGACGGACCTACCTAGCAGCACGGGACCGGATCTGCAACGACTCGTTGATCCCATCGATAAGGGTTAGGGTTAACGAAAGGGAAGCAGATGGGGTTGGAAGAAGATGAAATAGAGAAGGCTTGCGGGGGTAAAAGAGTTCACCGGTAGTGAGATGCCAACCGGCGGCGGCGAGGATCCGCCGCGCGTGGAGATCCGGGGTGCGAGGCGGCGGCGAGGTGGAATAAACAACCGGAGACTTTTCCGCAACACTCGCAAACTTTGGAGAGGACGGACCTTCCTTTTTTATTATTCGAGTAGAGGACGGACCTGTAAAAGAAGTATAGGTGACCAAACGGGCCGGCCCAAACAGGCCAGGCCGCGAGCACGCCGGCACGGCTCGCCATGGACCAAGCACATGGGCTAGCACGCGGCACGCCTTGGACCGTGGCTGGGCCTGGAGCCTGAGCACGCGGGCCGGCACGGCACGGACCTTTTTTATATAATTTTCAGAATATTTTTATATATGTATACCTAAAATATAGCTTAATAAGCCTAAAAATCTGCTCAACGGGCTGAAAATATGCAGCCCAGCGTGCTAAACGGGCCAACGCGTCGGCCCATTTACTAAGGATGCGTTTGGTTGAAGGTGTCGTATGAATGGGTTGAGACCGTTCATTTTTTTTGGGATTGAACCATTCAATTCATGTGTTTGGCTGAATATAAGAGATGAGACAATTATTTAGGACGGGATCACCAGTCATGCTCACATGGTCATGCATGCAAATGGTGGCCATTTGATTCGACCGATTTGATTGGATGGAACGGTTCAGCATCTTCAAGGCATATTCTCTTTTTTTGACTCAAACCATTCATGTGCTTTATAACCAAACATGTCTATTTTTTGGACGATCCCAACCCATCCATGACCACCCTTACAACCAAACGCACCCTAACTGGTTCGTGCCTGGGCCTCGAGGCGCAGCGGAGGCGCAACACGTGGGCCGGCACGACACGCTCGTATAATAATCATGCCCTGGCGGGGCGTGTCGAGCCAGGCGCGATTACGGTAGGCCGGGCCGGGCCGGCCGTTGGGCCAGGTATATGAAAAGAACCCGTAGCCTAGCATAATCACAAAGCCCTAAGCAACTATAACAAACACTTAAAACACACCGACCCGCAAAATAACCGCCCCCTTACGATTTCTCATGAAAAAAGTGACCAAATCAGGCACTGTATAGGTCCACGAACTGTAAAAAAATGCGGGGCGCGGAAAAACTTCGCCCTTGACCTTTATATTCATAGGGTGGGAGGCCAACCCGAGCTTAAGCCCTATCGGTTGCGAGATCTGGCGGGAGGGACATTTTCGCGCGGCAGTTCCCCCCTTCCGCCGCCAACCACTAAGTTCAAGAAAGGCAAGGGTAAGAAGAACTTCAAGAAGGACGGCAAGGGAGTTGCCGCGCCTGGCAAGCCTGTTGCCGGGAAGAAGCCAAAGTATGGACCCAAGCCTGAGACTGAGTGCTTTTATTGCAAGGGAACGGTTCACTGGAAGCGGAACTGCCCCAAATACTTAGCAGACAAGAAGGCCGGCAACGTCAAAGGTATATATGATATACATGTTATTGATGTGTACCTTACCAGCACTCGTAGTAGCTCCTGGGTATTCGATACCGGTGCAGTTGCTCACATTTGTAACTCAAAACAGGAGCTGCGGAATAAACGGAGACTGACGAAGGATGAGGTGACGATGCGCGTCGGGAATGGTTCCAAGGTCGATGTGATCGCCGTCGGCACGCTGCCTCTACATCTACCCTCGGGATTAGTTTTAAACCTCAATAATTGTTATTTAGTACCAGCTTTGAGCATGAACATTGTTTCTGGATCTCGTCTTATGCGAGATGGATATTCTTTCAAATCGGAGAATAATGGTTGTTCTATTTATTTGAGAGATATGTTTTATGGTCATGCCCCGCTGGTCAATGGTTTATTTTTGATGAATCTCGAACGTAGTGATACACATATTCATAGTGTAGATGCCAAAAGATGTAAAGTTGATAATGATAGTCCCACATACTTGTGGCATTGCCGCCTTGGTCATATTAGTGTCAAACGTATGAAGAAGATCCATTCGGATGGACTTCTAGAGTCTCTTGATTATGAATCATTTGACACGTGCGAACCATGCCTCTTGGGCAAGATGACCAAGACTCCGTTCTCCGAAACAATGGAGCGAGCAACCAACTTGTTGGAAATCATACATACCGATGTGTGCGGTCCAATGAGTGTTGAGGCTCGCGGAGGCTACCGTTATGTTCTCACCCTCACAGATGACTTGAGTAGATATGGGTATATCTATTTGATGAAACACAAGTCTGAGACCTTTGAAAAGTTCAAGGAATTTCAGAATGAGGTTGAGAATCAACGTGACAGAAAAATAAAGTTCTTACGATCAGATCGTGGGGGTGAATATTTAAGTCATGAATTTGGCATGCACCTTAGAAGCTGTGGAATTGTTTCACAATTGACACCGCCCGGAACACCTCAACGTAACGGTGTGTCCGAACGTCGAAATCGTACTCTGTTGGACATGATGCGATCTATGATGTCCCTTACCGATTTACCGCTATCTTTTTGGGGTTATGCTTTAGAGAGTGCCGCATTCACTTTAAATAGGGCTCCGTCGAAATCCGTTGAGACGACTCCGTATGAACTTTGGTTTGGCAAGAAACCGAAGCTGTCGTTTCTGAAAGTTTGGGGTTGCGATGCTTATGTCAAGAAACTTCAACCTGAAAAGCTCGAACCCAAATTGGAGAAATGCGTCTTCATAGGATACCCAAAGGAAACAATTGGGTACACCTTCTACCACAGATCCGAAGGCAAAGTCTTTGTTGCCAAGAATGGATGCTTTCTGGAGAAAGAGTTTCTCTCGAAAGAAGTGAGTGGGAGGAAAGTAGAACTTGATGAGGTGACAGTCATCCCTCCTGGACCGGAAAGTAGCGCAGCGCAGGAAACTGTTCCTGAGGTGCCTGCACCGACAAGGGAGGAAGTTGATGATGATGATCATGAAGAAACAGATCAAGTTACTACTGAACTTCGAAGGTCCACAAGGGCACGTTCCGCACCAGAGTGGTACGGCAACCCTGTCCTGGAAATCATGTTGTTAGACAACGGTGAACCTTCGAACTATGAAGAAGCGATGGCGGGCCCAGATTCCAATAAATGGCTTGGAGCCATGAAATCCGAGATAGAATCCATGTATGAAAACAAAGTATGGACTTTGGTGGACTTGCCTGATGATAGGCACGCCATAGAAAACAAATGGATATTTAAGAAGAAGACAGACGCGGATGGTAATGTGACCATCTATAAGGCTCGGCTTGTCGCTAAGGGTTATCGACAAGTTCAAGGGATTGACTACGACGAGACTTTCTCTCCCGTAGCGATGCTGAAGTCAGTCAGAATCATGTTAGCTAATGCCGCATTCTATGATTATGAGATATGGCAAATGGACGTCAAAACAGCATTCCTTAACGGCTTCCTCAAGGAAGAGTTGTATATGATGCAACCGAAAGGTTTTGTCGATCCAGAGAACGCTAACAAGGTATGCAAGCTCCAGCGCTCGATCTACGGGCTGGTGCAAGCATCTCGGAGTTGGAATATTCGCTTTGATGAGGTGATCAAAGCGTTTGGATTTATACAGACTTATGGAGAAGCCTGTATTTACAAGAAAGTGAGTGGGAGCTCTGTAGCATTTCTCATATTATATGTGGATGACATATTGCTGATGGGAAATGATATAGAATTCTTGGAAAATGTAAAGGCCTACTTGAATAAAAGTTTTTCAATGAAGGACCTTGGAGAAGCTGCTTACATATTAGGCATCAAAATCTATAGAGATAGACCGAGACGCCTCATTGGTCTTTCACAAAGTACATACCTTGACAAAATATTGAAGAAGTTCAATATGGATCAGTCAAAGAAAGGATTCTTGCCTGTTTTGCAAGGTATGAGATTGAGCAAAGCTCAGTCGCCGACCACGGCAGAAGATAGAGAAAAGATGAGTGTCATTCCCTATGCCTCGGCCATAGGTTCTATCATGTATGATATGCTGTGTACCAGACCTGATGTGAACCTTGCCATAAGTTTGGTAGGGAGGTACCAAAGTGATCCCGGTACGGAACACTGGACAGCGGTCAAGAACATTCTGAAGTACCTGAAAAGGACTAAGGATATGTTTCTCGTTTATGGAGGTGACGAAGAGCTCGTCGTAAAGGGTTACGTCGATGCTAGCTTCGACACAGATCTGGATGACTCTAAGTCACAAACCGGATACGTGTATATTTTGAATGGAGGGGCAGTCAGCTGGTGCAGTTGCAAGCAAAGCGTGGTGGCAGCATCTACATGTGAAGCGGAGTACATAGCTGCTTCTGAAGCAGCGCATGAAGGAGTCTGGATGAAGGAGTTCATCACCGACCTAGGAGTCATTCCAAGCGCGTCAAGCCCGATGACTCTCTTCTGTGACAACACTGGTGCTATTGCTATTACCAAGGAGCCCAGGTTTCACAAGAAGACCAAGCACATCAAGCGCCGTTTCAACTCCATCCGGAATTATGTTCAGGATGGAGACATAGATATTTGTAAAGTGCATACGGATCTGAATGTTGCAGACCCGTTGACTAAACCTCTTTCACGAGCAAAACATGATCAACACCAGAACTCTATGGGTGTTCGATTCATCACAATGTAACTAGATTATTGACTCTAGTGCAAGTGGGAGACTGTTGGAGATATGCCCTAGAGGCAATAATAAAAGCATTATTATTATATCTCCTTGTTTATGATAATTGTCTGTTATTCATGCTTGAATTGTATTGTACGGAAACAACGATACATGTGTGAATACATAGACCACAATGAGTCCCTGGTAGGCCTCTAGTAGCCAGCTCGTTGATCAACAGATGGTCACGGTTTCCTGACCATGGACATAGGATGTCAGTGATAACGGGATCACATCATTAGGAGAATGATGTGATGGACAAGACCCAAACTTGAGCATAACACGAGATCGTATAGTTCGTAATGCATAAGCTTTTCGGTGTCAAGTATTTATTCCTTAGACCATGAGGTTGTACAACTCCCGGATGCCGTAGGAATACTTTGGGTGTCCCAACCGTCACAACGTAACTGGGTGGCTATAAAGGTACGCATCGGGTATCTCCGAAAGTGTCTGTTGAGTTGGTACGAACCGAGACTGGGATGTTGTCACTCCGTATGACGGAGAGGTACCTCTGGGCCCAATCGGTAATACATCATCATAATGAGCTCAATGTGACTAAGTAGTTAGTCACGGGATGATGGATTACGGATCGAGTAAAGAGACTTGCCATAACGAGATTGAACAAGGTGTTGGGAATACCGACGATCGAATCTCGGGCAAGTACCGTACCGATGGACAAAGGGAATAACATACGGGATTGAGTGAATCCTTGACACGGTGGTTCATCCGATGAAGATCATCGAGGAACACGTGGGAACCAACATGGGTATCCAGATCTTGCTGTTGGTTATTGACCGGAGAGTGGTCTCGGTCATGTCTACGTGTCTCCCGAACCCGCAGGGTCTACACACTTAAGGTTCGGTAACGCTAGGGTCGTAGAAATAAAATGCACGTGGAAACCCGAAAGTTGTTCGGAGTCCCGGATGAGATCCCGGACGTCACGAGGAGTTCCGGAATGGTCCGGAGGTAAAGATTGATATATGGGAAGTCCAGTTTCGGCCAACGGGTGATCTCCGGGGGTCACCGGGAGCGTCCCGGGACCACCGGAGGGGCCCCGGGGTTCCACCGGGTGGGGCCACCCATCCCGGTGGGGCCCCTAGGCCGCGAGGGGATGTGTCCAGCCCTCTGGGCTGGCGCACCACAAGGTGGCCCACCTCCCCATGCGCCTGGGGTTAAAACCCTAAGGGGAGGGGGGCCACCACTTGCCTTGGGGGAGGGGGACTCCTCCCTGGCCGCCGCCCCCCCTTGCAGATTGGATCTGCAGGGGGCTGGCGCCCCCCTGGCCCCCTATATATATGTGGGGGGGGAGAGGGCAGCCGCACCTCAGCCCTGGCGCCTCTCCCCCTCCCGTCACACCTCCCAACTCCCACGCAGGGCGCCCGGCGAAGCCCTGCTGCGATCTCCACTGCATCCGTCATCACGCCGTCGTGCTGCCGGATCTCTGACGACTTCTCCTCCCCCCTTGCTGGATCAAGAAGGAGGTGACGTTGCTGCACCATACGTGTGTTGAACGCGGAGGTGCCGTCCGTTCGGCGCTAGATCATCGGTGACGAAGAACGTGAAGAGTACAACTACTTCATCCCCACTTCGTTGAAAGCTTCCGCACGCGATCTACATAACGGTATGTAGATGCACTCTTACTTGCTCGTTGCTAGATGTATCCATAGATGGATCTTGGTGAAGACGTAGAAAATTTTTGAATTATGCTACGTTCCCCAACATCCGCAACATGCAACTCCAATATCATCTTCTAGTCCTCAATTTTTTTAATTTTTTCCTTCAAGAAATTGTTTTCTTCTTCAACTAAATTTAACCTCTTGACAATAGGATCCATCTTGATCTTGTGATCATCGACGACTTCCGCAACATGCAACTCCAATTACATCTTCTCCTCCTCCATTTTTTCCAATTTTTTCTTCAAGGAAATGTTTACCTCTTCAACTAAATTTAACCTCTCCACAAGAGGGTCGGTTGGAATTTCCGGTTCAACTACCTCCTAGACATATAAAAACATCTATGCATGTTAGGTTGGTCGGCATAATTGTCATGAACACTAAAACAAATAGTTATAAATTAAAGATAATAAACCACATCCGAATCGTAGACAGGACGAGGGCCCACGTGGGCGGATATCAAAACCATCGCACTATATAATAACAAGCAATAATAAACATAAGAAAATTAGACAAATATCTATCTAAAGCAATAATAACAAGCAATAATAAAAGTAAGAAAAGCATGGACATAACAAGAGGCTCACCACGGTGGTGCCGGTGACGAGATCGGCGGGGGCGATCGACGGCGGCGAAGACGGAGACGGGACGTGACGGACCGCTAAACCTAGACAAATCTCGGAGAAAATGGAGCTTCGAGTTCGAGCTTCGAGAAGAGAAAAGCTTAACTAGTGTGGCTCGGGCATTTCATCGAACACGTTGTGTGCATAGGAGGTGAGCTAGAGCACCACCAAGCCCTCTCCCCCTCTCGGCCAAAAAAAATAGAGCAGTGTGCTCTGCTCTTACGCGAGGGGGTATATATAGGCACCTCATTGGTCCCGGTTGGTGATATGAACCGGGACTAAAGGGGAGCCTTTGGTCCCAGTTCAAGTCTCCAACGGGGACCAATGGTGGTGGGCCAGGAGCAAGACCCATTGGTCCCGGTTCGTCGCACCAACCGGGACCAAAAGGTCCAACGAACCGGGACCAATGGTCCACGTGGCCCGGCTGGCCCCTTGGGCTCACGAACCGGGTCCAATGCCCCCATTGGTCCCGGTTCTTGACTGAACCGGGACTAATGGGCTGGACCATTGCCCCGTTTTCTACTAGTGCAAGGCACCCCCCTGGACGCCGCCCCCTCCTCAGATTAGATCTGAGGGGGCCGCCCCCCTATCCCTTGCCCCTATATATATGTGGGGGTGGGAGGGAAGCCACACCCAAGTTCTGGCGCAGCCCTCCCCCTCTCCCAAGTCCTCCTCCTCTCCCGCAGTGCTTGGCGAAGCCCTGCAAGATTGCCACGCTCCTCCATCACCACCACGCCGTCGTGCTGCTGCTGGACGGAGTCTTCCCCAACCTCTCCCTCTCTCCTTGCTGGATCAAGGCGCGGGAGACGTTACCGGGCTGCACGTGTGTTGAACGTGGAGGCACCGTTGTTCGGTGCTTAGATCGGATTCGGCCGCGATCTGAATCGCTTCGTGTACGACTCCACCGACCGCGTTCTTGTAACGCTTCCGATTAGCGATCTACAAGGGTATGTAGATGCACTCCCCTCTCCCTCGTTGCTAGATTACACCACAAATTGATCTTGGTGATGCATAGAAAAAAATTATTTCTGCTACGATCCCCAACAGTATTGAGATACTGACGATCAAATCTCGGGCAAGTAACATACCGATGACAAAAGGAACAACGTATGTTGTTATGCGGTTTGACTGACAAAGATCTTCGTAGAATATGTAGGAGCCAATATGAGCATCCAGGTTCCACTATTGGTTATTGACCGGAGATGAGTCTCGGTCATGTCTACATAGTTCTCGAACCCGTAGGGTCCGCACGCTTAACGTTTGATGACGGTCGGTATTATGAGTTTATGAGTTTTGATGAACCGAAGGTAGTTTGGAGTCCCGAATGAGATCACGGACATGACGAGGAGTCTCGGAATGTCCGAGACGTAAAGATTGAGATATTGGACGACTATATTCGAACACCGGAAGTGTTCCGGAAAAGTTTCGGATTTAACCGGAGTGCCGGAGGGGGTTACCAGAACCCCCCCCCCCCCCGAGGGAGTATGGGCCATAGTGGGCCATGGAGGGAAAGAGAGAGGCAGCCCATAGGGCTGGCCGCACCCTCCCCCTAGGGATCCTAGTTGGACTAGGAAAGGGGGGGAGGCGCCCCTCTTCTTCCTTCTTCTCTCCCCCTTCCTTTCCTACTCCTAGTAGGAATAGAAAAGGGGATTCCTATTCCTACTAGGAGTAGGAATCCTACTCATGGCGCGCCCTAGAAGGCCAGCCGCACCTCCCCCCTTGCTTCTTTATATACGGGGGCAGGGGGCACCCAAAGACACAGAAGAAACATTGTTCTAGCCGTGTGCGGTGCCCCCCTCCACAGAAACACACCTCGGTCATACCGTTGCAGTGCTTAGGCGAAGCCCTGCGCCGATAACTTCATCATATTCGTCACCACGCCGTCGTGCTGACGAAACTCTCCCGTGAAGCTCAACTGGATCAAGAGCTCGTGGGACGTCATCAAGTTGAACGTGTGCTGAACGCGGAGGTGCCGTACGTTCGGTGCTTGATCGGTTGAAACACGAAGAAGTTCGACTACATCAACCGCGTCACTAGACGCTTCCGCTTTCGGTCTACGAGGGTACGTAGACACACTCTCCCCTCTCGTTGCCATGCATCTGGTAGATAGATCTTGCGTGATCATAGGAAATTTTTTGAAATACTACGTTCCTTAACATTAGGATCTTAGTTGTTAGTTGAAAGCAAACATTGGTTGCGAAGTTTTCTTTATCTGGTTTGCACCTTCAGATCCGCCATGGCACGCTCAACACTATACTCGCAATGCTTATGGTTTTCCTGTTCACACACTACTCTATTGTTGTGCAGTTATTTTTTCCATTGTTTTTTCTACCTCTATACCGAACGGAGCCTTAGGAATTGGGACATCCTATGTGACGTATTTTGCGTCATACAACAGTAGGACACACAGGGTTGCTGCACGACTGGGCCGGCCTACGAAACCGCTCGTTGTTTCGTTCGTGCGCAACAAAAAAAACTAAAAATCAGTAGTGAATACCAGGAATCGATCCCACGCCCGCAATCTCCATCCCCGAGCAATTAACAACCACACCACACACCAACAACTGAACATAAAGGTGCGGAAATATATTTATACCAATATAAAAAAGACCCAATGCGGCAGATCCAACAGATCTCGGCCATTTATTAGCATTAATCCGACCATTCTTATTGTTTTAATAGTGACCAACTAAACACGTTTAACGCTAGACACGTTTACTGCTAACCAATCATTTCTCTCCCTGATTCCCTTCCTTACATACACCTTTCACTAGAAAGGAAACTGCCACAATAAACCGCCCCATGGTGTACGTAAGGAAGAGAATCAGGGGGTGATTCTCTGTTGGATTAGTATAATTTTCAATCCATTTGTAGGAAGAGATAGACATGTCGTTGATGGTGCTTACACAAACAACTTCTTTCATACTACTTTTGTAAAAAATAAAACAGGTATATTTTCAAGCCGGATTAAGATTACACGTGCGTTGCACGTGCACATTTACTAGTAAGAACAAAAAGCAACGCTGAAATTTGGAAAACATTTTGAAAACATTTCGAAAATTGCGAGCAGTTTTAAAATGGCGCATTTTTTTGGAAAAGTGAAGATGTTACGTGATTATGATTTGAAAATTAAACATTAACAAAATTTGCAAACCACAAACACATTTCAAAAACACGAATAATTTTAAAAATGTTTCTGAAAAACAAACAAATTGCGAAAAACCCAAACATTTTTAAGATTGTGAACCGTTTTTAGATTTAATAAAATAGAAAACAGGAACATTTTTTTAATTTGGCACCAAAAGTTTAAAAAACAAACTTTTTTAAAATGTGAACAAAAATTTTATTGTACGCTCTTTTGCAAAAGCGAACAAAATTTTAAACATGGGAATATTTGTTGAAGTTGCGAACAAAAAATTGAAATCCCAAACATTTTTTAAAAAATGAACATTTTTCTGGAATTGTGAACACATTTTGAAAACGAGAATTGTTTTTGAAATTCCTGAACAATTTTTAAACATGAACAAATTTGTAGAACAGTGAAAGTTTTGAAAACGTGAACATTTATTGAAATTGTGAACAAATATTAGAAATGAGATTATTATTTTTTGAAATTTTAAACATTTTATGAAAATCTGAACTATTTTTGAAAGGAAGATCATTTTTTTTTTAAATTTCAACAAAAGCATTTTCTCAAAGCATGAAGATTTGTCAAAAATATTGAACAAAAGCTTTCGCAACATTTTATGCAAAACAAGAACATTTTTTCAATTTATGAACACTTTTGAAACAATGACCATTTTGGGAAAAAAAATAAGGCAAGATCATTTTTCTAAATTTAAGAACAATTTTTGAACATGAACTTAGCTTAAAAAAGATAAAATAACTCTGAAAAGGAAATTAGAGAAAAGAAACAGAAAGAGAATAACAAAAGAAAATAGAAGAACCAATAAAAGAAACAAAAAAACAGCTGGCTAGTGGCGGACTGGCGGTAGTACGCGCAAAAACTGCGCCGGCTCATCGCGTGGCTGCTAGGTCACTCGCCTGTGCGAAGCGCCGGTAATTTGACGCAAAAACTGGAGGGAAGATTTGGGCCGTCTACGTTTTTGTTTCAATGTAACAAAGATTTTGCGTTTTTCCCATTCAATCTCTCACCCAGCCCGTCGAACGAAGGTTAAAAAAAGCAAAAAAGCCCGTCGAACAAAATCATAGAAAAAAAGGAAAAAACGCATTTACACTGTCACTGACATGTGGGGTTTAACTGAGCTGGGGGGTTATCATCAAATACCCCACCCCCGCAACGGCGCCTCCGCCAACCACCTCGCCGCCGGCCTCCGGCCTCTCCCCCACAACCGGCAACCTCGTCTCCCGCCTCCGCTCTCTCCCCTCCTCTCGTCACAAGACGAGAGAAGAGAAGAGAAGAGCAGAGGGAGGTCGAGCGACCAGGTCGGTCAGGCGGCGCCCACAGATCCGCCCACAACCGGTCGGCGACCACAGCATGTCACGCCGTCGTCAAGGGATTCTTCCACCTTGACGGACGTGCTCGCTCTCTCGCGCGCCAGGAGAGGAGAGGAAGCCTTCTGCTTCTTCCTCGCTCCACGCCCCCGACGCCACGCCACGGATCGAGCTTCCCCTACTCTTACCCACGCCATGGATCCAGCTCGCTCCCCTCCTCAAGGTCCGCCTCTCTCGCCCATCTCTTCCTCCTGTTGCCTGCTCCACCGCTCACCCTCACCTTCTCTCCCTCCCTCCTACCTATCCTAGGGCTCGGCCACATTACCCGACCACACGACGCCATGGCCATGGATGGACCTTCCCCTGCTGCCACACTCGTCAAAGGTCCGCTCTTCAGTTCGATTTGTTCTTCATCCTTTCCCTTGCCCTCCCCTCCCTGATTGATCTTCTCCCGGTTGGTTGTTTGCTTCTGTGCTTTCCTGGTTTGAGAAGTGTTATGAGCGGCACATACTACTGCCAGGCAGTTAAGGGCCTAGCCCAGTTATCTTATCGTGTTAGGGGCTTAGCCCAATTATATCATTAGGAGGATTATATAAACTCATGTAAGGACCCCTTTTGACATTAAGCAAGAAGTAATCATATTTGCTCGGCTTCCTTCGGGAGACGGGAGACCTAACCCTAGCCGCCTCCTCCCCTGTGCCATCTCCCTCTCAGTCACCGCCTCCTCGCGCACGACGGCGCCCAGCCAGCGGCGGCCGCGAGTGTTGGAAATATGCCCTAGAGGCAATAATAAAAGTATTATTATATTTCCTTGTTCATGATAATCGTCTGTTATTCATGCTTGAATTGTATTGTACGGAAACAGCGATACATGTGTGAATACATAGACCACAATGAGTCCCTGGTAGGCCTCTAGTTACCAGCTCGTTGATCAACAGATGGTCACGGTTTCCTGACCATGGACATGGGATGTCAGTGATAACGGGATCACATCATTAGGAGAATGATGTGATGGACAAGACCCAAACTTGAGCATAACACGAGATCGTATAGTTCGTAATGCATAAGCTTTTCAGTGTCAAGTATTTATTCCTTAGACCATGAGGTTGTACAACTCCCGGATGCCGTAGGAATACTTTGGGTGTGCCAAACGTCACAACGTAATTGGGTGGCTATAAAGGTATGCATCGGGTATCTCCGAAAGTGTCTGTTGAGTTGGTACGAACCGAGACTGGGATGTTGTCACTCCGTATGACGGAGAGGTACCTCTGGGCCCACTCGGTAAGACATCATCATAATGAGCTCAATGTGACTAAGTAGTTAGTCACGGGATGATGGATTACGGATCGAGTAAAGAGACTTGCCATGACGAGATTGAACAAGGTATCGGGAATACCGACGATCGAATCTCGGGCAAGTAACGTACCGATGGACAAAGGGAATAACGTACGGGATTGAGTGAATCCTTGACACGGTGGTTCATCGAGGAACACGTGGGAACCAACATGGGTATCCAGATCCCGCTGTTGGTTATTGACCGGAGAGTGGTCTCGGTCATGTCTACGTGTCTCCCGAACCCGTAGGGTCTACACACTTAAGGTTCGGTAACGCTAGGGTCGTAGAGATAAATGCACGTGGAAACCCGAAAGTTGTTCGGAGTCCCGGATGAGATCCCGGACGTCACGAGGAGTTCCGGAATGGTCCGGAGGTAAAGATTGATATATAGGAAGTCCAGTTTCGGCCATCGGGTGATCTCCGGGGGTCACCGGGAGTGTCCCGGGACCACCGGAGGGGCCCCGGGGGTCCACCGGGTGGGGCCACCCATCCCGGTGGGGCCCCTAGGCCGCAAGGGAAGTGTCCAGCCCTAATGGGCTGGCGCACCACTAGGGGCCCACCTCCCCATGCGCCTAGGGTTGAAACCCAAGGGGGGAGGGGGCGCCCCACTAGCCTTGGGGGGCAAGGAACCCCCCCTGGCCGCCGCCTCCCTGCAGATTGGATCTGCAGGGGCCCTGGCGCACCCCCTGGCCCCCTATATATGTGGGGGGGGGAGAGGGCAGCCGCACCCTTACCCTGGCCCTGGCGCCTCTCCCCCTCCCGTCACACCTCTATACTCCAACGCAGGGCGCCCGGCGAAGCCCTGCTGCGATCTCCACTGCATCCGTCATCACGCCGTCGTGCTGCCGGATCTCTGACGACTTCTCCTCCCCCCTTGCTGGATCAAGAAGGAGGTGACGTTGCTGCACCGGACGTGTGTTGAACGCGGAGGTGCCGTCCGTTCGGCGCTAGATCATCGGTGACGAAGAACGCGAAGAGTACGACTACTTCATCCACGCTTCTTCGAAAGCTTCCGCTCGCAATCTCCATAACGGTATGTAGATGCACTCTTACTTGCTCGTTGCTAGATGTCTCCATAGTTGGATCTTGGTGAAAGCGTAGAAATTTTTTGAATTATGCTACGTTCCCCAACAGTGGCATCTGAGCTAGGTTTTATGCGTAGCATCTTGCATGAGTAGAACACAAAGCAGTTGTGGGCGTTTGATTTTGTTCAACTTTCTTACCGTTACTAGTCAATCTTGATTCGGCGGTATTGCTGGATGAAGCGGCCCGGACCGACTTTACACGTACGCTTACGTGAGACTGGTTCCACCGACAGACATGCACTAGATGCATAAGGTGGCTGGCGGGTGTCTGTCTCTCCTACTTTAGTCGGATCGGATTCGATGAAAAGGGTCCTTATGAAGGGTAAATAGAAGTTGACAAATCACGTTGTGGTTTTTGGCGTAGGTAAGAAACGTTCTTGCTAGAAATCCTATAGAAGCCACGTAAAACTTGCAACAACAATTAGAGGACGTCTAACTTGTTTTTGCAGCATGTGCTATGTGACGTGGTATGGCCAAAACGAAGATGTGATGAATGATATATGTGATGTATGAGATTGATCATGTTTTTGTAATAGGGAATCACGACTTGCATGTCGATGAACTTGACAACCGGCAGGAGCCATAGGAGTTGTCTTAATTATTGTATGACCTGCGTGTCACTGAATAACGCCATGTAATTACTTTACTTCGTTGCTAAACGTTAGCTATAGTAGTAGAAGTAATAGTTGGCGTGACGACTTCTTCAAGACACGATGATGAAGATCATGATGATGAAGATCATGGTGTCGAGCCGGTGACAAGATGATCATGGTGCCCCGAAGATGGAGATCCAAGGAGCAAGATGATATTGGCCATATCATGTCACTTTAATTGATTGCATGTGATGTTTATCATGTTTATGCATCTTGTTTACTTAGAACGATGGTAGTAAATAAGATGATCTCTCACTAAAATTTCAAGTATTGTGTTTCCCCTAACTGTGCACCGTTGCTAAAGCTCGTTGCTCCGAAGCACCACGTGATGATCGGGTGTGATAGGTTCTAACGTTCGCATACAACGGGTGTAAGCCAGATTTACACACGCGATACACTTAGGGTTCACTTGACGATCCTAGCATGTACAGACATGGCCTCGGAACACGGAAGACCGAAAGGTCGAACACGAGTCGTATAGAAGATACGATCAACATGAAGATGTTCACCGTTGATGACTGGTCCGTCTCACGTGATGATCGGACACGGGCTAGTCGATGCGGATCGTGTATCACTTAGATGACTAGAGAGATGTCATTCTGAGTGGGAGTTCATTAAAATTTGATTAATATGAACTTAATTATCATGAACTTAGTCTAAATTCTTTACAATATCTCTTGTAGATCAAATGGCCCACGCTCCAGTTTCCCTCAACTTCAACGCGTTCCTAGAGAAAACCAAGCTGAAAGACGATGGTAGCAACTATACGGATTGGGTCCGTAACCTGAGGATTATCCTCATAGCTGCCAAGAGAACTTATGTCCTAGAAGCACCGCTAGGTGATGCACCCGTTTTCCCGGCGACCCAAGACGTTATGAACGCCTGGCAGTCGCGTTGTGATGATTACTCCCTGGTTCAGTGCGGCATGCTTTACAGTTTAGAATCGGGGCTCCAAAAACGTTTTGAGAACCACGGAGCATATGAGATGTTCGAAGAGCTGAAAATGGTTTTCCAAGCTCATGCCCGAGTCGAGAGATATGATGTCTCCGACGCATTCTACAGCTGTAAGATGGAGGAGAACAGTTCTGTCAGTGAGCACATCCTCAAGATTTCAGGATTGCACAACCGCTTGTCTCAGCTAGGAATGAATCTCCCAGATGAAGCGGTCGTTGACAGAATCCTCCAGTCGCTCCCACCAAGCTTCAAGAGCTTCGTGTTGAACTTCAATATGCAGGGGATGGAGAAGTCCATTCCCGAGGTGTATTAGATGCTGAAATCAGCGGAGGTGGACATCAAGAAAGAACATCAAGTGTTGATGGTCAATAAAACCACTAAGTTCAAGAAAGGCAAGGGTAAGAAGAACTTCAAGAAGGACGGCAAGGGAGTTGCCCGGCAAGCCTGTTGCGGGAAGAAGCCAAAGTATGGACCCAAGCCTGAGACAGAGTGCTTTTATTGCAAGGGAACGGGTCACTGGAAGCGGAACTGCCCCAAATACTTAGCAGACAAGAAGGCCGGCAACGTCAAAGGTATATGTGATATACATGTTATTGATGTGTACCTTACCAGCACTCGTAGTAGCTCCTGGGTATTCGATACCGGTGCAGTTGCTCACATTTGTAACTCAAAACAGGAGCTGCGGAATAAACAGAGACTGGCGAAGGATGAGGTGACGATGCGCGTCGGGAATGGTTCCAAGGTCGATGTGATCGCCGTCGGCACGCTGCCTCTACATCTACCCTCGGGATTAGTTTTAAACCTCAATAATTGTTATTTAGTACCAGCTTTGAGCATGAACATTGTTTCTGGATCTCGTCTTATGCGAGATGGCTACTCTTTCAAATCAGAGAATAATGGTTGTTCTATTTATTTGAGAGATATGTTTTATGGTCATGCCCCGCTGGTCAATGGTTTATTTTTGATGAATCTCGAACATGATGATACACATATTCATAGTGTAGATGCCAAAAGATATAAAGTTGATAATGATAGTCCCACATACTTGTGGCATTGCCGCCTTGGTCATATTGGTGTCAAACGTATGAAGAAGCTCCATTCAGATGGACTTCTAGAGTCTCTTGATTATGAATCATTTGACACGTGCGAACCATGCCTCTTGGGCAAGATGACCAAGACTCCGTTCTCCGGAACAATGGAGCGAGCAACCAACTTGTTGGAAATCATACATACCGATGTGTGCGGTCCAATGAGTGTTGAGGCTCGCGGAGGCTATCATTATGTTCTCACCCTCACGGATGACTTGAGTAGATACGGGTATATCTATTTGATGAAACACAAGTCTGAGACCTTTGAAAAGTTCAAGGAATTTCAGAATGAGGTTGAGAATCAACGTGACAGAAAAATAAAGTTCTTGCGATCGGATCGTGGGGGTGAATATTTAAGTCATGAATTTGGCACACACCTTAGGAGCTGTGGAATTGTTTCACAATTGACACCGCCCGGAACACCTCAACGTAACGGTGTGTCCGAACGTCGAAATCGTACTCTGTTGGACATGGTGCGATCTATGATGTCCCTCACCGATTTACCGCTATCTTTTTGGGGTTATGCTTTAGAGACTGCCGCATTCACTTTAAATAGGGCTCCGGCGAAATCCGTTGAGACGACTCCGTATGAACTTTGGTTTGGCAAGAAACCGAAGCTGTCGTTTCTAAAAGTTTGGGGTTGCGATGCTTATGTCAAGAAACTTCAACCTGAAAAGCTCGAACCCAAATCGGAGAAATGCGTCTTCATAGGATACCCAAAGGAAACAATTGGGTACACCTTCTACCACAGATCCGAAGGCAAAGTCTTTGTTGCCAAGAATGGATGCTTTTTGGAGAAAGAGTTTCTCTCGAAAGAAGTGAGTGGGAGGAAAGTAGAACTTGATGAGGTGACAGTCACCCCTCCTGTACCAGAAAGTAGCGCAGCACAGGAAACTGTTCCTGAGGTGCCTGCACCGACAAGGGAGGAAGTCAATGATAATGATCATGAAGAAACAGATCAAGTTGCTACTGAACTTCGAAGGTCCACTAGGGCACGTTCCGCACCAGAGTGGTACGGCAACCCTGTCCTGGAAATCATGTTGTTAGACAACGGTGAACCTTCGAACTATGAAGAAGCGATGGCGAGCCCGGATTCCAATAAATGGCTTGGAGCCATGAAATCCGAGATAGAATCCATGTATGAAAACAAAGTATGGACTTTGGTGGACTTGCCTGATGACAGGCACGCCATAGAAAACAAATGGATATTTAAGAAAAAGACAGACGCGGATGGTAATGTGACCATCTATAAGGCTCGGCTTGTCGCTAAGGGTTATCGACAAGTTCAAGGGATTGACTACGACGAGACTTTCTCTCCCGTAGCGATGCTGAAGTCAGTCAGAATCATGTTAGCTATTGCCGCATTCTATGATTATGAGATATGGCAAATGGACGTCAAAACAGCATTCCTTAATGGCTTCCTCAAGGAAGAGTTGTATATGATGCAACCGGAAGGTTTTGTCGATCCAGAAAACACTAACAAGGTATGCAAGCTCCGGCGCTCGATTTACGGGCTGGTGCAAGCATCTCGGAGTTGGAATATTCGCTTTGATGAAGTGATCAAAGCGTTTGGCTTTATACAGACTTATGGAGAAGCCTGTATTTACAAGAAAGTGAGTGGGAGCTCTGTGGCATTTCTCATATTATATGTGGATGACATATTGCTGATGGGAAATGATATAGAATTCTTGGAAAATGTAAAGGCCTACTTGAATAAAAGTTTTTCAATGAAGGACCTTGGAGAAGCTGCTTACATATTAGGCATCAAAATCTATAGAGATAGATCGAGACGCCTCGTTGGTCTTTCACAAAGTACATACCTTGACAAAATATTGAAGAAGTTCAATATGGATCAGTCAAAGAAAGGGTTCTTGCCTGTTTTGCAAGGTATGAGAGTAAGGCTCAGCCGCCGACCACGGCAGAAGATAGAGAAAAGATGAGTGTCATTCCCTATGCCTCGGCCATAGGTTCTATCATGTATGCCATGCTGTGTACCAGACCTGATGTGAACCTTACCATAAGTTTGGTGGGGAGGTACCAAAGTGATCCCGGTACGGAACACTGGACAGCGGTCAAGAACATCCTAAAGTACCTGAAAAGGACTAAGGATATGTTTCTCGTTTATGGAGGTGACGAAGAGCTCGTCGTAAAGGGTTACGTTGATGCTAGCTTCGACACAGATCTGGATGACTCTAAGTCTCAAACCGGATACGTGTATATTTTGAACGGAGGGGCAGTCAGCTGGTGCAGTTGCAAGCAAAGCGTCGTGGCAGCATCTACATGTGAAGCGGAGTACATAGCTGCTTCCGAAGCAGCGCAGGAAGGAGTCTGGATGAAGGAGTTCATCACCGACCTAGGAGTCATACCAAGCGCGTCAAGCCCGATGACTCTCTTCTGTGACAACACTGGTGCTATTGCCATTACCAAGGAGCCCAGGTTTCACAAGAAGACCAAGCACATCAAGCGTCGTTTCAACTCCATCCGGAATTATGTTCAGGATGGAGACATAGATATTTGTAAAGTGCATACGGATCTGAATGTCGCAGACCCGTTGACTAAACCTCTTTCACGGGCAAAACATGATCAACACCAGAACTCTATGGGTGTTCGATTCATCACAATGTAACTAGATTATTGAATCTAGTGCAAGTGGGAGACTGTTGGAAATATGCCCTAGAGGCAATAATAAAAGTATTATTATATTTCCTTGTTCATGATAATCGTCTGTTATTCATGCTTGAATTGTATTGTACGGAAACAGCGATACATGTGTGAATACATAGACCACAATGAGTCCCTGGTAGGCCTCTAGTTACCAGCTCGTTGATCAACAGATGGTCACGGTTTCCTGACCATGGACATGGGATGTCAGTGATAACGGGATCACATCATTAGGAGAATGATGTGATGGACAAGACCCAAACTTGAGCATAACACGAGATCGTATAGTTCGTAATGCATAAGCTTTTCAGTGTCAAGTATTTATTCCTTAGACCATGAGGTTGTACAACTCCCGGATGCCGTAGGAATACTTTGGGTGTGCCAAACGTCACAACGTAACTGGGTGGCTATAAAGGTATGCATCGGGTATCTCCGAAAGTGTCTGTTGAGTTGGTACGAACCGAGACTGGGATGTTGTCACTCCGTATGACGGAGAGGTACCTCTGGGCCCACTCGGTAAGACATCATCATAATGAGCTCAATGTGACTAAGTAGTTAGTCACAGGATGATGGATTATGGATCGAGTAAAGAGACTTGCCATGACGAGATTGAACAAGGTATCGGGAATACCGACGATCGAATCTCGGGCAAGTAACGTACCGATGGACAAAGGGAATAACGTACGGTATTGAGTGAATCCTTGACACGGTGGTTCATCCGATGAAGATCATCGAGGAACACGTGGGAACCAACATGGGTATCCAGATCCCGCTGTTGGTTATTGACCGGAGAGTGGTCTCGGTCATGTCTACGTGTCTCCCGAACCCGTAGGGTCTACACATTAAGGTTCGGTAACGCTAAGGTCGTAGAGATAAATGCACGTGGAAACCCGAAAGTTGTTCGGAGTTCCGGATGAGATCCCGAACGTCACGAGGAGTTCCGGAATGGTCCGGAGGTAAAGATTGATATATAGGAAGTCCAGTTTCGGCCATCGAGTGATCTCCGGGGGTCACCGGGAGTGTCCCGGGACCACCGGAGGGGCCCCGGGGGTCCATCGGGTGGGGCCACCCATCCCGGTGGGGCCCCTAGGCCGCAAGGGGAAGTTTCCAGCCCTAATGGGCTGGCGCACCACTAGGGGCCCACCTCCCCATGCGCCTAGGGTTGAAACCCTAGGGGGGAGGGGGCGCCCCACTAGCCTTGGGGGGCAAGGAACCCCCCTGGCCGCCGCCCCCCTGCAGATTGGATCTGCAGGGGGCCTGGCGCACCCCCTGGCCCCCTATATATATGTGGGAGGGAGAGGGCAGCCGCACCCTTACCCTGGCCCTGGCGCCTCTCCCCCTCCCGTCACACCTCTATACTCCAACGCAGGGCGCCCGGCGAAGCCCTGCTGCGATCTCCACTGCATCCGTCATCACGCCGTCGTGCTGCCGGATCTCTGACGACTTCTCCTCCCCCCTTGCTGGATCAAGAAGGAGGTGACGTTGCTGCACCGGACGTGTGTTGAACGCGGAGGTGCCGTCCGTTCGGCGCTAGATCATCGGTGACGAAGAACGCGAAGAGTACGACTACTTCATCCACGCTTCTTCGAAAGCTTCCGCTCGCAATCTCCGTAACGGTATGTAGATGCACTCTTACTTGCTCGTTGCTAGATGTCTCCATAGTTGGATCTTGGTGAAAGCGTAGAATTTTTTTGAATTATGCTACGTTCCCCAACAGCGAGTTCGTCCACGACCAGCTCCCTCCTTCCCCTACAACCTTCGGCCTAGACCCGGTAGAACCCTAGTTTCTACCAGGAAGGAAAAAAAAGTTGCATGAAACACACATTAATTGAAACTAGTTAGCGAGGAATGCATACATTTAATTTCAACATAAAATGGTATCAAATATTTCAACTCAATCTAAAATGGATTCAACCTTATGAATATGAGATCATGGCATCTATAAACCATATTTATGTATAAAGGGTGTTGTGCTTTTGAAAGTATATATAAAAAAATGATGTATATATTCGAATAGAAAAGGATCCTGCCCGGAAAAAAAATCAAAATGGATTGGAATTGAGTTGGCACGTAAACGTGCAAGCTTTTTCTCAATAATTTGAACAAAGCAGCGAAACTCGCAATAACCGCCTGAAACCAAAATCTGTGAAATGGAAATGACTGCCTATCCGTGACATGCAAAACTTGTCGCCTCGATTTAATAGGTCTCGATAGGGGCAGCTTTGTAATTTCACTCAAACGTGACATAACCGCCTCTTACCCGGATCCATACACGGTGGGCACCAAAACACAGTGTCTCCTCGGCCGAAATTCCCTATCACCCCGATTCATACACGATAGGCGCCAAAACAAACTTTTCTCGGCCGAAATCTCCGTCAGCAAATATTCGGTGTATGCGTGATTACCAGTCTATCCCCGACAGCACAATATTGATGTGATGTCTGAAATTTTAAAAGAGGAATAAGTTGGCAACTTTCCCCGCATTTGAGACAAGCGCGTCCCAAAGACATGGTTCCCCTCCTACCTCTCTCCCTTCATTTCCTCTCTCCCTCAATTTCCCCATCCGTACTTCGTGGGCACCAAAACACCCTCTCCATCCCAGCCTCCTCCGTCTGCCACCCCATCCACCGCCGTCCTCCTCCACCATGTCGGAGCTGATACCTCGACGTCGTCGTTCATTACAAGAGATCGACCTCTCTCATCCACGGCTTCAGACCGGATCCTTGCATCGCGTCCTCTCACTTCATCCCCGTCGTCGTCCACCTCGCCGGCGCCGCTCCTACGACAGTCTCGTCCACTGCGCCGAGATATTTCTCCCGCCGCCACCGTTCACCCTTCTAGATCTGTTTCCACGCCACCGACAACCATCGCTACCGCGGCACCAATAAATTATCAGCAGATGCATACACGACATCGCACCAGAGGCAGTACTCTTTCGTATCTGCTCAACTTATTTATTGCAGCAAGAAAATAGATCGCCACTGTTTTACTGTGATTTCTTGTCCATCACGTAGAACCTTACTTGTTAGTTGAAAGCAAACATTGGTTGCGAAGTTGTCTTTGTCTAGTTTGCACCTTCAGATCCGCCGTGGCACTATACTCGCAATGCTTATGGTTTTCTTGTTCACACACTACTCTATTGTTGTGCAGTTATTTTTTCCATTGTTTTTTCTACCTCTATACCGAACGGAGCTAAAAATCAACTGTGAATACCAAGAATCGATCCCACGACCGCAATCTCCATCCCCAAGCAATTAACCACCACACCACACACCAACAACTGAACATAAAGGTGCAGAAATATATCTATACCAATATAAAAAGACCCAATCGGGCAGATCCAACAGATCTCGGCCATCCATTAGCATTAATCCGACAATCCTTATTGTTCTAATGGTGAGCAACTAAACACGTTTAACGCTAAACACGTTTACTGCTAATCAATCATTTCTCTCCATGATTCCCTTTCTTGCCTACACCTTTCACAAGAAAGGAAACTGCCACAATGAACCACCCCATGATGTACGTAAGGAAAAGAATCAGGGGGTGATTCTTCGTTGGATTATTATAATTTTCAATCCATTTGTAGGAAGAGATGAACCTGCCGCTGATGGTGCTTACACAAACAACTTCTTTGATACTACTTTTGTAAAAAAAAAACAGGTATATTTTCAAGCTGGACTAAGATTACACGTGCGTTGCACGTGCACATTTACTAGTAAGAACAAAAGGCAACGCTGAAATTTTGAAAACATTTTGGAAATTGCGAGCAGTTTTAAAATGGCACATTTTTTTGGAAAAGTGAAGATGTTTTGTAATTATGATTTGAAAATTGAACATAAACAAAATTTGCAAACCACAAACAGATTTCAAAAACCCGAAGAATTTTTAAAAATGTTTCTGAAAAACAAACAAATTGCGAAAAACCCGAACATTTTCAAGATTGTGAACAGTTTTTAGTTTTAATAAAATAGAAAACATGAACATTTTTTTAATTCGGCACTAAAAAGGTAAAAACAAACAAACTTTTTTTAAATGCAAACAAAAATTGTATTGTAGGCTGTTTCGGAAAAGCGAACAAAATTTTAAACATGGGGATATTTTTTGATGTTGCGAACAAAATGTTGAAATCACAATAGTTTTTTTGAAAAATGAACATTTTTCTGGAATTGTGAACAAATTTTGAAAACGAGAATATTTTTTGAAATTCCTGAACATTTTTTGAAACATGAACAAATTTCTAGAACAGTGAAAGTTTTGTAAACGTGAACATTTTTGAAATTGTGGACAAATTTTAGAAGTGAGATTTTTTTTTAATTGTGAACATTTTATGAAAATGTGAACTAATTTTTAAAGGAAGGTCATTTTTCTTTAAATTTCAACAAAAGCATTTTCTGAAAGCATGAAGATTTTTCGAAAATTTTGAACAAAAGCATTCGCAACATTTTATGCAAAACGAGAACAGTTTTTCAATTTATGAACACTTTTGAAAAAACAACCATTTTGGAGAAAAACAAATAAAGGCAAGATCATTTTTCTAAATTTAAGAACAATTTTTGAACATGAACTTAGTTTTAAAAAGATAAAATAACCCTGAAAAGGAAATTAGAAAAATAAAAAGAAAAATAAGAAAAAGAAACAGAAAGAGAATAACAAAAGAAAACAGTAAAAGAAACCAAAAAAAAAACCGGCTGGCTAGTTGCGGTAGTACGCGCAAAAACTGGGCCGGCTCATCGCGTGGCTGCTCGGTCGCTCGCCTGTGCGAAGCGCCGGCAATTTGACGCAAAGAGCGTCAAATAGGATATTCCTTAGGAATTGCCCGAACAAGGTCTTCCACAGTTTCTTCGGAGGGAAGATTTGGGCCTTCCCCCCGCATCGCCGCCTCCGCCAACCACCTCGCCGCCGGCCTCCGGCCTCTCCCCCACAGCCGGCAACCTCGTCTCCGCTCTCTCCTCTCCCCTCATCACAAGACGAGAGAAGAGAAGAGAAGAGGGGAGGGAGGTCGAGCGACCAGGTCTGTCAGGCGGCGGCCACAGATCCGCCCACAACCGGCCGGCGCCCACAGCATGCCACGCCGTCGTCAAGGGATTCTTCCACCTCGATGGACGTGCTCGCTCTCTCGCGCGCCAGGAGAGGAGAGGAAGCCTTCTGCTTCTTCCTCGCTCCACGCCCCCGACGCCACGCCACGGATCGAGCTTCCCCTGCTCCCACCCACGCCATGGATCCAGCTCGCTCCCCTCCTCAAGGTCCGCCTCTCTCGCCCATCTCCTCCTCGTGTTGCCTGCTGCACCGCTCACCCTCACCTTCTCTCCCTCCCTCCTACCTATCCTAGGGCCCGGCCACGTTACCTGACCACACGACACCATGGCCATGGATGGACCTTCCCCTGCTGCCACGCTCGTCAAAGGTCCGCTCTTCAGTTCGATTTGCTCTTCATCCCTCCCCCTCCCTGATTGATCTTCTCCCGGTTGGTTGCTTGCTTCTGTGCTTTCCTTCCCCACGCAGGTTGCTGCTGCTCTTTCCTGGTGAGACGACATCCAACATCAATCACCAGCGACCGACTCCCTGCTGTGGCCGGCCGACCAACTATACCTGCTCCGCGCCACGCTAACTCACTCGGACGCCTCCCTTCTTTGGTTCCAGGAGAGATGGCCGCCGCTATACATCGCCGGAGGAGCACCTTCCTGCAGAGCTCATGGGACGCACCCCTTCAAGGTCCATCTCAACCCCCCTTCCCATTTCCCTGTCTAATGAAAGATGCCCGGGCTGGTACTATGCAATTGGGCTTCCTGGCTTCAGCAGTCCCTCGTTTAGTGCTACCAAAACTATTAATGAACGAATGATTCATTCATCATGGATAGAGATAGATTGATTCTAACGACTCCACATCCATGGCAATCACATATAGAGTACTATCTCTGTCCTTGCATGTGCTCAATTGCTCATCATGCAACATGGAATTCATCGATGGATGCAAGGATTGTTTCATTTCCCAACTAAAAACGGTTTTACGGTTCGAATAAATCACAAACGATCCTTTTAATCTATCTGACTGAACCTGATTCATGCTTGTTAATCATTGATTTTATTTTGATTCTATCGGCCGATTCACATTCCCTCTAATTAATTCTATCGGCCCATTCACATTCCCTCTAATTAATTCTATCGGCCCATTCACATTCCCTCTAATTAATGTCCTTTGCTCTGCTTGTCCTGCTCAACTGCCCATTATCTTGTAATTTATGCATGGATGGAAGGATTGTTTCATTTGTCAACAGATTCAAGCATGAATGATAGGCTGCATTTTACTTAATAGTTTACGGTTAGAATTAATAAACTTCTTTGCAGGTGCTTGCTGCTGACCACAAGGGTCAACTGGGAGCTCCTCTCTGCCCCTACAGGCGATTAATCACCTTCCCATGGTAGTCACCGCCGCTCCAGCATGTAATCCGTCACCGCCGTCGTCATCAAGGTCCCTCACTGACGAGCAGCACCCACCCTTCCCTATCCTATCTCATTCCTATTGCTCTTTAGTCTCCTCCTAACACAACCATGCATTGTTGGTTTTATTACTTGGTTAAACCCAAATCAATCAGAGACACCCTCTAATCTTCTTTGGCTACCAGCTGTACTGATGTGATGTATCTCCTTGATGTTTTTTTTTAATTAAGCTTCATTTACTGGTAAAAACTTATTTGTTGATGATTGATTGGTTGTAACCGAAAGAAAACTTTCTTGCAGGGGCTTTCTGACCACAAGGATCAACTTGGTGCCTGCTTTGGAATTTCCCATGAAAGAGAGGTGAGTTTAACAACCTGTAAAATCTTGGTAATAGTGATGGGTAATCAAATCTTTAAGAATCACTCCTTCTGTGCAGGCAAATCTGACCATGCATCTGCAGCAGCAGCAGCCACGTAATGAAGAGCAGCGGCTACCTTGCCACACACAAACCCAGCCGTAAGCTTGTCTCTGTCTCTCCCTTGTAGATCTGTAGGTTCTCGTTTCTTCCCAGGCAGTAGCGTGACAGGTAGAGGGCTTTGTTTCAGGGGCACGAATCAGCTTCTAGTGCTGCTTCTGAGTCCTGTTTGGATGCAAAATCAAATCTGTGCATTCGATTTTAGTTTGTCTTCAATTGGGTTCGGCGTGTACTAGCAGCAGCATATATAGTTGCAAGTGCAACACATCTTGCTACAGATAGCTTGCTTTTGGTTTTGTGGTAATATAAATTAAATTCATTAATACAAAAGCATTTCACTCTTCGTATAGTAGCATTTCACGCAATTGAGTGTTGTTACTGCTTTCTGTACCATGAGAGTGCTATCTACATGATGAACTAGGATTTTTCTTTCCATGAAAATCGTGGCCTTGATCTGTATGATTAAGGGCCAAAACTGTAGGGATTTAATTGCTAGGACTTGATAGTGTAAGTCAGACCTGGTTGGTCAATCAAGCGATGCCTTTGCATAGTTAGAATTCAGACTGCATTCAACAAATCAAAAGTTTTTCATTTTCTGGATAATGGAACAATAATGATCTCTAACTATGACATTCATTCATTTATCTAGTAATTAAGCACATAAATGTTCATTTCAAATGGGTTTATTTTGTTGCCATTCTTCTTCTCTATATTAGCTGCTGTTAGATTGAGGCCTTGCAATGGTAGGATACACGGTTGCCTCATGGTTTAGGGCTGGACCAATTGATATCTCCTCCTGTTTGCTGCTTTGACCTTTTATTAAGTTGTGCGTAGAGAGAGCTGCTGCAGGATACATTCCTCTGTTCCTGTATGCTCTTGTTGCACCCAGCTGACCCTGTGCTTGTTGGTAACAAAAAAGCTGTATGTTTGCTGCAGTGATGAGCAACCCTGCCAATTTGGTGGCCAAGCTGCAGGCCAACCCGAGGTTGGCGAAGAAGGCCAACGGGAACCGGCGGTGCCTTGTGCGACGAGCAAAACGAAAACTCTCTGGTTCTTTAAGTGCGTCCATAGGCAAGAAGGTGTTGGTTTTATGTGTCGAGATGAGGTTACTTGTGCTGCGAGAAGGTGAGAGAGACAGCAGAAGAAGATATTGGAGGCCGGAATGAGACGATGACTGCTACTTGAGAATGATGTAACTGTATTTTCTTTCTGAGTTATCCTGGAGTTGCTGCTCACAGCAGGCAGGAACTTGATGTCATTTTGTGTGTGCTCCAGGCCGTGGTAACTTGCTTGTTCCTTGTTTGTAATAAAGATTTATCTTCAAATGTACTCCCTCCGTTGGAAAATACTCCCTCCGTCCCGTAATTCTTGTCGCAAGTGGACATTTGCAATTTAGTCCTCCGCTTTTTCCCGACCGAACCCGAGGACCCTCTTCTTCCTCGCTCTCTCCGCCCCTCTCCACCACCACCCCTCCCGACGACGGGCGCCGTCTTGCCGCCCAATTCCGCCCCGCCGCCCCTCTCCACCACCACCCATCCCGCCCCCCGCTGCCACCACCCCTCCAGCCCCATGCCCCACGACGCCTCGTTCCCCAACGTGAAGCATGCATTTTTTTGTCGATCCTTCCGCTGCTCCTGTCCGACGGCCATGTGTGTACTCCTTGCGCAGCGGAGGGGCACGGCGGCGGGGCGCCATCCTTTCTCATACTCCTTGCGCGGCGGCTGCTCGGCGGATCGCAAAGAGGCAGGTGGAGCTCACCAAGGAGCCCGCCGGAGTCAAAGGTCTCCTTTTTCCACTTCTCCTCCCTTCGATCTACTGCGCCCATTGCAATTTCTTCTTTATCTTCTTGGATTGGTCGGGCCATGTCCACCCAATTTCTTCATCTTTTTGGATTTCTACAAGAGTTTGATGTGAGGAACAAGCCGGCTTCGCTCAAGGCCGACGATTGGGCGTGTGTGGTGGCAGTTTAAGGAGTGGCAAAATCTTCTGTTGGATTGTTGCATGCTCTGGTCTGAAAGTTTGTGCTTTGAAGGAGTGGCAACATCTTCAGGTGGAAGTAGTGGCAGTTCAAGGACATCCTCGGCAGTGGTCTGAATTGATTCAGGTGATTCCTGAATTGCTGCATTTTCAAATGCACTAAACATCTGAATTAGAGACTGAATGTTCCTGCTGTATAATCTCACAACTAAACGTCTGCAGTTCTAGAATTAGCGTGCACTTATAGAATTAGTCTGCACTTAAAATTGGCACAGTACTGTACAGGAGTAATATGTCATGTGAAAGTAGTCATGTTTAATTATCTTGAGCTTTTTCCATTTAATTTTGAATAGCAGCATCATTTAAATTTGTTTTTAAAACTTTTTTGATGCATCCATGGCCGCATCCATAGCAGTGAGTACTGCTTGTTGAGATACTACTGCAGATATTGTTTGGTTGGTGATATTGCTTACTGCAGCTAGAGTAGAAGAAGGAATAGGAGTAGCTGCAACTACAGTAGGAGTAGGAGTACCCCATATTGTCCTTCACTGTGAGATCTTCTGTAAATAAAAAAAATTGCCTGTCATATTTAGGAGCAGTAACTTTGTTAGGAAGAAAGCTAACTCTAAACAGAGTTATATTTTTATCCTAGAGCAGATTGTTAGGAGATCTTGTTTTTATCTCTGAACTTGTATGATATGTGAACCCCCAAAAATGCATCGTCAGACAGGTGCAGGTTGATGCCCCTCCATTTGTCACATCACAAACTAGACTAGGTGATCATTTTCTTTTTAAATGCTAGGAAAATGGGAGTTGTTCACCATACTATAGAGAGCAGAAAGATTGATGGCTAGGGAAACTCATGGAGAAAAGAAGACAAGGTTGATGCAAGGACCTTTAGATTGAACACAAGAAGTAAAAGGAAGAAGCACTGAAATTTGCTTTCATAAGACAGGGTAAGTTTGCTTTCATAACTGTCAAAACTGTACAGAAATTTGCGTTCATAATTAGCATCAATAACTATGATAAGTAAACTTTCTACATCCTGAAACCCGAAACCTGGGGATCAAGCTCTGTTTACATCATTCACTTCTTTAGTTCATACGGAAGATTAACCGAAACCTGACATACAACACACAACATGCTTGGTCCTTCTTTAGCTAATTCACTTCACATTATTCAACTTTAGAGTTTCTTGTTGTGATTCATGCTTTGGACATATGGGTGTTGTATCTTTTCTTGGTGATTTGGAGTAAATGACAAAATTACAGGTCATTTTTTGAGAGTGGTTTTTCAAACAGGCATGCCCCAACTCTTTGTTTGGAATTATCAAAATTATTAGGTTGTAAAAATTAATTTGCTTGAATTATCAAAATTACTGTCAAAACTACTGTATGCTTTGACACTGTCGAAACTGAAAATTTGCAAGAGTTTGCTTGATGTTATACTGCTGTCACATTTTTACAACCTGAACATATTTAAATTGCAAAGTACAGCCACAAGTCAAACTGTCTGATTGAATATTTTTAGAACCTGAACACAAATGATGACCAGGTGAGAGTCCATAATCCATGCCGTAGTAATTCCAGTTGCCAAAAGTCTTGTCTGGTTGAATGTTTCCAAAGTTAACATGATTGAATTGTTTCCAAAATTAACAAAATCTATTTCCTGATCTTATGTTTCCATAATTAACATGATTGAATGTTTCCAAATGTAACAAAATCCCATTTGCTGATCTAATGTTTCCATAATTAACATGATTGAATGTTTCCATAATTAACATGATTGAATGTTTCCAAACTGACATTACCAATTTCGCAGGACTACCTACCTAGCAGCAGCAGCAGAGGCCGGGCAATTTCACTGAATTTTGGTCGAAGCATGACAATTCGAAGCAGCAGCAGAGTTCGTTTGGTTTAAGCAGCAGCAGGGGCAGCACAGTCGACGAGGAAGGAGCCGGAGGGGAAGGAGAGACTGGGCCGGCGATTGGAATCTCCCAGCAGCAGAGACGGGGCCGGCGATCGGAGTCTCCCAGCAGCAGAGACGGGGCACGGGGAAGTATCACGGCCGTACTGTGGAGGTTGGCGGCGGTGCAGGTCGAGGTGGGCGGCGCCGCAGTGGCTGGTCGCGCAGGTGGGCAGCATTATCACGCAGGTGGTCGCCGGCAGGTGGTCGCGGCGGATCGAGGACCAGCTCGCCTGGTAGTCGCGGCGTTGGGCGGCGGAATCGGCGGGCAGCTGGTGGCTGGTGGACGGCGGTGCGTGGTTGCGGGTGGGCCGCGAGTGCAGGAATCTCCAGCACGGCGGCGGAATCCCGCGGCGCCGGCCCCTGGCCCCCGGCGACACACGGGCGGCGGACAGAGGAAGCAGGAGGAGTCAAGGATGTGCTTGCTACTGTTTTACAATTGTGAGGCGTTTTTTGCAAAATGTACACTGTATAGCGCCCGCGACATGGATTTCGGGACGGAGGGAGTACTTGTCATCAAAATGCATAAAAGGGAATGTACCTAGATGTATTTTATTTCTAGATACATCCTTTTTTGTCCATTTTGATGACAAGTATTTTCGGACAGAGGTTCAGAGGCTAGCTGTTATTAACATTTAAATGTATTTGTGTAGGGAAATACTCTCTCTGTCCCATAATATAAGAGCGTTTTTTACACTTTCCTTCAGAGGGAGTATATTCTTTCTTTTTTTGAGCATCAGTACAGACGCAAGCGCTCATATTCTATTTGTTGCGTGCGTTCGTGATGCAAAGGAAAGGAGTAGTAGAGTATTATCAGGACAGGAGTAGTAAAAGATACTAGCATCGTTATGGGAGGGAACGTGGCTTTGTGCAACAGTAGTGAATATGATCACGGTCATGTCAGTAATGAATCTTTCTGCTCATGCAGATCAAGTGCGTTTCCTTGTGTTTTGCAACACAAGGGTGAGAGGTTTGACTGTTTTGATCAGATAAGCATAAGCGCACGCAGGGGAAAACTGAAACAAACAAAATGGATTGGAGGCAAGGCGCAAAGTGAACAATAACACTTGCTGGGAAACAAAACGGCTAGGAGGCAAGTCGCAAAATGAGGAAACACCTTTAAGGAGTGCCAGATACAGATTTTGATGCGTGCGAGGGAGGCACTAGAACCTCTCTCCCAAATTTTGAGGACCAAAACAGAGTGAGTATTCATCATAGTCATAGTGCTAGGGAAAACACCGAAAGAAGAACCAACACCAACACGCGAGCTCGCAAACAAAATACATATGGCAGACTTCTGAATCAGTGCGGCATTCACATAGCACGGAGAGCATGAATTTCGTACACTTGTTTCAGACGACACACACTGCCTAAACTTCAGAGAGCAACAGAGTTCAACATAGATAGATGGAGATCCTTTGGCAAACCAGCAAGGACGGACTAGTCCATGCCATCTTCTGGTACCATGAATCAACATAGTTGGCTCGCAGAGCTGATGAACTAACTAACTTAGACAACAACTAAAAGACATGCCATACACAGGCACTAAGTTAAAGACTGCGTCATCCTAGGGCAGGGCAGGGGCCTTTCCTCCCGCGGGCTGGTAGAGACGCCGTTTCGCACACTGGGAGGGAGTGAGACACCGCTACTTCTTCTGCAATAAAATAACCACACATCAGATTGGCAGGCTACCAAGTAGATGGAGATCCAACTTCTCACAGAAAAGATTAAGGCTGACATGTGGGTTTTTAGTGCACATAAAAACACATGAGAAATATCACATACATCCATCCCTCTTACCAAACCGACACCCAGTGGATGACAACATCTTTGCAGACACCATGGCTAAATATATATATCTTGCTAATAAAACTCACTGTACATATTTTTCTTATTAAAGTCCTACCATTGCTATTCTTTTAATTTCCTTGTAACTAAGAATTGTCCATAAAATTTCCATCTATTAAAAAATGTTTAAAGATGTACCTCATTAATTGTCGACTACCATGGCATTATCAGCTTCTTCCTCGGTATCTCGTATGGCTTTTTTTAAATCAAACCACAAAAGTGGATATCTCTTCTGAACTTCAGAATCGACAACGAGGCCAGGAATCTGCAACGAAAAACAAAACAATAATTATGCAACAACAATCGTTTATGCAACAAAATTTGAGTTTATTTTACCTTCTCCTTGAGTTCATTCTCATGCGAATACATCCCACTTATGAACCTTAGAAAGTCTTCCACATCGGATCCGTTATATAGTCCAAGTCCATTATTACCACGGTAAATCAACATATGTTTCATAAGCTGACCAGGTATCAGCTCATGAGTTGGCCATGATCTCGTCCATGGCAACTGCGGCATAGATGGAGATTGCTCAAATTTTTGCTTAACTCGCTCATTTTTGAAGACTTGAGGTACATCATAGGCAAAGAAAATCTTATTCCTTTTGCTGTTCCAAAAGAATTCATGATTTTTGAGCTGAAGTTTTATTGTCTGAACAGATTTCCTGAAAATTTATAAACAGTTACACAACGTATAGTGATACACAAATAATATCACCAAAAGCATGTGGTCCACCAACAGCAGTTTTAGAGACCTATGAGAAGAAGGTTATAGAGCAGTTTTAGAGAACTATGAGAAGAGGAAGGTTATAGAGCAGTTTTAGAGAACTATGAGAAGGTTATAGAGTTTACTACCACAATCCAACAACTTACACAGTAACCGACTTCAAAATCCTTATGAGGTCATCTATTAGGTAGCAAGTGTGTGCCTTGACATTACCATACTCCTCCTTCACCTTTTGAGATGCCCACTCAAGGGAGGCTGCCAGAGAGATATAGTCTTCCACCTGGCATTCCGTCGGAAAACGAACTGAAAAGAGGTAACCAAGGTAAGAAAACAAAATTTTATATTACTTCCAGACAGCAACTAAAGATGCAGATAACTTTTGTAGATTCTATACTATTGTCGGGATAGGAAAATGACATTTATATGCTGTTTAGAACATGCCAGTGAGTAGACTACAATGGGAAATTAAATTATGCAGCAAACAATTGGTTTTAAAGTGGTCGTACATAACTTCCGATGCAAATATTGACATCATTTTTACATGATTTTTCTACGTAGTGCATATGCTTCCACCAAAGCAATTTTAGTTTCAGAATTTTGAAAGTCATGATAAGGCAGAGAGTTCCAAATGTGTTTTTGCAGCAAAAAGGGGCTAAATTTGTCCACTAACTGTAGCACGTGTAAACAACCACCATTTTCCTCTCTTTTTTTACAAGGACAGCCAATGCAGTTATGTTATTAAACTCCATGCTTTTCTAAAATGTGTTTCTCAAGAAGCGGAGAACATTCGTAGCCAAAAGCTTATACACTTGCCAATTTTTTTATTGGCTAAAATCAAGGCTTATGTGACCACCTTACCTTTTGTTTCGAAGTTTGCCAATTTGACTACTCTTTTATCATCTTCCTGATGGTACAGAGTAGTTTCCCATGAGAAATTACCATGGTAGTAACCACTCTCTCTAATGTAGTCTAGGCCATCAATTGATGCACTACAAAAGAATGCAAGCTACATGGTTAGTTATATATAATGATGAAACAAAAATATAATTCAAGATTCGTTGATAGATGTTAGCATGAGCACCTCACTATCTCTTCAAAGGCCGGAGATGGAACCAAGTTTGACGTAGAATCGACAAGATATTCAGCGTCCCTAATGATCGTTGAAATTGATGCTGTGTAAGGCTCCACATGAACTCGGATGTATGGTCCTCCTTCAACCTGTTCCCAGAAATACACTCCAAGGACATTCTTATGAGTCAAGCTTTTCATCATCTCTAGACGCGTTCGTTGGTGCTTGTCGTCATCTTTTATAATGAGGACAAGCTCTGGATAATCCTCTTTACCCAGAGTGATATTCTCCTGACCGGAAGGCATCTCCAAATACGAAGAGCCCAATCCGGTTAGCCAGTCTGGATTACCTCGATGGATGGTGAAGGGGATAGTAATCGAACCATCCGGATTTGTCGGCCCACCACTAGATTGACTGCCACTTGATTGTGACGCCTGTATAGAAAGGTAAAGATAGCATACATATACATAAATTAGGAAACAATGAGAATCTAATATCAATACAGCCCCAATATGTGTTCAGATCAGTAATCATAGGAATATGGAAACGAGAGCAGCAGCCATGTAAACATAGAAAAGAATAGAGAGAGTGGATGGATCGAAAGAGGAAGGTGGGGATTGGCAGATGCACATACGTTGCTGGACTCCGGTGAACTGCGTCCGGCGGAGGGGCTGCGGCGGGGACGCATCGTTGAGGATGGATTGGGACGGACCTACCTAGCAGCACGGGACCGGATCTGCAACGACTCGTTGATCCCATCGATAAGGGTTAGGGTTAACGAAAGGGAAGCAGATGGGGTTGGAAGAAGATGAAATAGAGAAGGCTTGCGGGGGTAAAAGAGTTCACCGGTAGTGAGATGCCAACCGGCGGCGGCGAGGATCCGCCGCGCGTGGAGATCCGGGGTGCGAGGCGGCGGCGAGGTGGAATAAACAACCGGAGACTTTTCCGCAACACTCGCAAACTTTGGAGAGGACGGACCTTCCTTTTTTATTATTCGAGTAGAGGACGGACCTGTAAAAGAAGTATAGGGTGTGTTCAGTTGAAGGGATGGCCTGGAATGGCACGGGTCCGACCCGCCCCTAGCCCCCGTTCTCGTGTTTAGTTTACATTGGGACCGGCACGCACTGGTTCCCTCGAAGGGAATATGCCGCCCAGATACGGAACCAAGCGATACCTAGGAAACGGGCGGACGACGGGGAACGGCTGCCTCGCACTCGTCCTCAGCGCCCACGAGGAAAGGTTCGATGCCTCCCTCCCCTCCCTCCCCTCCTCCCTTCCGATCTGGGCAGCGCCGCCGGGCTCTCTCCCCGTCGGCCGGCGGCTGCCTCCCCCCCTCCCCTCCCCTCCCCCTCC
>LR738714.1:767812601-767929707 GCA_902687465.1 Secale cereale | reverse complement strand
CTCTTTCTGGCCGTGGCTGGGTCCTCCTCTCCATGGCGTCCAGTTCCTCCCATCCATGCCGGCCGTTTCCTCCCTTCAAGATGCCTGACAATCTATTTTTCTCTATCATTTTGCAGCAGCTCGACGGAAGGACTCCAAGCAGCGGGTGCTCGACAGCCGGACTCGAACTGTGAAGGTAGAATACCCCCCCCCCCCTTGTATATGCAGCTAGTGTTCATGTTTATTTGTTGTCCAGTGTATGTTTGCTATATATATGTTGATGTAAGCATCATTGGTAACTTGTAGATGGTCATGAAGATGAGCAAAAGAAAAAAGATGGTTAGGGGAGCTGCTGTTTTTGTTGCACTAGCTGCAATGGCAGTAATTGTTCGGGCTATAGTAAGGAAGAGAAGGCCACGTATTACCTATGGCCCGATGCATGAAAGAGATCGAATCCGATACGATTATCTAAACCAAAAAATTTGGCAAAGCGATGTCTTATGTAAAAACATGCTAAGGTTTGAAAGAGCTGCGTTTTTCAATTTGTGTGCCATAATGAGGGATCGCAAGTTGCTAGAAGATAGTACACATGTTAGCGTGGAGCAACAATTAGCGATGTTTCTGCATACAGTTGGGCATAACCTTCGGAATAGGGTGGTGTCAGCCAATTTTTGTAGATCATATGGCACAACCAGCATCTATTTTAGAAAGACTCTTCATGCCATAGGCGAGCTTCGTAATGATTATATACGGCCACCATCATTGGAGACCCCCGCAAAAATAGAAGGAAATCATCGATTTGACCCATATTTTAAGGTAATTTCAGAAACTATTCCTTAGGTATGTAGGCCATATGATATGACATTTATACTTGTCCCTGTATAGGATTGTATTGGAGCTATCGATGGTACACATGTGCGAGCTGGTGTTACCAAAGATGTTGAACATTCGTTTCGTGGTAGGAAGGCCTTTACAACCCAAAATGTGATGGCAGCGGTAGATTTTGATCTCCGCTTCACATATGTGTTAGGTGGTTGGGAAGGGTCAGCACACGATGCGACCGTTTTAGCTGATGCATTAACGCGAGAGAGAGGCTTACAAGTACCACCAGGTAAGAAGTTGCCTTAGATAGTTATTTTCCATATGTTATTGCCTCTAGAAACCATTGTCACCAAATTATGTTTTCACTTTGTAGGAAAGTTCTACCTAGTTGACGCCGGTTATGGAGCCAAGCCCGGGTTTTTACCACCTTTTCGTGGCGTGAGATACCATTTGAATGAGTGGGGCAACAATCCTGTCCAAAATGATAGGGAGCTATTCAACCTTAGGCACTCATCTCTACGGGTGACGGTAGAGAGGGCTTTTGGATCTCTCAAGAGGCGTTTTAAAATTTTAGATGATGCCAAACCATTCTTTACTTTCCCGGTACAAGTTGACATTGTTATAGCTTGTTGTGTTCTTCACAATTATGCACTATCACAAGGGATTGATGAATTTATTATACCGGAAGTAACATGGACCACCCAACCAATTCGAACATCAAGACAACAAGCAAGTGACACTAGGGCTGTGGTAGACCGTAGGCTTCAAATGGCAGCCCAAATGTGGGCAGATAGACAACTCATGTATGCTAATGTATGAGTGTGGCACACTCCATGTATTTGTGATGTCTATGCAACTATATTTGATGGCTGGACATATTGTACCATTTACCATATTTGAACCATGTATTTGTGATGTTTATGCAACTATATTTGAAATTATTTGATGGCTGGACAGATTGTACCATTTACCATATTTGAATCATGTATTTGTGATGTTTATGCAACTATATTTGAAATTATTTGATGGCTGGACAGATTGTACCATTTATCATATTTGAACCATGTATTTGTGATGTTTATGCAACTATATTTGAAACTATTTGATGGCAGGACATATTGTACCATTTATCATATTTGAATAATGCTATAACCCTTGTTTTTGCCTTCTTTTGTTGGTTGGACAGAAATGGAGGGTGTTGAAGTCACCGCTGCAAGTGCAAGCTCGGGGAGAGCTGGGATCATTGTGTGGACCAATTCCATGACGAAAACCATGCTGGGTTTTTTGGCTGGTCTTGTTGCTGATGGGAAGAGGACTTCAAGTGGATTCAGGGATGTGCATCATAGACAATGTGCTGCTGTGTTGAACGAGCAATTCAAGCTTTCTGTCACCGGAGAACAAGTCAAAAACCATCTCAAGAAGTGGAGGAAGATTTGGGGAAGGGTAGTCAACTTGAAGAATTTAAGTGGAGCTCTATGGGATGAAGATACTTGTACAATTAGGCTCAGCGACGAGCACTATGCAGGGCATTGTATGGTATGCTTCTCAACCCACAAATCTAATGCCTTTTTATGTTTGCATTATGCTAATCATTTTGAGCATTGTTTGTAGACCCACAAAGCTGATGCCCCCTTCTTGAATACCCCAATTGAATACTATCATGCCTTGGCTTCCATTTATGGCACAATGGGGGCTAAAGGGCTTGGTGCTAGGTCTGGCAATGATCTTCTTTCTATTGATATTGAAGACGAGGAGAATGGTGAGGTGAACACATCACCAAATGTTGGTGAGTCTTCTGACCCCAAAGCACCACCCAAAAAGAAAGCTAAGGTAAAGAACGTTGTTGATGATCCACTAGTTATCACTCTCAAAGATGGGTTCAAGCTTGTGGCTGAAGCGCTTGCTAAGTCTAGTGGAGATGATGATGATATACCCGATGACCTTTGGGATGTAGTGTCTGTATTGCCAGATTTTGATGAAGAGCACCTAGCCCACTACTATGCCCATCTTGTGGACAACCCCAAGACAGCAAGAGCCTTCATGAAACTTACCCGAATCAACAAGTCTGTTTGGGTGAGTAGGTATGTGAAGAAGAATTTCTAAATTCGATATGGTTGTATGCTTGACAGTTATGTGAACTTGACAAATTACTATGTGCACTTTGGCTGCTTTTGGAGATTGTGTATGTGAACTTGACATATGTGGTTGTCAACCAGTGGTGAACTTGACATGTATGACTATTGCACTTTGATGCTTTTGGGAATTTCTTATGTGAACTATATGGTTGTATGTGCACCTTGTTGAAAATTATGTTATATGTTGTCATTCATGTGTTATAAACTTGTCAATATCTATTGTTATGTTGTTTTTAATCAAATTACAAATGAAATGCTGCCGAAATTTTAAATTTTAGGTCGTTCCATTTTTCGTTACGTGCTTCCAACCAAACACCGGAACGGAACCGACCCGTTCTACTCTTTTGCTCCTACCAAACACAGGAATGGAACGGACCCATTCCTCTGGAATGGAACCATTCCATTCCATGACAGTTGGTCCCCCAACTGAACACACCCATAGGTGACCAAACGGGCCGGCCCAAACAGGCCAGGCCGCGAGCACGCCGGCACGGCTCGCCATGGACCAAGCACATGGGCTAGCACGCGGCACGCCTTGGACCGTGGCTGGGCCTGGAGCCTGAGCACGCGGGCCGGCACGGCACGAACCTTTTTTATATAATTTTCAGAATATTTTTATATATGTATACCTAAAATATAGCTTAATAAGCCTAAAAATCTGCTCAACGGGCTGAAAATATGCAGCCCAGCGTGCTAAACGGGCCAACGCGTCGGCCCATTTACTAAGGATGCGTTTGGTTGAAGGTGTCGTATGAATGGGTTGAGACCGTTCATTTTTTTTGGGATTGAACCATTCAATTCATGTGTTTGGCTGAATATAAGAGATGAGACAGTTATTTAGGACGGGATCACCAGTCATGCTCACATGGTCATGCATGCAAATGGTGGCCATTTGATTCGACCGATTTGATTGGATGGAACGGTTCAACATCTTCAAGGCATATTCTCTTTTTTTGACTCAAACCATTCATGTGCTTTATAACCAAACATGTCTATTTTTTGGACGATCCCAACCCATCCATGACCACCCTTACAACCAAACGCACCCTAACTGGTTCGTGCCTGGGCCTCGAGGCGCAGCGGAGGCGCAACACGTGGGCCGACACGACACACTCGTATAATAATCATGCCCTGGCGGGGCGTGTCGAGCCAGGCGCGATTACGGTAGGCCGGGCCGGGCCGGCCGTTGGGCCAGGTATATGAAAAGAACCCGTAGCCTAGCATAATCACAAAGCCCTAAGCAACTATAACAAACACTTAAAACACACCGACCCGCAAAATAACCGCCCGCTTACGATTTCTCATGAAAAAAGTGACCAAATCAGGCACTGTATAGGTCCACGAACTGTAAAAAAATGCGGGGCGCGGAAAAACTTCGCCCTTGACCTTTATATTCATAGGGTGGGAGGCCAACCCGAGCTTAAGCCCTATCGGTTGCGAGATCTGGCGGGAGGGACATTTTCGCGCGGCAGTTCCCCCCTTCCGCCGCCAACCACCTCTCTCCGCCCGCTCCGGAGAGCCTTCCCCGACTTCCCTCCGCCGCCATGGAAGCCTCCCAGCCGCCGGCCATCACCACGGGTGTCATCCACGAGCCATTCTTGTCTGCAGATCTCGGCACCGGCGATGTCGCGCTTGTCGCCATTCAAGGCTCCGCCACGGCGCCCCGCAAGCGGCAGGGCGACGTAATTGTTCAAGGCGGCGCCCCCCGCAGACCTCGACGGGAAGACACGCCCCCCCCGGTCGCCACAGCCACTACGAATCTGGTGCGTCCCGCGCCGGTGAAGAAAGGGATGGTTATTGGTGTGAAGCACAAGAAGACCACCACAAGAGAGACCCCACCAACACCTCCCCCGATAGCTCCGGCAAGAACCACCCTGAGGATGCCCGCCGATGGCACTGCCGTCCCCGCCCCCGAGGTGTTCGACGGTATGGTCTCGAGGTATGATGCTTTGATTGCTTGCAATTCATTCACTTTTGTGCATTGCGCGTGTTCGTGACTTGTCGAGCGAAATTGCAGCACCGGTTTGCATGACGCGACAGCCGACTCCATGCAAATGTTGGACGACAACACCGTCGACATCGATCAAGCCTCGATCGGTGATTACGGCTGCAGTGAGATGGATGATGGTGTGCACGGGCACGGTAAGGAAGAAGATGATGTGGAGGAGGTTGGGAGGGGGGCCGGCAAAGCACAAGGAGACTCACGTGTAAGATCAAATAACTACACGCCATTGGAAGATAAAGGCTTGGGAATCGGTGTCTCTTGATGCGTGCACCGGCACCAACCAAAATGCTAAGCGGTATTGGCAAAGGATTGAGGATCAATACCTCCACATGATGGGAAAGGATCCCAACCAGACGCCACGCACCTTTCGGTCTCTTCAAGGTCGTTGGGACATGATCAAGCCGATTTGTAGCCGTTGGGCCACATGCTTGCAACAAATCCACAATGCACCTCCAAGTGGTGCCGTTGAACCCGACTATGTGAGTTGGTTTTCATGTCCCAAGTTGTGCAAATATTTTGTGTCAAAACCGGCGGATCTCGGGAATGGGGTACCGAGCTGTGGATCTTGGATCAATGGGGAACAAGGGACGAAGGACACAATGTTTACCCAGGTTTGGACCCTCTCTAAGAGGTAAACCCCTACGTCCTGCTTGATTGTATTGAGGTGTATAGGATGATTACATAGTCGATCTACCACGAGATCAGATGAACTAAACCCTAGATGAGTAGGATGATGGTTGTTGTTCTAGCATATGCTGACTAAATCCTTTGGTTTATATAGATACCAGGGGTCATAGGATTACACAAGGTCAGTTACAGAGAAGGAATAAACATACTGAATCTTTTACTTGACTTGGAGTGCACACCAAGGCTTCGAGGGTTTCCTGTCCGAACACTGAATCGTCCAATAGCCCGACCTTGTAATAGTTGCAGCGGCCTACCTGCCCGGCACATAATAGATAGGTTGGCAGCCCGAGGACCCCCTAGCTCAGGACTCCCTCAGTTGCATAATTTGACATTGTTTTCATTTTGTAGGAGAAAATTACGCAAGAAAGGTATAAGGACATGGAAGCTTTCGACAAAAAAGCATTTCAACTTGAGCATTGTTGGGAACTTCTCAAAGAAAGCGAGAAGTGGAAGTTGATTGACAAGGAATCCCTGCCGAAGAGAGGTGCACTCACTAAGATTATTAAAAGGAGGCCTTAATATCCCATAGTTTCCCTATAGACCCCGCTGCTATGGGAGGGTAGGACAAAAGATTGAAGGAAATATGCCTTAGAGGCAATAATAAAGTTGTTATTCTATATTTCCTTATTTATGATAAAGGTTTATTGATCATGCTAGAATTTTAATGATCAGAAACTTAAATACATGTGTGAATATTAAACACATACCGTGTCCCTAGTGAGAGCCTCTACTAGACTAGCTCATTGATCAAAGATGGTTAAGGTTTCCTAACCATGAACATATGTTGTCATTTGATAACGGGATCACATCATTAGGAGAATGATGTGATGGACAAGACCCATCCGTTAGCTTAGCTATTGATCGTTCAGTTTATTGCTATTGCTTTCTTCATGTCAAATACATATTCCTTCAACTATGAGATTATGCAACTCCCGAATACCGGAGGAATACCTTGTGTGCTATCAAATGACACAATGTAACTGGGTGGTTATAAAGATGCTCTACAGGTATCTCCGAAGGTGTTTGTTCAGTTGGCATAGATCGAGATTAGGATTTTTCACTCCGAGTATCGGAGAGGTATCTCTGGCCCCTCTCGGCAATACATATCATAAGCTTGCAAGCAAATGACTAAAGAGTTAGTTACGAGGTGATGTATTAAAGAACGAGTAAAGATACTTGTTGATGGCTTCTCGCCCCTCGTTGGTTACCCCAAGTGGAAGGTTTGAGATGTAGCGTAACGGCAAGTTTCCCTTGGCAAGATACCAAGGATCGAATCCCGTGAGACTCCGAGGGCCAACAAGAAGGTGTCAACTGCTAACGACGCCAGATACTTAGCGGTTGACAGGACCTGCACACAGATACAAATAACTTTGCTCCCAACGAGTACAGAGAGGTTGTCAATCCCTCCGGCCTTGTCGTTTACAAAGGATCAAACACAAGAGATAATAGTGATAGATATGACTGCAACTAGGAAATAAGAATAGGAAGTAAATAGCGGGTGTGATCAGTGATGGTAATATGGACCGGGGTCCCATGATGTTCACTAGTGATGTCTCTCTCCCAAAAGACGATAAAACAGCTAAGCGAGGTAAACAAATTACAGCTGGGCAATTGACAGGATTATGTGCGCAAACCAATGCTAACTATGCTGTAAAGAAAGGTAGAGGCTCTAAGCATGGGCGGTACGCCAAGGCAAGTAGACCGAAATCCATCTGCATCTACTACTAATCATCCACCTTGAGATATCTATCCAGAACATCCCGCTGGTATTAAGTTGCGAGTCCCACCCAAAGTGTAAACTCAAAGCAACAGACAACTGCATTAAAAGAACTTTGCGTAAAGTAAACAATCCTTGCACCCGCAAGTACAAGCACCGTTGTTTTCCCCCTTGTGGCAACAGCACATCCCCTAGACTCATGTTTCTGTCACTCAAGCTAGTCATCAGGGGGCATGAACCCACAATCAAGCATAACGTTCCCTCTTGGAGTTACTACCTACTACTTGGCCAAAGCAATAAACAGCAACGGAGAACATGCAAGAATTACTCAAGAACTAAAATATAAAAGAGGTGAATCAAATATATTACTCACACACAATCTGAACATAATCTCATAATCCATCGGATCCCAGCAAACTCAGCAGAGCAACAGCATAAAGATTACATATGTGCCTCGATCATGTAGGGCAGCTCACGAGGTCTAATCCATGAAGAACAAAGAGGGGAGGAGAACATCACATAGCTACTGGTCATGGACCGATGGTCCAAGGGAGACTACTCACAACTCATCCGGGAAGCGTCCATGGTGGTGGAGAAGCTCCTGGTGGTGGTTCTCCCCTCCGGCAGGGTGCCGGGAAGAGTTCTCCTGATGCTCCCGATCTTGGAAGCGCTGTGGCGGCAGAACAGAGACGAGATCGCGAAAAAGGGTTTCGTCCTCGAGGGTTTCGGGATGCGAGGAGTATATATGCCAAAGGGGGTCACCAGAAGCGGAGAGGGGGGCCCAGGCGCCCCCCCTAGGCGGCCAGGGGTGGGGCCGCCTGGGCTGGCCGCCTGGGCTGCCCCTGGCTCCCCTCTGGCCCCACTTTGGTTTTTCTCGAAGCTTCCTGTACACTGATTTTTTTTGTATTTTTCCCGGAATTTTTGGAGCACTTTTTATATGGGGGAAATCTGAAATAGAAAAACAACAGAAAACAGGAACTGGCACTGTGGTGCACTGAGTTAATAGGTTAGTCCAAATATGATCAAAAGTGTATGGAAGTGCATAAATATCATAGCAATATCACACAAAAGAGGCATGGAGCAAGCAGAAATTATAGATACGTTTTGGATGTATCAACATCCCCAAGCTTAATTCCTGCTCGTCCTCGAGTAGGTAAATGATAACAAGCATAATTTCTGTGGTGACATGCTATCAACCATATAAGAACTTTTAAGTAAAGCAATCAAGGCATGTAATTCAATTCAAGTCATAACAAGCAAGAGTCTATATTAGCATTGTAACAAGTAACATAAGAACATAAAGGTGCAAGAGCTCTCGCCGTCCGTGACTCGAATGTCTCCAAATGGTGTTTGCGTGCAAGAAAGGGGATAGGGATATATGAGAGAGTAAAACATAGTTTTTGTATTGTTGAGAACTTAATCTACTAAAGTTTCACACTTGGTCTTCCTTGGAATCTTATCTTGACTCATCCCCAGACCGTCAGCCAGGTACAAGTCAAAATGATCCACTCCCTTTCGATATTTTGAGCACTCATGCAATGGATGAGCGTAAGCAAGAAAGTCGACACTTAGGATGGCAAAGAGAAAAATGATGGAGGGGGAAGACAAAAAAGGTGTGAAGGGCTCACATCAATGAGGACAATCATCGGCGAGAGAAAGCCAAATGATAGATATGATGTGAGGAGTAGGGATTGCCATGCAACGGATGCACATATGAGCTAAGGTAAGCTCTCCAATGGAACTAGTGGGGGTGCATCCAACTTGCTTGCTCAAGAAGACCTAGAGCTCTTTTGAGGAGGCTCATCATTGGAATATACAAGCCAAGTTCTATAGTGTAAAGGTCCCCACATAGCTATATGCATGAATGATAATCTCTATGGAGTACAAGGTATAAGATGGAGTACGAGTGTGGATCTCTCAAAAGAAATAGTAGTGTGCCCCCTTCTCTCTTTTTATTTCTTTTTCTCTTTTTTTCTATTTTTTTTATTTTTGTGTGGCCTCAATGGCTCTTTCTATTTATCTCTCATTTGTCCTCTTTGGGATCTTTTGATTTTGTCCTCTTTGGGATCTTTTGATTTGTCCTCTTTGGGATCTTTTCCTCACTTTAGGGGCAACACTCTATGTATTACAAGAAGTATAGAAGATCTTTCACACTTTACAAAAGTACTCAACATAAAGAAAATGAAACTATCATGATGTATGCAAATGTATGCCTCTGCCAGTGTAGCAGGAAATGCAATGATACTAGCGCGTCATGTAGCAATGATTAGGGCAAGGCCCAACTAGCATGTGGCTCATCGATCAAGCAAAAAGCATGTATGACATGAAGATCAAGTCATGAGAAGATGGATGTTGCATGGCAATGTATCTCGGAAAGGCTATGGAAATGCCTTGATAGGTAGGTATGGTGGCTGTTTTGAGGAAGGATATAATGAGGCTTATGATGACAGAGCGTATCGTGCCAAGGATTTGGATGCACCGTCGAAGTATGCGCCAACTCTCGAGGTGAGAAAGGGCAATGCACGGTACCGAAGAGGCTAGAAAAATATGGTTAGGTGGAAGTGTCAACTTTCGAATACTCACATTAGTCCGAAGAACTCATGCACTTATTATCGGTAACTCTCAATCTAATTAGGAGGTTCACAAAGAGACAAGTACCCCGAGGAGGTGTGTATGGGGGTTTGGTTACCCTTGCGCATCCTCGACCCATGGTACGTGAGTGTACTCTAATATTCGATCCCTCCAAAGATTAGTGATCCATTTAGTAGCTAAAGTTCTCAACTATTTTGTAGGTTTTCGAAAATAAACACGGATTGCCCAAAATACGACACCTATCACTAATAGGCTAAACCTCTTGACACCAAAAGTTCAGACATTACTCATGGCAATACCTCAAAACTATTGCAAGTTACTACTAAAATTAAATAGCAACCTCAGTTACCTACTTTAAGTTAAGACACACAACTCAGTGCAACAGGCAAACTCTCTTAACAAGATAAACATGAAAACTCAAGAGAGTTCAACAACCAACTAAACAAAAGGTCTTTAAAAAGAAAAGCATGAAAACTAAGAGCTAAACATGACAGTGGCTATGGAAAGACAAAGAACACACACAACAAAGATAAGCATGAAAATCCTATGTTGTGTTCTAGGTTGAAGTGGAGCGTGTTTCTCTCCCACACAAAGAAAGCTGGGTTCTAACTTGTTATGACCAGCAAGCAAAGCTAAAGAAAACTTAAAAAGGAAACTAAAAGCAAGACGCTCCAAGCATAGCACATAACGCATGAAGTGATTAAAATATAGTGGAACGAAAGACGAACTGATAATTTTTGATGGAGAAGGGGATGCACGGGGGCATCCCCAAGCTTAGACGCTTGAGTCTTCTTGAATATTTCTTGGGGGTGCACGGGGGCATCCCCAAGCTTGAGCGTTTGACCCTCCTGGATCTTCTTTTATCATCTTCCCTCGCACACTTGAAAACTCCCTTCATACATAACTCATCATAATCTGATTAGCGAGGTTAGTACCCATAATAAAATAATTTTTCCCTACTGGAAATAAGGATAATCTTGAAGAGCTACTGTTTCTCAAGATTGCCAAAAGGTTTTTGCAAAGAAAAAGCAAGCTCAAGGTTTGCAAAACGAAGAAAAGGCAAAACAGGACAGAATCTGTGAAAAACAGACCAGCAGGTAGTAAATAATTTTTTCGGGGCACTTCTGCAACTCAAATAAAAAAACTCAGAACAGACGCTCGAAAGCCAATTATATAGAGCACACTGTCAAAAAAATTCAGACCAAAAAGATGATCTGGTGATTTTATACGAATTTTTCTGTCCAAGGACAGAATCTGTTTTCTGGGCAGCACGTCACAACTTTTGAACTTTCTTGCAATCAGAGGCTAAACTTGGCACAAAGCTGAAAAGAAAAGATACAATGATGATGCTACTGTAGTAACAAACATCAAGACACAACAAAAGCAAAATAAAACCTAATTCGTTGTGGGCTGCCTCCCAAAAGCGCTTTCTTTTATGCCTTTAAGCTAGGCATAATGCAAAGAGATCAAGTTGTATCAATTGGACCATCATCAAGATCATCAAAAAGCTCTTCAATAGTACAACTAGTCTTAAGAGGACTTTCAAATAAAGGCCTAATAAAGATACTTCTAGGGAGAAGACCAAAAGGTGGAAAGTCAATGGAAGATTCATTTATAAATTTATCAAAGAGAGGTGTTTCTTCCAAAGTCTTCACAGTTTCAACCCCTTTGGCAATAGATGGATTACTTTTGGAACGAGGAGCCTTTGGAACGTAAACGAACTTAGGCTCCTTCTTTGCCGGAGTTTTTACCTTTTTGGTTTTGATTGAGGAGAAAGTAGTTCCTAAAGTGTCAAAGATTTCCTCAATCTTGTCTATCCTAGAAGAATCCAAGTCATGGGATTTGATGGTCTCCAAAGTTTTGAGAATTTTATGCATGGAGCTATCAAGGCTATTCAAATTCCCTTGGATCTTACGATCCAACTCATTTATCTTATTAATGCTTGGCATCTCTAGCTCTATCTTTTCAAGTTTTTTCATAATGTGAGCTAGGGTAATGTCCTCTTGAATGCTAACAACAGGGGGATTTCCAACAAGATTTTCCATAATACTAAGAGATTCCCAAACTGGGGCTTCTAGGAAATTTCCATTGATAGCAGAATCTAGAATAAACCTATTCCAAGAAGTAATTCCAACATAAAAATTTCTAAGCAGGATAGTAGTAGATTGCTTCTTGGTGGCTCTTTTTTGAGAATCATTAATTCTATACCAAGCATCTTTTAGACTTTCACCACCTCTTTGTTTAAAGGTGAGCACCTCTGCCTCACCAAAGGCAAAAGGACCAGACATAATGCCAACTAAAAGCAAGATAACTATTTTTGTGATTTTTGATAGAAGACACTAAAGCAAAAATTGAAAGGTAAACTAACAAGACTAAAAAGCAAAGATAAAAGATAGCGTGCAACTCCCCTATCTTGAAGAGTGGAGTCCCCGGCAACGGCGCCAGAAACTTTGCTTGATGGCTTCTCGCCCCTCGTTGGTTACCCCAAGTGGAAGGTTTGAGATGTAGCGTAACGGCAAGTTTCCCTTGGCAAGATACCAAGGATCGAATCCCGTGAGACTCCGAGGGCCAACAAGAAGGTGTCAACTGCTAACGGTGCCAGATACTTAGCGGTTGACAGGACCTGCACACAGATACAAATAACTTTGCTCCCAACGAGTACAGAGAGGTTGTCAATCCCTCCGGCCTTGTCGTTTACAAAGGATCAAACACAAGAGATAATAGTGACCGGTAGTGATGGTAATATGGACCGGGGTCCCATGATGTTCACTAGTGATGTCTCTCTCCCAAAAGACGATAAAACAGCTAAGCGAGGTAAACAAATTACAGCTGGGCAATTGACAGGATTATGTGCGCAAACCAATGCTAACTATGCTGTAAAGAAAGGTAGAGGCTCTAAGCATGGGCGGTACGCCAAGGCAAGTAGACCGAAATCCATCTGCATCTACTACTAATCATCCACCTTGAGATATCTATCCAGAACATCTCGCTGGTATTAAGTTGCGAGTCCCACCCAATGTGTAAACTCAAAGCAACAGACAACTGCATTAAAAGAACTTTGCGTAAAGTAAACAATCCTTGCACCCGCAAGTACAAGCACCGTTGTTTTCCCCCTTGTAGCAACAGCACATCTCCTAGACTCATGTTTCTGTCACTCAAGCTAGTCATCAGGGGGCATGAACCCACAATCAAGCATAACATTCCCTCTTGGAGTTACTACCTACTACTTGGCCAAAGCAATAAACAGCAACGGAGAACATGCAAGAATTACTCAAGAACTAAAATATAAAAGAGGTGAATAAAATATATTACTCACACACAATCTGAACATAATCTCATAATCCATCGGATCCCAGCAAACTCAGCAGAGCAACAACATAAAGATTACATATGTGCCTCGATCATGTAGGGCAGCTCACGAGGTCTAATCCATGAAGAACAAAGAGGGGAGGAGAATATCACATAGCTACTGGTCATGGACCCATGGTCCAAGGGAGACTACTCACAACTCATCCGGGAAGCGTCCATGGTGGTGGAGAAGCTCCCGGTGGTGGTTCTCCCCTCCGGCAGGGTGCCGGGAAGAGTTCTCCTGATGCTCCCGATCTTGGAAGCGCTGCAGCGGCGGAACAGAGACGAGATCGCGAAAAAGGGTTCCGTCCTCGAGGGTTTCGGGACGCGAGGAGTATATATGCCAAAGGGGGTCACCAGAAGCGGAGAGGGGGGCTCAGGCGCCCCCCTAGGCGGCCAGGGGTGGGGCCGCCTGGGCTGGCCCTGGCTCCCCTCTGGCCCCACTTTGGTTTTTCTCGAAGCTTCCTGTACGCTGATTTTTTCTGTATTTTTCCCGGAATTTTTGGAGCACTTTTTATATGGGGGAAATCTGAAATAGAAAAATAGCAGAAAACAGGAACTGGCACTGTGGTGCACTGAGTTAATAGGTTAGTCCAAATATGATCAAAAGTGTATGGAAGTGCATAAATATCATAGCAATATCACACAAAAGAGGCATGGAGCAAGCTGAAATTATAGATACGTTTTGGACGTATCACTTGCCAGTAACGAGATTGAACTAGATATGAAGATACCGACGATCGAATCACAGGCAAGTAACATACCGATGGACAAAGGGAATTACCTATGTTGTCAATAACGGTTCAACCGATAAAGGTCTTTGTAGAATATATAGGAACCAATATGGGCATCCAAGTTCCACTATTGGTTATTGACCGGAGAGGTGTCTCGGTAATGTCTACATAGTTCTCGAACCCGTAGGGTCCGCACGCTTAACGTTCGTTGACAATATAGTGTTATATGAGTTATATGATTTGGCGACCGAATGTTGTTCGAAGTCTCGGATGAGATCATGGACATGAAGAGGAGTCTCAAAATGGTCAAGAGGTAAAAATTGATATATATGACGATGGTATTCGGACACCGGAGGGGTTTCAGAGTGCACCGGGTAGTCATCGGGTCGTCGGAAGGGGTTCCGGACACCCCTGGTAAGTGTATGTGCTTAATGGGCCAAAGGAGGGGACATACCAGCCCACTAGGGGGCTGGGTGCCCCTCTACATGGCTGACCGACCCTAGGGGGAGGAAAGGGGAGGGGTGGACCCTCCTGCCTTTCCCTCCTCACGAGAGAAAGGAAAGGGGGGCTCCTCTGTCCCCCTGCCTTCCTCCCGCACTGAAATAAGGAAGGGGGAGGGTGCGGCTTGGGGAAATCCCCAAGTAGGATTCGGCCCTACTTGGGGTCCCCCCTGGACTCTCCCCTCTCCCCCACCTATATATATATATGTGGGAAGGGGGCGCCACACATAACCACAACATTATCTTAGCCATGTGCGGCGCCCCCTCCACCGCTTACACCCCCAGTCATATTTTCGTAGTGATTAGGCGAAGCTTTGCGGAGATAGCATCACCATCACCGTCACCACGCCGTCGTGTGATACGTCCAAAACGTATCTATAATTTCTGCTTGCTCCATGCTTCTTTTGTGTGATATTGCTATGATATTGATGCACTTCCATACACTTTTGATCATATTTAGACTAACCTATTAACTCAGTGCACCATAGTGCCAGTTCCTGTTTTCTGCTGTTTTTCTATTTCAGGTTTCCCCCATATTAAAAGTGCTCCAAAAATTCCAGGAAAAATATAGGAAAAATCAGCATACAGGAAGCTTTGCGAAGAACCAAAGATGGGCCAGAGGGGAGTCAGGGGAGGCCCAGGCGGCCACCTGGCGCGGCCCCACCCCTGGCCGCGCCAGGGGGGCGCCTGGGGCCCCTGCTCCGCCTCTGGCTGCCCCACTTCGCCTATATATCCCTCTCGTCCAGAAACCCTCGAGGATAGAACCCTTTTTCGCGATCTCGCCTCTGTTCCGCCGCCGCAGCGCTTCCAAGATCAGGAGCATCAGGAGAACTCTTCCCGGCACCCTGCCGGAGGGGAGAACCACCACCGGGAGCTTCTCCACCACCATGGATGCTTCCCGGATGAGTCGTGAGTAGTCCACCTTGGACCATGGGTCCATGATCAGTAGCTATGTGATGTTCTCCTCCCCTCTTTGCTCTTCATGGTTTAGACCTCGTGAGCTGCCCTACATGATCGAGGCACATATGTAATCTTTCTGCTGGTGCTTTGCTGAGTTTGCTGGGATCTGATGGATTATGAGACTATGTTCAGATTGTGTTTGAGTAATATATTTGATTCACCTCTTTTATATCTTTGTTCTTGAGTAATTCTTGCATGTTCTCCGTTGCTGTTTATTGCTTTGGCCAAGTAGTAGGTAGTTGTTGGGGAACGTAGTATTTTAAAATTTTCCTACGATCACGCAAGATCTATCTACCAGATGCATAGCAACGAGAGGGAAGAGTGTGTCTACGTACCCTCGTAGACCGGAAGCGGAAGCGTCAAGTGACGCGGTTGATGTAGTCGAACTTCTTCGCGATTCAACCGATCAAGCACCGAACGTACGGCACCTCCGCGTTCAGCACACGTTCAGCTTGATGACATCCCACGAGCTCTTGATCCAGTTGAGCTTCACGGGAGAGTTTCGTCAGCACGACGGCGTGGTGACGGATATGATGTATCTACCGGCGCAGGGCTTTGCCTAAGCACTGCGACGGTATGACCGAGGTGTGTTTCTATGGAGGGGGGCACCACACACGGCTGGAACAATTCAACTTGTGTGTCTTTGGGTGCCCCCTGCCCCCGTATATAAAGGAGCAAGGGGGGAGGCCGGCCGGCCCTCCTATGGTGCGGCTAGGGCTGCAATCCTACTAGGAATAGGATTGCAATCCTATTCCTAGTAGGAACTACCAAAGAAGGAAGAAGGGGGAAGGAAAGAGAGGGAGAGGGAGAGGGAAAGAGGGGCCGCGCCCCCCTCCCCTTGTCCTATTCGGACTCCTCCTAGGGAGGGGGCGCGCCACCTCCTGGCTGCTGCCCTCTCTCTTCCCTATGGCCCACTAGGGCCCACCATTCCCCCGGGGGGTTCCGGTAACCCCCCCGACATTCCGGTAAATTCCGAAACTTTCCAGAACACTTCCGGTGTCCGAATATAGTCGTCCAATATATCAATCTTTATGTCTCGGACATTCCGAGACTCCTGTCTGTCGGTGTACTAGAGTAGGGGTACCTTAGTATCCCGACTTGTGCACGGGCAGTAGCGGCCTCTCGTGGTCTGGCTCACCACGCGCTCGCCAAGGCCCGCTCTGGGTCCCTTTAAGCCATTCAAGAACAAAGTATACAAGTCAGAAGAACAAGGCCCCGGCAAGAGGAGCTTGCCGGGAAGGCCGCACCAGGATCAAGGTTATCATTCCAGCACCAGACCCTGGCAAGAGGAGCTTGCCAGGAAGGCCAAAGAACAACACCTCAGAAGATATATCGTGGCGCATCGTGCGCCCCGGCGGGACCCGGAGATCGACAAGCTTCCGGGCCCAGCAAGATAGCAACCCCGGCAAGGAGCTTGCCGGGGGAGGCTTACACTGTGTGCCTGCGCTCCAGCACATCTGGCCACGCGTCGCCCTGGGGCCCTTCCAGGGGCACGTGGCAGATGGCTGTGTAGCCTGGGGTACACGGTGGCGAGCCGCGATGACGAGGCCATCGTCGTGGCGAACGGAGACGCCCGGGCGGACGCTTTTGGGGTGACGGCGACGGACATTCAATGCCCTTGTCCCCCACCGTCAGGGTTAGGTATAGATCACTGTACATACACTGTTCATGCACTGTTACAACTACCACCAATTTTACACTTTTACCCTCCTCTACATTGACACCTGTCGGTGACCCCTTTGAACTATAAAAGGAGGCCCATGCACTACGTAGAGGGGGTTCGATTCTAGAAACTCGATCACTCCCACGCTCGGTGTAGCTAGTACTGTAGATCTTCAAGCTCCCGATCTCAAGAACTCAATACAACCAAAGCAGGAGTAGGGTTTTACGCGTCCGCGCGGCCCGAACCTGGGTAAACTGCCCGCGTGTGCTCCTCGATCTGCTCTTTGTGCTCCCTTCGCTCCCTCACCGTACCGAAAAGGGGCTCCGGTCCCATAGGTGTTCGTGGACGATCAGTTTCCCCGACATCTTTGGCGCGCCAGGTAGGGGAGCGTCGAGGTTGTGCGAACCTGATCCGGCGCTCACGCGGGCGCAACCTTCAGCAACTTTTCCAGCTTCGTCAACCTCATCGACTGCATCAGCATGCCTCCGAAGAAGAAGGCTTCGGAGGTCGGAGGCCCGTCTGCGTCGATCCCACCACCACCGAAGCCAACGGTTGGTGGGGTAGACGCCGGCGAGGACACTCACGGCGTCGCCAAATCCAAGGACAAGACGGACGACCGGGCGAACTCCAAGACCTCGGCGTCCGTGCACGCACCCCGTCCCTCTCAAGAGGTGCCGGGGCAGCAGTGGCGTGGTACCGGGGGTACCATCCGCCTGCTGGGACAAGGCCAAGCTGGCGGGTCGTGGGACGCTCAAGGCCGGCGCGCTGGTACGAGCAAGGCGCAGTCGCCGGGGCGAGACCATGCTCCTTCTAACCCTGTTAGAAGTCCGAGCATATCTCGCTCCTCGCACCGCTCGCCGCCGCTTCCCTCCTCTCCAGCTGAAGCTCTCGCCAGAGCTCAGCTGCTCCTCGACTTCCCTCCAGCGGCGGACAAGGCCGAAGACTGGAGGGCTACAATCCAGAGCCTCATCGCCTTCGCCAACAATGACACGCCGCAGCAGCCGGCAACATCACGGCCGCGGCAAGTCGACCAAGCGAAGGCCGATGGAGACAAGACCGCCGGGGGTGCAACTACCGTGCACTCCCCGCCGCGGAAGCAGAAATCGCCGCCCCGGCGGATCAACGTCGACGACGACTCCACAGCGTCGTCGGATCCGCGGGCTCGCCGCGATCAGCGCCAAGTCCTCGACGACAGGCGACAAGAGGACACTCGAACTCGCATCGAGCGTCGACGAGAAGCCCAAAGACAGTCTGACCAACGCGCTGGGACTGCTGTTGACATGCACGCGCCCGGTGAACCAGGCGACTTGCCGTACGCGGCAGGCTGCCCTGCGTTCACCCGAGAGCTGCGGCAAGTCCAGTGGCCCAGCATGAAGAACTTCAAGCCCGACGTACCCGAGAAGTACGATGGCAAGACACACCCCTCGGAGTTCCTCAGCATCTACACCATCGCGGTGCAGGCTGCCGGGGGACGCGACGAGAAGATTTTAGCCAACTACTTCCCGCTCGTGCTTAAGCCAAACGTCAGATCTTGGCTTATTCACTTGCCGGAAAACTCCATCTCTTCTTGGGCGGATCTGTGGCACCAGTTTGTCGGCGCCTTCACAGGCGGCCACAAACCCCACGGCCAGGAGAGCGATCTGCACATCCTTGCCCAGAAGGAGGGAGAGTCCCTGCGGAAGTACATCCAGAGGTTCAGCCGCGTTCAGCACAACATACCGGATGTCCACCCTGCCGCGGTTATCAGTGCGTTCCACCAGAACGTGCGTAACCGCCGGATGAGGGAGGAAATGGCGATGACCAAGATCCGGGACGTCAGCGAGCTTTATGCTCTGGCTGACAAGTGTGCCCGTGCTGAAGAGGGGAGGAGACTCCCCGGAGAGGATACTGGGGCGGGAGGAACGGACAGCGAGGATGCCGCCCCGACAAGGAAAAACCGGCGGTGGAACAACAAGAAGAAGAAGAACAAGGAGGTACTGGTTGTCGAGCAGTCCGGCAAGGAGGCTGCCGCCAAGAAGACACAGGCTGGTGGCTCCGGCAAGGAGGCCACCCCTGTAGCGGCCGCCGACAAGCAGGACAGCTCCGACAAGCAGTACTGTAAGATCCACCGCACCAAGGGCCACGATCTCCAGAACTGCAAGAGAGTAGAGTACCTCGTAGAGCAGCAGAAGGCTGAATACGAGCGACGCGACAAGGAGAAGGCCCAAGGAGGCGGAGGAGAGCCCAGCAAGAAGCGGCCGTTCAATGGCCGGGGAGGACGCCGCAGCAAGGCCAAGCAGCGGCAAGGAGACAGACCTCCCCGGGGCCGCGACAAGGATGAAGACGAGGACGATGACGAGGACATGGATGACGGAGATAACAGCGAGCAGGAGTTCCAGAAGGCCACAGAAGTTCTGTGCATCGATGGGGGCGCCTCTCTGCACACTTCCCACCGCCAACTCAAGCAATGGGTGCGGGAAGTGAATGCAGCTGAGCCACCCGTCGAGTCGCGCAGGCTGCTGAAATGGTCCGGCACGCCCATCATCTTCGACCTTGAGGACCACCCTGACCGCACAACTGCGGTCGGGTGCTTGCCGATGTTGGTTTCACCAACTATCCGCAACCTCAAGGTCACCAAGATGTTGGTTGACGGCGGGGCCGGCCTCAACTTGATCTCCTCCGCTGTGATCAAGAAGCTACAGATCCCCGACAGCGAACTCGAGGAGACCGGGACTTTTCAAGGAATCAACCCGGGAAGGAGCAAGCCAAAGGGGAAGATCACACTGCCGGTAACCTTTGGCGGAGAGCTTAACTTCAGGACGGAGAGGATCACGTTCGACGTTGCCGATATCCCATTACCATACAATGGGATACTTGGCCGTCCTGCGCTCGCCAAATTCATGGCAGCCTCGCACTATGCATACAACATGCTCAAGATGCCAGGGCCAATAAGCGTCATCTCTGTCCCCGGCGACAAAAAGTATGCGCTTATCTGCGCCGACAAGATATACCGGGACGCAGCAGCCGCGGCAGACAGCAAAACACTTGCCGCTGAAGCTCCCGGGGGGAAGACCAAGACCAAGTCCGGCAAGAGCTCTGGAGCCCACTCCGGCAAACGCACCTCTTCGGAGTGCTGCGCTGCCGTCGAGGACGCACCATCGAGCTCCACCGGCAAGTGCAAGAAAGGAATGGCAGCTCCACCGGCAACCAAGAAGGCGTCCGCCAAGGAGGACGGCACTGGCGGTACCTTCACCATTAGTGCTACGCTCGACCCCAAATAGGAAAGTGCGCTCGTTGCCTTCCTGCGGGCGAATGTAGACGTGTTTGCATGGCAACCGTCGAACATCCCCGGCGTTCCCAGGAAGGTAATTGAGCACAAGCTTGCTGTTTGTCCTCACGCGCGGCCCGTCAAGCAGAAGGTCAGGAAGCAAGCATTGGAGTGCCAGGAGTTCATAGCTGAAGAAATCAAGAAGTTGGAAGCAGCTGGCCTTGTTAGAGGTGTACTACATCCCACGTGGTTGGCCAATCCAGTTGTCGTGCGTAAGGCTAATGGGAAGTGGAGACTTTGTATAGACTTCACTGATGTGAATAAAGCTTGTCCCAAGGATCCATTTCCCTTGCCGCGCATTGACCAGATTGTTGACTCCACGGCTGGATGTGAGTTGCTTTCATTTCTCGATGCATACTCAGGATACCACCAGATATTCATGGCTGAGGAAGACGAAGAGAAGACCGCATTCATTACTCCATGTGGCACTTATTGCTTCATACACATGCCCTTTGGATTGAAGAATGCGGGCTCAACGTTTGCAAGGGTGGTCCACACTGCTTTTGAGCCACAGATACTCAGGAATGTAGAAGCCTACATGGATGATATAGTGGTCAAGAGCAAGAGCAAGGACACCCTGATTCAAGACTTAGAAGAAACCTTTGAGAATTTGCGCAAGATACAACTCAAGTTGAACCCCGAGAAGTGCGTTTTCGGAGTCCCCTCCGGCAAGCTTCTCAGGTTCTTTGTGTCCCAGAGAGGGATTGAAGCCAATCCCAACAAGATCAAGGCCATCGAGCAGATCTAAGCCCCGAAGCGCGTCAAGGATGTACGAAGACTTGCTGGTTGTGTGGCTTCCCTCAGCAGGTTCATTTCAAAGTCTGCAGAACGCGCCTTGCCTTTCTTCAAAATCTTGAAAAAGGCAGGTCCTATGAAATGGACTCCGGAAGCGGAGGCAGCGCTGCATGACTTGAAAGAATACCTGTCCTCCACTCCAATACTTGTCGCACCTAGGCCACAAGAGAAGTTGCTGCTGTACCTAGCGGCAACCAATCAAGTGGTTAGTGCTGCGTTGGTAGCGGAGAGGGAGGCAGATGAGGAGCCCACATCCCCGGCAAGCGCATCCAGCGACAAGCAGGGGGCTTCCCCGACAAGCTCTGGCCACAACAAGGACAAGTCTGCGCAGGAACAAGGAGAAGTGCGAAAGAAGATGGTGCAGCGCCCAGTTTATTTTGTAAGTTCCCTCTTGCAGGGGGCTAGGTCAAGATACTCTGGGGTGCAGAAGTTGCTTTTCGGCCTCCTCATGGCCTCAAGAAAGCTGCGCCATTACTTCCAAGCACATGAGATAACGGTGGTCACTCGCTTTCCGTTGAAGAGGATATTGCAAAATCCAGAAGCAACAGGCAGGATCGTCGAGTGGGCACTAGAGCTGTCGAGCTTTGGTCTCAAGTTTGAGAGTACTTCAACCATACAGAGCAGAGCCTTGGCAGAGTTCATAGCAGAATGGACACCGACACCAGACGAAGAAGTTCCAGAGACAAGCATCCCCGTCCAAGAAGCAAGCAAAGAATGGATAATGTACTTCGATGGTGCCTTCTTGCTGCAAGGCGCCGGTGCTGGTGTGCTGCTTGTCGCACCCACCGGGGAGCACCTCAAGTATGTAGTCCAAATGCACTTTCCCAAGGAGCAAGCGACAAACAATACTGCTGAGTATGAAGGATTGCTTGCCGGCCTTAGAGTTGCGGCCGAGCTTGGGATCAAGAAGCTGATTGTCCGGGGAGATTCACAGTTGGTGGTCCGACAAGTAAACAAGAGCTACCAGAGTCCTTTGATGGAAGCTTATGTCGATGAAGTGAGGAAGCTTGAAGAACACTTTGAAGGCCTGCAGATGGAGGATGTTCCAAGAGCTCAGAATGATATCGCAGATGGCCTCTCAAAGTGTGCTGCAATGAAGTTACCTGTGGAGCCAGGGACCTTCCTGCTCAAGCTAACTCAACCATCCGTTACACCATCAATTGGGCAGAGCAAGAAAAGAAAGTTGGTCTCCGGCGACTACTTGCCGGCGGATCTTCCTGAAGCCGCCGCCAAAGTCCCCAAGATCAACGACCAAGTTGCTGAGGAACAGTCTGCTCCTGCGGACCCAAGGGTCTGTACAGTTGAAGCAGGCGTTCCCGACAAGTCCTGCCCCGGCAGGCTTGCCGGCGAACACTCAGCTCCGGCAGAACCGCAGGTTCTTGCCGTAGAAGCTGAGGTTCCCGCAGCAGCCCTGATGCCTTTAGTCCTTGTTGTTGAGCCTCAGGCTCCAGCATGGGCACAGCAAATCGTCCGCTTTCTCCAAACTGGAGAACTTCCCGACGAGCCAGAAGAGATAGAGAGGATTACCAGGCAGTCAAGTATGTACCAGTTCGTTGGCGATGAACTGTACAGAAGAAGGCTCAATGGTGTCAGATTGAAGTGCATTTCCCGGGAAGATGGACAGAAGCTGTTGGCAGAGATACACGGAGGCATATGTAGCCACCACATTGGCGCAAGAGCACTTGTCGAGAAGGCGTTCCGGCAAGGTTTCTTTTGGCCAGAAGCCCTCCAAGATGCAACTGCACAAGTAACCAAGTGTGAAGCGTGCCAGTTCCATGCCAAGCAGATTCACCAGCCAGCTCAAGCTCTCCAGACGATCCCTTTGTCCTGGCTCTTCTCGGTCTGGGGGCTCGACATCCTCGACCCCTTTCCCCGCGCAGTCGGGGGCTTTGAGTACTTGTACGTTGCAATCGACAAGTTCACAAAGTGGCCAGAAGTGGAACCAGTGAGAAAGGTGACAGCACAGTCAGCAGTGAAGTTCTTCAGGTCAATTGTTTGCCGTTTCGGAATCCCTAACAGGATCATCACCGACAACGGCACACAGTTCACAAGTCGCACCTTCATGCAGTACATCCAAGACCTTGGCGCCAAGGTCTGCTTTGCTTCTGTTGCTCACCCGAGGAGTAACGGTCAAGCGGAGAGGGCCAACGCTGAAGTGCTGCGCGGACTAAAGAGAAGAACGTTCGACAGGCTGCACAAGTGCGGAAGAAACTGGATAGAAGAGTTGCCGGTGGCTCTTTGGTCAATCAGGACGACACCAAATCGAGCCACCGGGCAGACACCCTTTGCTCTTGTCTATGGAGCAGAGGCAGTTCTCCCCACGGAACTCGTATACGGGTCTCCTCGAGTGCTCGCTTACGACGAGCTCGAGCAAGAGCAACTGCGGCAAGATGATGCATTGCTCCTCGAGGAGGACCGTCTCCAGGCTGCTGTACGAGCTGCTCGATACCAGCAAGCCTTGCGTCGCTATCATAGCCGCAAGGTCAAGGCCAGGAGTCTCGAGGAAGGCGACCTTGTTCTTCGGCGCGTTCAGTCCGCCAAGAATTCCAACAAGTTGACGCCGAAGTGGGAAGGCCCTTATCGGGTGAGGAAAGTCACAAGGCCCGGCGCTGTCCGCCTTGAGACCGAAGAAGGCTTACCGGTGAGCAACTCCTGGAACATCGAGCATCTTCGCAAGTTTCACCCGTGAGGCGCGGTTGCCGTGACCCGCTCCGGCAACCACCTTTTGTACAAGTCTTGCCGCTGTTGCATGTAAACCTTTGTACAAAGCCGGGCGCAGACCCCGTGCATCAGTAAAACTTTTTGTGCTCCGCACTGTTTGTCATTTCATGCTTTTTCTTTTTACTTGCATGTATCATCTGACATTTTGTGCAGCACACATCCCCGGTAAGCAATAACAAGCCGCAAGGCTCCATACTTGTGTTTCCTCCTCTTTTCCTTTCTCTCTTAAACAGAAGAAGTGTTCCTCGCGCACAAGTTTGCCGGGGGGGAAGGAGATAGTGGTATGGACCAAGTGCTGTTCAAGAAAGGGAAGCCCTGCCGGGAAACGAATAGCACACATAAGATAAGTTGACAAAGTTTGAGCATTCAAATTTTTAGAAAAATTTCTTAGTTGTCTTCCTTGAACAGCCACACTTTGTATGGAAAACCTGTGCGCGGAGGAACCTACCCGTAGCTAGCCGCGCCCTTACTTTGTTTCGAGCACGCTCAACGGCTTAAGTGACCTGCGACAAGTGTCGCACCCTTACTTCGTTTTCGAGTTCGCTCAACAATCTAAGTGTGCTGCGACTAGCTGCGGCAAGGTTTCTTGCCGGCAAGGGCATTGCTAGCAGGCTGCTAAGAGTCCCGCACTCAGCGCTCGCGGCAAGGGTTCCTTTGCCGGCAAGTTCCCTAAAAGCGTAGGGTGGAAAGCATACAAAGTGAAGGGACTAAACAAGGGAGATAACACTGCATTGATTATCCAAAATAAAGTTATATTACAAGATAACTTGCCGCTGTTCTAACCAACTACTACCTATGACTTAATCAACAACGGCAAGGGAGGCGGAAAGAAGGGAGCCTAGTCTCTTCGGTCTCCGTCGACCCTCTGGATCCTGCCCGCCTTGGCTACGATGTGGGCAACTTGTACCTTCAACGCCTCCTGGTCAGCTTCGGGCGGCAGGGTCCGGAGGACGTTGTTGAGGTTGATCCCGGGGTTGCGGTAGACGATCTTCGACAACACCCGCTCCATAGTACCCATGCAAAGCCGGCGCGCCTCGTCAGCCAGCTGCGCGGGGATCTTCTCCTGTAGCTGCGCGAGAGCCGGCGCCACTCCTCTGAAGAACAGGCTCAGCTTGGCGCTGTGGGGGAGGCTCTCGTCGGGGGAGTACACGAGGTGCTCCGCCCTCAGCGCCACCATCTCCTTGTCGATGTTGGCGGCGGAGGCGACGAGCTCTTCGGTCCACTGCTCCACCATCCGCTGGAAGTTGTTTTGCGAGACGGCGGTGCTGTCCAGCAAGGCCCTCTCAGCACGGAGATCGTCCTTCAGCTGCGTCTCGCGGTCCCGGGCGGCGTCGAGCGAGTCGGTGAGGGTGGAAACCTTCAGCTCCAAGTCTGCAATGGAGTCCTTGGCGTCGTTGAGCTCTTTGCCCTTCTCGGAGAGACGGAATTGCAACTCCGAATTGGTGTGGGCGTCCTTCTCCCGCGCCACGTTGAGCGCGGCAACCCTGTCCTCACTCGCCTTCAAGCCTGTCTCCAACTGCGCCACCCTGGCCTCCAGATCCCTCTTGGCGGTCTCTGCGGCAGCGGCGGCGTCCCTCGCCTCCTGCAGAGCCCCGCCAATGGCCTGCTCGCGAGCGGTGAGGTCGTCCTCGTGGCTATCGAGGTCGACCTTCCGCTGGTTGAGCTCTCCCTCCCGCCGAGATAGATCCTCGGCGGCTAGTCGCTGCTGCTCCTCCACCTCGGCCTTCTCGAGGAGGAACGCCTGGTGCGCTCCGGCAAGCTCTTCGCGCTCCTCCACCAAGTTCCGGAGGGCCGCCTGGTTGGCGGCACGGAGCTCCGCGGCACGCTTCTCCAGATCAGCACCGGCCCTGGCAGCCAGAGCCTCTCGGGACTCCAGCTTGGCTTGCCTGGCCCGATACAAACCCAGGAGTCGACGTAGGAGTTGCTCCTCTTCGGGCTCGTCGCTGTTGCCGTGCGCGTCGACAATCCTCAACCCGGCGGAGGCGAGAACTTCTCCATCGAAGCTCTCCCCCTCCGCGGGTGCCCTTGATGAGGACGCCCACGGGACTTGGATAAAGACCCCATTGGCGGCCTCCAGATAGACACCCGACCCAGCCGCGGGGGCGGAGGGGTCGGCGGCCGGTGCAGCGTCTGGCGCTCCTGCGTCCTCAGGGCTAGCAGTGCGGTCGCCGGTCCCTTCCCCAGCTGCGGCGTCAGCGGTCGGGGCGGTCTCCTCGGCGGCTGGCTCGTCAGCACCAGCCATTCCTTCAGTGGTAGTGGCGTCGCCAGCATTGCCGTGCACGTCTTCCTCGGCGATGGTCTCCGTCTCCATCGACTCCGGGGCGGACGGATCTGACAGAAGAAAAAGAAAAGAAAAATCGTCAAGCAAATATCCAAAAAAGAAGAATCCAAGAAGAAGAAATTACAAGGGCTACCTGCGCGGGCCTCTTCGGTAGTGGGGTCCCCCGCCGGGGAGTTCTCCCTTGGCGGCGTAGTAGAAGCCCCCGCCGGCGGAGGGCCGCTGGCGCCTTCCCTTGGCGGGGTGCTCACCCTTGTCGGGGTGCTTGCCCTCGGCGGGGTACTCGCCCTTGGCGGAGTACCCATCCTTGGCGGAGCGCTGTCCCTCGCCGGGGATCTCATCCTTGGCGGGGAGGGTGGAACAAGCGGCTCACCAGGGGCGGCCTCTTGGTGCTCCTGCGGCTGCGGTTCCATTTCTGCACAAGACAACAGGCAAACGAGACGTTAGCAAGGACAAGCTCAAGTGCGCCCATCAAGCAGAAAAGTGAACAAAGGACTTACGCTGGGGGCTGCTCTCCGGAGCAGCGGGCTGGTCCGGCAAGCTTGTCGCTGGCGCATCACCTGCCGCTGCGACGGGCTCGTCGTCCTCGAGGTCAACCACAGGGATCTTGGCCCTCTTCGCCATCCTCTGGGTCAAGGTCCTGGAAACCAAACAAGATCAAAACCAAGCAAGAGAAGTCGAGACAAAAGCAACAAAAATCAAAGGAAATGGAAATTGCAAGTGCTTACTCTTCCTCCTCTTCGTCGGAGCTGAGGGCGGAGAAGTCAAACTCCGCCTCGCGTGCTCCAGCGCGAGGAGCTGGAGGAGAAGGCTCCCTCGGGCGTTTGGCGGGCTCCGGAGCCGTGGGTTGTGAAGACCCCGCTCCGGTCGTCCCCGAGGACCGAGGGGCGGAGGGAGCACCAGAACCACTCCGGGAAGATCCCCCTCCGCTTGCCGCTGGGACACGCGGCGCCTCCTTGACGACCTTGCTCGTCGTGGTGGCACGCGTCGCACGACGTTTCGGCTGCTGTCGGGGCGCCGGTTGCCTCGCCGTCTCAGTGGCCTTGCGGAGGCGCTTCTTCGGCTGTGGCGGAGGACTTGGTGGTGGCGGAGAGTTCTCTGAGGATGAGGAGGCGTCGTCGTCGAGGTTCAGTGACCCGCCCGAGTCTTCGTCGGAATCGCCAGATTCGGCGTCCTCCTCCTCGGCGGGCTCACTGGACTCGGAGCCCTGCCCGGCAGCCTCGCTCGTCCCGGCAGGCTCCCCGGCGAACTCCTCGGGCGCAATCTTCAACAGCTTGAGGATTTCCTCCTCCTCGGCTTGGCTCACCGCGTCCGCTGCTTCCGCCTCGTCCATAGTGTACCCAAACGCACCCGCGGCCGCCGCTGCGGCGGCCTCCTCCATCCCGCTGGCTATGTATGCCACATCCCGGTCGGTGGTCGCCCGGGTGAGGCCCTTTTTCTCATCGGGGTTGCGTGGCCGTTCAACCAGACTGTCGAAGAAGGTCTGCACGGTCTCTGCTGAAGGCACCAGCCAAGTGGGAACAACCCCGTGGGAGTCGCACTCAGGCATTGCCGCGCGGATGGCACTAAGGGCAGTATTGTTGCACAACGGAACTACTCCCCGGGACGGGGTGAACCACTCCTTGTGCTTGGGGTCGTGCTTAAACAGCTCCCGGACCATCCCCTTGAGTTCCAAGACAGTGAAGTTATAATTCAGCCTGGGGCGCAGCCTCATGAGGTCTGCCGCGTTGCCGAACTCCCAGGCAGGCCTCTTCCTTTCCTGCAGGGGAGCAATGCAGCGGCGGAGGAAATCAGCCCCGACTTCACCTACAGTAAGGTTGGCGGCCCGGAGGCGAAGGATCCTAGTAAGGGCAATCTGCAGCTTGTCGTCCTCCGGGGCCAAGTCACTCCAATCCTTGCCGCGCACTACTGCAGTCCGGCGCGGCGAGGTAAACTGCTCGGGTTCATCTTCCATGACCCAGCACCAGTCAGCCCTCCACTCTTCCCACTTTCCGCGGAGCTCTCCAATCAAGTACGCCTCCTTCTTGCCGAGCCTGAAGATCCAGGAGATACCGCCGGAGAGTGGAGATCCGGACTCTACTCTAGGTGTGAAGAAGTGGCGGAAGAGAGCTACGTTTGGGTGGACCCCGACATAGTTTTCGCACAGATGTGCGAAAACGACCAAAGTGAGGACGGCATTCGGGGTGAAATCTAAGAGGTGGAATCCATATGTGTTCATCACATCGCAGAAAAACTCTGAATACGGAGGACAGAGACCGCAATGGAAGAACAAAGCGAAGAAGTGGTAACCTCCCGGGAACATGTCGACGGCTACGGCGGGGAGGACTCTGGTGCGAGGGTGAGCCTTCGTCTCCCTCGCCCAGAACAGGTAATACTTGTCCCGCAGCTCCCTCGCGCCGAGCCTCGGCGGGAAGACCACCATCCTCCTCCGCATGGCTGCCAGCTTCGCCGCCTTCTTGGACTTCTCTTTCTTCACCTTATCGCTCTTCGCCTTGTCGCTCTTCGGGGCCATGGCGGGGACGGCGAGGGAGGTCGACGGCGCTGCGGGTGCTGGAGACGGCGGAGGAAGGGTGGAGCTCGGCTCTCTGTCGACTTTTGGGGAGGCAGAGGGCGGCGGGGGTTTCTGGAGATTGAAAACACAATGAAAGCAATGGGGGGAAACTGCCCCTGCTCCCTCTGCTTTTAAGGGGGAAGTGGGGGACGTTCCGCATTTTCCCATTAAAGAAACAGGCCACGATCTCTCCCACGACGCCGCAATCGACGCGTGCCGTTAGGGAGAGATGCGGCTGATGCGGAGTGGGAAACGGCGCGCCGTGGGCCGCGTGTGCCCGTGCACTGTTTTGGGCCTGGCCCAACAGCGCTCGGCACCGTGTGTGGCCCAGGCCCGGGGGCTCCTGTCGGTGTACTAGAGTAGGGGTACCTTAGTATCCCGACTTGTGCACGGGCAGTAGCGGCCTCCCGTGGTCTGGCTCACCACGCGCTCGCCAAGGCCCGCTCTGGGTCCCTTTAAGCCATTCAAGAACAAAGTATACAAGTCAGAAGAACAAGGCCCCGGCAAGAGGAGCTTGCCGGGAAGGCCGCACCAGGCTCAAGGTTATCATTCCAGCACCAGACCCTGGCAAGAGGAGCTTGCCAGGAAGGCCAAAGAACAACACCTCAGAAGATATATCGTGGCGCATCGTGCGCCCCGGCGGGACCCGGAGAGCGACAAGCTTCCGGGCCCGGCAAGATAGCAACCCCGGCAAGGAGCTTGCCGGGGGAGGCTTACACTGTGTGCCTGCGCTCCAGCTCATCTGGCCACGCGTCGCCCTGGGGCCCTTCTAGGGGCACGTGGCAGATGGCTGTGCAGCCTGGGGTACACGGTGGCGAGCCGCGGTGACGAGGCCATTGTCGTGGCGAACGGAGACGCCCGGGCGGATGCTTTTGGGGTGACGGCGACGGGCATTCAATGCCCTTGTCCCCCACCGTCAGGGTTAGGTATAGATCACTGTACATACACTGTTCATGCACTGTTACAACTACCACCAATTTTACACTTTTACCCTCCTCTACGTTGACACCTGTCGGTGACCCCTTTGAACTATAAAAGGAGGCCCATGCACTACGTAGAGGGGGTTCGATTCCAGAAACTCGATCACTCCCACGCTCGGTGTAGCTAGTACTGCAGATCTTCAAGCTCCCGAGCTCAAGAACTCAATACAACCAAAGCAGGAGTAGGGTTTTATGCGTCCGCGCTGCCCGAACCTGGGTAAACTGCCCGCGTGTGCTCCTCGATCTGCTCTTTGTGCTCCCTCCGCTCCCTCACCGTACCGAAAAGGGGCTCCGGTCCCATAGGTGTTCGTGGGCAATCAGTTTCCCTGACATCGTCATGTCCGTGATCTCATCCGGGACTCCGAAATACCTTCGGTACATCAAAACTCATAAACTCATAATATCGATCGTCATCAAACGTTAAGCGTGCGGACCCTACGGGTTCGAGAACTATGTAGACATGACCGAGACTCATCTCCGGTCAATAACCAATAGCGGAACCTGGATGCTCATATTGGCTCCTACATATTCTACAAAGATCTTTATCGGTCAAACCGCATAACAACATACGTTGTTCCTTTTGTCATCGGCATGTTACTTGCCCGAGATTCGATCGTCGGTATCTCTATACCTAGTTCAATCTCGTTACCGGCAAGTCTCTTTACTCGTTCCGTAACACATCATCTCGTGACTAACTCATTAGTCTTTTGCTTGCAAGGCTTATTATGATGTGTGTTACCGAGAGGGCCCAGAGATACCTCTCCGACACTCGGAGTGACAAATCCTAATCTTGATCAATGCCAACACCACGAATACTTTCAGAGACACTTGTAGAGCATATTTATGATCACCCAGTTACGTTGTGACGTTTGATAGCACACAAGGTGTTCCTACGGTATTCGGGAGTTGCATAATCTCATAGTCATAGGAACATGTATAAGTCATGAAGAAAGCAATAGCAGTAAAACTAAACGATCATAGTGCTATGCTAACGGATGGGTCTAGTCCATCACATCATTCTCGTAATGATGTGATCCCGTTGATCAAATGACAACTCATGTCTATGGCTAGGAAACATAACCATCTTTGATCAATGAGCTAGTCTAGTAGAGGCATACTAGGGACATACTGTTTTGTCTATGTATCCACACATGTACTAAGTTTCCGGTTAATACAATTCTAGCATGAATAAAAGACATTTATCATGATATAAGGAAATACAAATAACATCTTTATTATTGCCTCTAGGGCATATTTCCTTCAGTCTCCCACTTGAACTAGAGTCAATAATCTAGATTACAAAGTGATGATCCTAACACCCATGGAGTCCTGGTGCTGATCATGTTTTTCGCGTGGAAGAGGCTTAGTCAACGGGTCTGCAACATTCAGATCCGTATGTATTTTGCAAATCTCTATGTCTCCCTCCTTGACTAGATCGCGGATGGAATTGAAGCGTCTTTTGATGTGCTTTGTTCTCTTGTGAAACCTGGATTCCTTCGCCAAGGCTATTGCTCCAGTGTTGTCACAAAAGATTTTCATTGGACCCGATGCACTAGGTATTACACCTAGATCGGATATGAACTCCTTCATCCAGACTCCTTCATTTGCTGCTTCCGAAGCAGTTATGTATTCCGCTTCACACGTAGATCCCGCCACGACGCTCTGCTTGGAACTGCACCAACTGACAGCTCCACCGTTCAATAAAAATACATATCCTGTTTGTGACTTAGAGTCATCCGGATCAGTGTCAAAGCTAGAATCGACGTAACCGTTTACGACGAGCTCTTTGTCACCTCCATACACGAGAAACATATCCTTAGTCCTTTTCAGGTATTTTAGGATGTTCTTGACCGCTGTCCAGTGATCCACTCCTGGATTACTTTGGTACCTCCCTGCTAGACTTATAGCAAGGCACACATCAGGTCTGGTACACAGCATTGCATACATGATAGATCCTATGGCTGAGGCATAGGGAATGACTTTCATTTTCTCTCTATCTTCTGCAGTGGTCGGGCATTGAGTCTTACTCAACTTCATACCTTGTAATACAGGCAAGAACCCTTTCTTTGACTAATCCATTTTGAACTTCTTCAAAATCTTATCAAGGTATGTGCTTTGTGAAAGTCCAATTAAGCGTCTTGATCTATCTCTATAGATCTTGATGCCTAATATATAAGCAGCTTCACCGAGGTCTTTCATTGAAAAATTCTTATTCAAGTATCCTTTTATGCTATCCAGAAATTCTATATCATTTCCAATCAATAATATGTCATCCACATATAATATTAGAAATGATACAGAGCTCCCACTCACTTTCTTGTAAATACAGGCTTCTCCAAAAGTCTGTATAAAACCATAAGCTTTGATCACCTCATCAAAGCGTATATTCCAACTCCGAGATGCTTGCACCAGTCCATAGATGGATCGCTGGAGCTTGCATACTTTGTTAGCACCTTTTGGATCGACAAAACCTTCTGGTTGCATCATATACAACTCTTCTTTGAGATATCCATTTAGGAATGCAGTTTTGACATCCATTTGCCAGATTTCGTAATCATAAAATGCGGCAATTGCTAACATGATTCGGACAGACTTAAGCATCGCTACAGGTGAGAAAGTCTCATCGTAGTCAACTCCTTGAACTTGTCGAAACCCTTTCGCAACAAGTCGAGCTTTGTAAACAGTAACATTACCGTCTGTGTCGGTCTTCCTCTTGAAGATCCATTTATTTTCGATGGCCTGCCGATCATCGGGCAAGTCAACCAAAGTCCACACTTTGTTCTCATACATGGATCCCATCTTAGATTTCATGGCCTCAAGCCATTTTGCGGAATCTGGGCTCATCATCGCTTCCTCATAGTTCGTAGGTTCATCATGGTCTAGTAACATGATTTACAGAACTGGGTTGCCGTACCACTCTGGTGCGGAACGTACTCTGGTTGATCTACGACGTTTAGCAGAAACTTGATCCGAAGTTTCATGATCATCATCATTAACTTCCTCACTGATTGGTGTAGGAATCACTGGAACAATTTTATGTGATGTACTACTTTCCAATTCGGGAGAAGGTACAATTACCTCATCAAGTTCTACTTTCCTCCCACTCACTTCTTTCGAGAGAAACTCCTTCGCTAGAAAGGATCCATTCTTAGCAACGAATATCTTGCCTTCGGATCTGTGATAGAAGGTGTACCCAACAGTCTCTTTTGGGTATCCTATGAAGACACATTTCTCCGACTTGGGTTCGAGCTTATCAGGTTGAAGCTTTTTCACATAAGCATCGCAGCCCCAAACTTTAAGAAACGACAACTTTGGTTTCTTGCCAAACCATAGTTCATAAGGTGTCGTATCAACGGATTTAGATGGTGCCCTATTTAACATGAATGCAGCTGTCTCTAAAGCATAACCCCAAAACGATAGTGGTAAATCGGTAAGAAACATCATAGATCGCACCATATCCAATAAAGTACGGTTACGACGTTCGGACGCACCATTACGCTGTGGTGTTCCGGGTGGCATGAGTTGTGAAACTATTTCACATTGTTTCAAATGAAGACCAAACTCGTAACTCAAATATTCTCCTCCACGATCAGATCGTAGAAATTTTATTTTCTTGTTACGATGATTCTCTACTTCACTCTGAAATTCTTTGAACTTTTCAAATGTTTCAGACTTGTGCTTCATTAAGTAGATATACCCATATCTGCTCAAATCATCAGTGAAGGTCAGAAAATAACGATACCCGTCGCGAGCTTCAACACTCAATGGCCCACATACATCGGTATGTATGATTTCCAACAAATTTGTTGCTCGCTCCATAGTTCCGGAGAACGGAGTTTTAGTCATCTTGCCCATGAGGCATGGTTCGCAAGCACCAAGTGATTCATAATCAAGTGATTTCAAAAGTCCATCACTATGGAGTTTCTTCATGCGCTTTACACCAATATGACCTAAACGGCAATGCCACAAATAAGTTGCACTATCATTATTAACCTTGCATCTTTTGGTTTCAATATTATGAATATGTGTATCACTCGAGATCCAATAAGAATAGACCACTCTTCAAGGATGCATGACCATAAAAGATATTATTCATAAAAATAGAACAACCATTATTCTCTGATTTGAATGAATAACCGTCTCGCAACAAACAAGATCCAGATATAATGTTCATGCTCAACGCTGGCACCAAATAACAATTATTTAGGTCTAAAACTAATCCCGAAGGTAGATGTAGAGGTAGCGTGCCGACGGCGATCACATCGACTTTGGAACCATTTCCCACGCGCATCGTCACCTCGTCCTTAGCCAATCTTCGTTTAATCCGTAGTCCCTGTTTCGAGTTACAAATATTAGCAACCGAACCGGTATCAAATACCCAGGTACTACTACGAGCATTAGTAAGGTACACATCAATAACATGTATATCACATATACCTTTGTTCACCTTGCCATCCTTCTTATCCGCCAAATACTTGGGGCAGTTCCGCTTCGAGTGTCCAGTCCCCTTGCAGTAGAAGCACTCAGTTTCAGGCTTGGCTCCAAACTTGGGTTTCTTCGTGGGAGTAGCAACTGTCTTGCTATTCTTCTTGAAGTTCCCCTTCTTTCCCTTGCCCTTTTTCTTGAAACTAGTGGTCTTGTTAACCATCAACACTTGATGCTCCTTTTTAATTTCTACCTCCGCAGCCTTGAGCATAGCGAAGAGCTCGGGAATTGTCTTTTGCATCCTTTGCATATTATAGTTCATCACGAAGCCTTTATAGCTTGGTGGCACTGATTGAAGAACTCTATCAATAACACTATCCTCGTCAACTTTGCAAACAAGTTGAGTCATATGATTGTAGTACCCAGACATTCTGAGAAAGTGTTCACTGATAGAACTATTCTCCTCCATCTTGCAGCTGTAGAACTTATTGGAAATCTCATATTTCTCAATCCGGGCATTTTCTTGAAATATTAACTTCAACTCCTGGAACATCTCATATGGTCCATGACGTTCAAAACGTCGTTGAAGTCCCGGTTCTAAGCCGTAAAGCATGGCACACTGAACTATCGTGTAGTCATCAGACCGCGACTGCCAGACGTTCAAAGCGTCTACATTAGCGGGAGGGGGCTTGTCACCTAGCGGTGCTTCAAGGACATAATTCTTCTGTGCAGCAATGAGGATAATCCTCAAGTTACGGACCCAGTCCGTGTAATTGCTATCATCATCTTTCAACTTAGCTTTCTCTAGGAATGCATTAAAATTCAAAGGAACGGTAGCACGGGCCATTGATCTATAACAACATAGATATGCAAAAACTATCAGGACTAAGTTCATGATAAATTAAAGTTCAATTTAATCATATTAATTAAAGAACTCCCACTTAGCTAGACATCCCTCCGGTCATCTAAATGATCACGTGATCCAAATCAACTAAACCATGTCCGATCATCACGTGAGATGGAGTAGTTTCAATGGTGAACATCTTATGTTGATCATATTGATGGCTTCTCGCCCCTCGTTGGTTACCCCAAGTGGAAGGTTTGAGATGCAGTGTAGCAGAAGTTTTCCCTTGGCAAAGATACCAAGGATCGATTTCCCTGAGACTCCCAGTTTCAACAAGAAGGTGTCAACTGCTAAGGGCGCCAGATATTAGCAATCAACGTGGACCTGCACACAGATACAAATAACTTTGCTCCCAACGAGTACAGAGAGGTTGTCAATCCCTCCGGCCTTGTCGTTTACAAAGGGTCAAATGCAAGTGGTAATAGTGATAGGTATTGCTGCAAATAGTAAGTAAAAGTGAAAGTAAATAGCGGATAGGATCAGTGATGGTAATATGGACCGGAGTCCCATGATGTTCACTAGTGATGTCTCTCTCCCAAAAGACGATAAAACAGCTATGCGAGGTAAACGAATTACAGCTGGGCAATTGACAGAATTATGTGCGCAAACCAATGCTAACTATGTTGCAAGAAAGGTAGAGGTTCAAAGCATGGGCGGTACGCCAAGGCAAGTAGACCGAAATCCATCTGCATCTACTACTAATCATCCACCTTGAGATATCTATCTAGAACATCTCGCTGGTATTAAGTTGCGAGTCCCACCCATAGTGTAAACTCAAAGCAACAGACAACTGCATTAACAGAACTTTGCGTAAAGTAAACAATCCTTGCACCCGTGGGCACAAGCACCGTTGTTTTCCCCCTTGTGGCAACAGCACATCCCCTAGACTCATGTTTCTGTCACTCAAGCTAGTCATCGAGGGGCATGAACCCACAATCAAGCATAACGTTCCCTCTTGGAGTCACTACCTACTACTTGGCCAAAGCAATAAATAACAACGGAGAACATGCAAGAATTACTTACGAACATAAATATAAAAGAGGTAGATCAAATATATTACTCAAACACAATCTGAACATAATCTCACAATCCATCGGATCCCAGCAAACTCAACATAGCAACAGCATAAGGATTACATATGTGCCTCGATCATGTAGGGCAGCTCACGAGGACTAATTAGTGAAGCACAAGAACAGGAGGAGAACATCACATAGCTACTGGTCATGGACCCATGGTCCAAGGTGGACTACTCACAACTCATCCGGGAGGCGTCCATGGTGGTGGAGAGGCTCCCAGTGGTGATCCTCCCCTCCGGCAGGGTGCCGGGAAGAGTTCTCCTGGTGCTCCCGATCTTGGAAGCGGCGGCGGTGGAACAGAGATGAGATCGCGAAAAAGGGTTCCCGTCTCGAGGGTTTCGGGACACGATATAAATATATGCGAAAGGGGGGCATCAGCGGAGGCCTGGGGGGCCCAGGCGCCCCCCCGGCGCGGCCAGGAGGGGGGCCGCGCCACCAGGGTGCCTGGAGCCCTGGTGGCCCCCCTCCGGCTGTACTTCGGGTGCCGGGAAGCTTCTGGAACGCTGATTTTTTTATATAATTTTTTCGGGATTTTTCTGGCAGTTCTCGTAATGGGAAAACCTGAAATACAAAAACAGCAGAAAACAGAAACTGGCACTGGGGTGCACTGAGTTAATAGGTTAGTCCAAATATGATCAAAATTGTATGGAAGTGTATAAATATCATAGCAATATCACCCAAAAGAGGCATAGAGCAAGCAGAAATTATAGATACGTTTTGGACGTATCAACACCCCCAAGCTTAATTCCTGCTCGTCCTCGAGTAGGTAAATGATAACAAGAATAATTTCTGTGGTGACATGCTATTAACCATATAGGACTTTTTCATAGTCACATGACAAAAGCTTACTGAGACAATGAATCTGTAGTAATTAAGTTGCCTCATGAGAAAATCACAAAGAACTGAAAGTTTTACAACATGATACTGAAACATCAAATAGATTTGTAATGAGCATGGTGTGCAAATATGATAAAGTGATATCTCGCTTGCCCCCTTTAGTGAAGCAAAACATAAATGCAGGGGCACCTCCAAGGTTTAAGTGATTACTAGATACAATGCTTTCAAAATAAACGATATCATAATCATGCAAAAGACAATGCTACTTTGGGACAATGCACATTACACTCAGAATGACAATCATGCTCTCAGTAGTTGGTGCTTTAAAAGAAGGTGGAGACTCTTGAACCGTGGCTTTTGTTGGCAAGGTTGAAAACCCGTAGTCGAAAACAAAGACAAAACATGTACCAGAGCTCTTGGTTTTAAAACAGAGGTAATAATTATTTTTTTAGATCATGCATGTTTCGTCAACGAATGCTAGCAGACAACTCAATCACTTCTTGAGATGGACAAGTTTCGAGGAACGACTCCCGAATGAGGACGATCACATCCTCTTAATCTCCTTTGTTTATCACTGCCAAAGTTTTCTGATTTCTCATGAACAAAGCGTGAAGGAGGGTTTGTTTGTTATATTATTTTTGTGCCGGGCGCACTCAATGCCAGTTCCTTCTCGTATTATGGGTTTGCACATTATACATGCAATCCCGGGGTGAAGCTTGTCCAACTTAAAAAGATCAAGAATTAACTACTACTTTCTCATGGACTTACAACAGAGGCACAAAATAGAAATGCATTTTTGTTTGAATAATTTCGAGATGGTACATGCAAGTCTCTGTTAGGAATGGCAGGTAAATACCATGTAGGAAGATATGGTGGACTCATATGGCATAACTGGTTTAAAAGAATTTGGATGCACAAGCAGTCAGTCCGCTTAGTACAGGTGGAGGTTAGCAAAAGACTGGGAGCGACCAACTAAGAGAGCAATGACGGTCATAATCATGCAGAGCGACAAAGCAACATTGAATCAGGCATGGAAGTTATATTGCTACTCAGAAACAAAAGATCATCAAGGCTTGACAGACTTTCTTTACAGTCTTAAATATGCGTGAGCATACGCCAAGTCAATCAAAATAAATTCTTGAAGCAAGATATTACTAAACCATACCACATCATAGGCAAACAAATCATGTTGGTACTCCAATAACACATTGGAAACCCCCCAGCTATTTGAGACTAACCATAAGAAAACATGAACTACTAAGCACCATTATGCACGTAGCATCTTTATCATAGACATATCAACCAATGCAACGGAAGCAAACTCTCTTAATAAGATAAGCATGATAATTAAAGAGAGGTCAAGCAACCAACTAAACAAAAGCTCTTTAAAAAAGATAAGCATGAAAGCTAAGAGCTAAGCATGATAGTAGCTATTGAAAGACAAAGAACACACACAGCAAAGATAAACATGAAAATTCTATGTTATGTTCTAGGTAGAAGTGGAGCGTGTTTCTCTCCCACATAAAGAAAGCTGAGTTCCGACTCGTTATGAAAAGCTAAAGAAAACTAAAAAGGAAAACTAAAAGCAAGACGCTCCAAGCATAGCACATAACACATGAAGTGATAAAAATATAGTAGAACGAAAGACAAACTGATAATGTTGATGGAGAAGGGGATGCACGGGGGCATCCCCAAGCTTAGACGCTTGAGTCTCCTTGAATATTTCTTGGGGGTGCATGGGGGCATCCCCAAGCTTGAGCGTTTGACACTCCTGAATCTTTTTATCATCTTCCCTCGCACACTTGAAAACTCCCTTCATACATAACTCATCATAATCTGATTAGCGAGGTTAGTACCCATAATAAAATAATTGTTCCTTGCTGGAAATAATGATATTCTTGAAGGTCTACTGTTTCTCAAGATTGCCAAAAGGTTTTTGCAAAGAAAAAGCAAGCTCTAGGTTTGCAAAATGAAGGAAAGGCAAAACATGACAGAATCTGTGAAAAACAGAACAGCAGGTAGTAAATGATTTTTTCGGGGCACTTCTGCAACTCTAATCAAAAAACTCAAAACAGACGCACGAAAGACAATTGTATAGAGCATGCTGTCGAAAAAATTCAGACCAAAAAGATGATCTGGTGATTTTATACGAATTTTTCTATCCAAGGACAGAATCTGTTTCCTGGACAGCACGTCACAACTTTTGAACTTTCTTGCAATCAGAGGCTACACTTGGCACAAAGTTGAAAAGCAAAGATACAATGATGATGCTACTGTAGTAACAGCATCAAGACACAACAAAAACAAAAATAAAAATTTTATTCATGTGGGCTGCCTCCCATAAGCGCTTTCTTTTATGCCTTTAAGCTAGGCATAATGCATAGAGGAATCAATAACCATCATAATAATCGGAGCTATAAATTGCTTCAAATGGTTCCTCAACAAGTTCACTCTTGTTCCTTCTAGGAAAGGGGTACACACCTTTTGCCTTCCCGCGTAAGCGGATTTGTCCCTTACCTATATCAATGAAGCCTTTTACCGCTCGGAGGAAGTCCCTTCCAAGCACTATATTTCCTTGGTTTGGCTCCATGATGAAGAAATCAACCATTGTAATCCCTTTAAGGAATTTAACTGGCACGTCTTTTATTCTTCCCTGAATTTCAGAAATATCTCCATTAGTGTGTTCATGATAAGATGGTAATCTATCCATGTTAAATTTTAAAGAATCATGAACAATTTTTGGCATAGTAGAAACCATAGATCCAATATCACAATAAGCAAGGAAGTCTTGATTAGAGATGCTAATACTAACAAAAGGCTCCCAATCATTGTCTATTTCCAAAATGTCTTTCTTATTGGGTTTGGGTTTCTCTACCCTCATCAAGTCTAGAGCATCCATTCTCTTCTCAATAGTAGCAAGTCTATCTATGACAGTATCAAAGTTATGATCATAAACAAAGTAACTAGATAGACCATGTATAATTTCAAGAGCTCTAGCTTCATCACACTCTAGGAAATCTCCTTCAGCTATAATATCAAGAGAGTGTTTACACCATTTAAAAAGACCATGGTAAAAATTTCTAAGCACAATTTTTATAGGTATCCAAGGCATAATTCTCCTATGTGCATCAGAAATTCTGTCCCATGCCTTCTTCATATTTTCTCCATCCTTTTGATGGAAATCTAGGACTTCAGATTCCCTCAAAGCACCAAATCCTAACATGCTTGACTAAACAGAAAGGACTACTAGCAGAAAAGCAAATAAATTTTTTGTAATTTTTGATAGAAGACACTAAAGCAAAAACTGAAAAGTAAACTAACAAGACTAAAAAGCAAAGGTAAAAGATAGCGTGCAACTCCCCTATCCTGAAGAGTGGAGTCCCCGGCAACGGCGCCAGAAAACTTTGCTTGATGGCTTCTCGCCCCTCGTTGGTTACCCCAAGTGGAAGGTTTGAGATGCAGTGTAGCAGAAGTTTTCCCTTGGCAAAGATACCAAGGATCGATTTCCCTGAGACTCCCAGTTTCAACAAGAAGGTGTCAACTGCTAACGGCGCCAGATATTAGCAATCAACGTGGACCTGCACACAGATACAAATAACTTTGCTCCCAACGAGTACAGAGAGGTTGTCAATCCCTCCGGCCTTGTCGTTTACAAAGGGTCAAACGCAAGTGGTAATAGTGATAGGTATTGCTGCAAATAGTAAGTAAAAGCGAAAGTAAATAGCGGATGTGATCAGTGATGGTAATATGGACCGGAGTCCCATGATGTTCACTAGTGATGTCTCTCTCCCAAAAGACGATAAAACAACTATGTGAGGTAAACGAATTACAGCTCGGCAATTGATAGAATTATGTGCGCAAACCAATGCTAACTATGTTGCAAGAAAGGTAGAGGTTCAAAGCATGTGCGGTACGCCAAGGCAAGTTAGACCGAAATCCATCTGCATCTACTACTAATCATCCACCTTGAGATATCTATCCAGAACATCTCGCTGGTATTAAGTTGCGAGTCCCACCCATAGTGTAAACTCAAAGCAACAGACAACTGCATTAAAAGAACTTTGCGTAAAGTAAACAATCCTTGCACCCGCGGGCACAAGCACCGTTGTTTTCCCCCTTGTGGCAACAGCACATCCCCTAGACTCATGTTTCTGTCACTCAAGCTAGTCATCGAGGGGCATGAACCCACAATCAAGCATAACGTTCCCTCTTGGAGTCACTACCTACTACTTGGCCAAAGCAATAAATAACAACGGAGAACATGCAAGAATTACTTACGAACATAAATATAAAAGAGGTAGATCAAATATATTACTCAAACACAATCTGAACATAATCTCACAATCCATCGGATCCCAGCAAACTCAACATAGCAACAACATAAGGATTACATATGTGCCTCGATCATGTAGGGCAGCTCACGAGGACTAATTAGTGAAGCACAAGAACGGGAGGAGAACATCACATAGCTACTGGTCATGGACCCATGGTCCAAGGGAGACTACTCACAACTCATCCGGGAGGCGTCCATGGTGGTGGAGAGGCTCCCGGTGGTGATCCTCCCCTCCGGCAGGGTGCCGGGAAGAGTTCTCCTGGTGCTCCCGATCTTGGAAGCGGCGGTGGCGGCGGAACAGAGATGAGATCGCGAAAAAGGGTTCCCGTCTCGAGGGTTTCGGGACACGATATAAATATATGCCAAAGGAGGGCATCAGCGGAGGCCTGGGGGGCCCAGGCGCCCCCCCGGCGCGGCCAGGAGGGGGGCCGCGCCACCAGGGCGCCTGGAGCCCTGGTGGCCCCCCTCCGGCTGTACTTCGGGTGCCGGGAAGCTTCTGGAACGCTGATTTTTTTTATATAATTTTTTCGAGATTTTTCTGGCAGTTCTCGTAATGGGAAAACCTGAAATACAAAAACAGCAGAAAACAGAAACTGGCACTGGGGTGCACTGAGTTAATAGATTAGTCCAAATATGATCAAAAGTGTGTGGAAGTGTATAAATATCATAGCAATATCACCCAAAAGAGGCATGGAGCAAGCAGAAATTATAGATACGTTTTGGACGTATCACATATCTACTATATGATTCACGCTCGACCTTTCGGTCTCCAGTGTTCCGAGGCCATATCTGCATATGCTAGGCTCGTCAAGTTTAACCCGAGTATTCTGCGTGTGCAAAACTGGCTTACACCCGTTGTATTTGAACGTAGAGCTTATCACACCCGATCATCACGTGGTGTCTCGGCACGATGAACTTTCGCAACGGTGCATACTCAGGGAGAACACTTATACCTTGAAATTTAGTAAGGGATCATCTTATAATGCTACCGTCGTTCTAAGCAAAATAAGAAGCATAATAAGATAAACATCACATGCAATCAAAATATGTGACATGATATGGCCATCATCATATTGTGCTTTTGATCTCCATCTCCAAAGCACCGTCATGATCACCTTCATCACCGGCGCGACACCTTGATCTCCATCGTAGCATCGTTGTCGTCTCGCCAACTATTGCTTCTACGACTATCGCTACTGCTTAGTGATAAAGTAAAGCAATTACATGGCAATTGCATTTCATACAATAAAGCGACAACCATATGGCTCCTGCCAGTTGCCGATTACATTACAAAACATGATCATCTCATACAAAACCGTATAACTCATCATGTCTTGACTATATCACATCACAACACGCCCTGCAAAAATAAGTTAGACGTCCTCTACTTTGTTGTTGCAAGTTTTACGTGGCTGCTACGGGCTTAGCAAGAACCGTTCTTACCTACATATACAAAACCACAACGATATTTCGTCAAGTATGTGCTGTTTTAACCTTCACAAGGACCGGGCGTAGCCACACTTGATTCAGCTAAAGTGAGAGAGACAGACACCCGTCAGTCACCTTTAAGCAACGAGTGCTCGTAACGGTGAAACCAGTCTCGCGTAAGCGTACGCGTAATGTCGGTCCGGGCCGCTTCATCTCACAATACCGCCGAAGCAAAGTATGACATGCTGGTAAGCAGTATGACTAGTATCGCCCACAACTCATTGTGTTCTACTCGTGCATATCATCTACGCATAGACCTGGCTCATGATGCCACTGTTGGGGAACGTAGTATTTTAAAATTTTCCTACGATCACGCAAGATCTATCTACCAGATGCATAGCAACGAGAGGGAAGAGTGTGTCTACGTACCCTCGTAGACCGGAAGCGGAAGCGTCAAGTGACGCGGTTGATGTAATCGAACTTCTTCGCGATTCAACCGATCAAGCACCGAACGTACGGCACCTCCGCGTTCAGCACACGTTCAGCTTGATGACGTCCCACGAGCTCTTGATCCAGTTGAGCTTCACGGGAGAGTTTCGTCAGGACGACGGCGTGGTGACGGATATGATGTATCTACCGGCGCAGGGCTTCGCCTAAGCACTGCGACGGTATGACCGAGGTGTGTTTCTGTGGAGGGGGGCACCGCACACGGCTGGAACAATTCAACTTGTGTGTCTTTGGGTGCCCCCCTGCCCCCGTATATAAAGGAGCAAGGGGAGGCCGGCCGGCCCTTCTATGGTGCGGCTAGGGCTGCAATCCTACTAGGAATAGGATTGCAATCCTATTCCTAGTAGGAACTACCAAAGAAGGAAGAAGGGGGAAGGAAAGAGAGGGAGAGGGAGAGGGAAAGAGGGGCCGCGCCCCCCTTCCCTTGTCCTATTCGGACTCCTCCTAGGGAGGGGGCGCGCCACCTCCTGGCTGCTGCCCTCTCTCTCCCCTATGGCCCACTAGGGCCCACCATTCCCCCGGGGGGTTCCGGTAACCCCCCCGGCACTCCGGTAAATTCCGAAACTTTCCAGAACACTTCCGGTGTCCGAATATAGTCGTCCAATATATCAATCTTTATGTCTCGGACATTCCGAGACTCCTCGTCATGTCCGTGTTCTCATTCGGGACTCCGAACTACCTTCGGTACATCAAAACTCATAAACTCATAATACCGATCGTCATCAAACGTTAAGCGTGCGGACCCTACGGGTTCGAGAACTATGTAGACATGACCGAGACTCATCTCTGGTCAATAACCAATAGCGGAACCTGGATGCTCATATTGGCTCCTACATATTCTACGAAGATCTTTATCGGTCAAACCGCATAATAACATACGTTGTTCCTTTTGTCATCGGTATGTTACTTGCCCGAGATTCGATCGTCGGTATCTCTATACCTAGTTCAATCTCGTTACCGGCAAGTCTCTTTACTCGTTCCGTAACACATCATCTCGTGACTAACTCATTAGTCTTTTGCTTGCAAGGCTTATTATGATGTGTGTTACCGAGAGGGCCTAGAGATACCTCTTCGACACTCAGAGTGACAAATCCTAATCTTGATCTATGCCAACACCACGAATACTTTCGGAGACACCTGTAGAGCATCTTTATGATCACCCAGTTACGTTGTGACGTTTGATAGCACACAAGGTGTTCCTACGGTATTCGGGAGTTGCATAATCTCATAGTCATAGGAACATGTATAAGTCATGAAGAAAGCAATAGCAGTAAAACTAAACGATCATAGTGCTATGCTAACGGATGGGTCTAGTCCATCACATCATTCTCCTAATGATGTGATCCCATTGATCAAATGACTACTCATGTCTATGGCTAGGAAACATAACCATCTTTGATCAATGAGCTAGTCTAGTAGAGGCATACTAGGGACATACTGTTTTGTCTATGTATCCACACATGTACTCAGTTTCCGGTTAATACAATTCTAGCATGAATAAAAGACATTTCTCATGATATAAGGAAATACAAATAACATCTTTATTATTGCCTCTAGGGCATATTTCCTTCAGTAGTAACTCCAAGAGGGAGCGTTATGCTTGATTGTGGGTTCATGCCCCCTGATGACTAGCTTGAGTGACAGAAACATGAGTCTAGGGGATGTGATGTTGCCACAAGGGAGAAAACAACGGTGCTTGTACTTGCGGGTGCAAGGATTGTTTACTTTACGCAAAGTTCTTTTAATGCAGTTGTCTGTAGCTTTGAGTTTACACTTTGGGTGGGATTCGCAACTTAATACCAGCGAGATGTTCTGGATAGATATCTCAAGGTGGATGATTATTAGTAGATGCAGATGGATTTCGGTCTACTTGCCTTGGCGTACCGCCCATGCTTTTGAGCCTCTACCTTTCTTTGCAGCATAGTTAGCATTGGTTTGGGCACATAATCCTGACAATTGTCCAGCTGTAATTTGTTTACCTCGCTTTGCTGTTTTATCGTGTTTTGCAAGAGAGACATCACTAGTGAGCATCATGGGACCCCGGTACATATTACCACCGCTGATCACACCTTCTATTTACTTCCTGTTTTTATTTCCTAGTTGCAGTCATAGCTATCATTATTATCTCTTGTGTTTGATCCTTTGTAAACAACAAGGCCGGAGGGATTGACAACCTCTCTGTACTCGTTGGGAGCAAAGTTATCTGTATCTATGTGCAGGTCCCGTCAACCGCTAAGTTTCTGGCGCCGTAGACACCTACTTGTCGACCCTCGGAGTCTCACGGGATTCGATCCTTGGTATCTTTGCCAAGGGAAATTTGCCGCTACGCTACATCTCAACCTTCCACTTGGGGTAACCAACGAGGGGAGAGAAGCCATCATCGTGCTGCTGGAACTCATCCACTAATTCGCCCATCTTGCTGGATCAAGAAGGCGAGGACATCAGCGAGCTGAACGTGTGTTGAACGCGGAGGTGTCGTACGTTAAGTACTCGAGCGGTTGGATCGCGAAGAAGTTTGACTGCATCGACTGCGTTACTTACTCTTCCACTTACGGTCTACGAGGGTACGTAGACACATTCTCCCCCTCGTTGTTATGCATCTCCATGGATAGATCTTGCGTGTGCATAGAATTTTTTGTTTTCCATGCAACGGTTCCCAACAGTGGCATCCGAGCCAGGTCTATGCGTAGAGGATATGCACGATTTGGAAAAGTACTATTGTTGGTATTGTTGGTATTGGAAAAGTCACACAATTTGGTATTGTTCTGAGCTATAGTGACCAGCAAGCAATCCAACACACAAGCAAATAAGAGGCAAGCGAACGGTAAACACACGGAAAAAGAAGGGCGAATAAAACGGCAATGGTGAAGTGGGGGAGAGGAAAACGAGAGGCAAATAATGTAATGCGAAGGATAAAGGTTTGTGGTAGGTACTTGGTATATGACTTTTGGGTAAGCCTCCCCGACAACGGCGCCAGAAATTCTTCTTGCTACTTCTCGAGCTTGCGTTGTATTCCCTCGAAGAGGAAAGGGTGATGCAGCACAGTAGCGTAAGTATTTCCCTAAGTTTTTGAGAACCAAGGTATCAATCCAGTAGGAGACCACGCGTGAGTCCCTCGCACCTGCACAAACAAATAAGAACTTCGCAGCCAACACGATAAGGGGTTGTCAATCCCTTTACGGTCACTTACAAAAGTGATATCTGATAGATAGGATAGTATAATATTTTTGGTATTTTTGATATAAGAACAGAAAGTAAATAAAACAAAGTAAAGTAGATGGAAGATTAATATGATGAGAATAGACCCGGGGGCCATAGGTTTCACTAGTGGCTTCTCTCATGATAGCAGAATTCTATGGTGGGTGAACAAATTACTATCGAGCAATTGATAGAAAAGTGCATAATTATGAGAATATCTAGGCATGATCATTATATATAGGCATCACGTCCGTGACAAGTAGACCGAAATGATTCTGCATCTACTACTATTACTCCACACATCGACCGCTATCCAGCATGCATCTAGAGTATTAAGTTCATAAGAACAGAGTAATGCTTTAAGCAAGATGACATGACGTAGAGGGATAAACTCAAGCAATATGATATAAACCCCATCTTTTTATCCTCGATGGCAACAATACAATACGTGCCTTGCTGCCCCTGATGTCACTAGGAAAGGACATCGCAAGATTGAACCCAAAGCCAAGCACTTCTCCCATTGCAAGAACTATAGATCTAGTAGGCCAAACCAAACCAATAATTCGAAGAGACTTGCAAGGATATTATAATCATATATAAAAGATTTCAGAAAAAAATCAAATATTGTTCATAGATAATCTTGATCATAAACCCACAATTCATCCGATCTCGATAAACACACCGCAAAAAGATTACATCGAATAGATCTCCTCGAAGATTGAGGAGAACTTTGTATTGAGATCCAAAAAGAGAGAAGAAGCCATCTAGCTAATAACTATGTGAAGGAAGTATGCCCTAGAGGCAATAATAAAGTTGTTATTTATATTTCCTTATATCATGATAAATGTTTATTATTCATGCTAGAATTGTATTAACCGGAAACTTAGTACATGTGTGAATACATAGACAAAACAGAGTGTCCCTAGTATGCCTCTACTAGACTAGCTCATTGATCAAAGATGGTTATGTTTCCTAACCATAGACATGAGTTGTCATTTGATCAACGGGATCACATCATTAGGAGAATGATGTGATGGACAAGACCCATCCGTTAGCTTAGCACTATGATCGTTTAGTTTTACTGCTATTGCTTTCTTCATGACTTATACATGTTCCTATGACTATGAGATTATGCAACTCCCGAATACCGTAGGAACACCTTGTGTGCTATCAAACGTCACAACGTAACTGGGTGATCATAAAGATGCTCTACAGGTGTCTCCGAAAGTGTTCGTGGTGTTGGCATAGATCAAGACTAGGATTTGTCACTCCGAGTGTCGGAGAGGTATCTCTGGGCCCTCCCGGTAACACACATCACAATAAGCCTTGCAAGCAAAAGAGTAATGAGTTAGTCACGAGATGATGTGTTACAGAACGAGTAAAGAGACTTGCCGGTAATGAGATTGATCTAGGTATAGAGATAACGACGATCGAATCTCGGGCAAGTAACATACCGATGACAAAAGGAACAACGTATGTTGTTATGCGGTTTGACCGATAAAGATCTTCGTAGAATATGTAGGAGCCAATATGAGCATCCAGGTTCCGCTATTGGTTACTGACCGGAGATGAGTCTCGGTCATGTCTACATAGTTCTCGAACCCGTAGGTTCCGCACGCTTAAAGTTTGATGACGATCGGTATTATGAGTTTATGAGTTTTGATGTACCGAAGGTAGTTTGGAGTCCCGGATGAGATCACGGACATGACGAGGAGTCTCGGAATGTCCGAGACATAAAGATTGATATATTGGACGACTGTATTCGGACACCGGAAGTGTTCTGGAAAGTTTCGGAATTTACCGGAGTGCCGGGGGGTTACCGGAACCCCCCGGGGGAATGGTGGGCCCTGGTGGGCCATTGATGGGCCTCGAACCCCTCGTTGGTTACCCCAAGTGGAAGGTGTAAGATGCAGTAAGTAGAAGTGTTTTCCCTTAGCAAAGATGCCAAGGATCGAATCCCCAGAGACTCCTAGGTTCAACAAGTAGGTGTCAATTGCTACGGCGCCAGATTAGTAGCAATCAACGTGGACCTGCACACAGATACAAATAACTTTGCTCCCAACAAGTACAGAGAGGTTGTCAATCTCTCCGGCCTTGTAGTTCACAAAGGGTTAAAAGCAATGATAGTAGTGATAGATAATGTTTTGCAATAGTAAGTAAATAGCGAAAAGTAAATAGTGGATGTGATCAATGATGGTAATATGGACCGGAGTCTCATGATGTTCACTAGTGATGTCTCTCTCCCAAAAGACGATAAAACAGCTATGTGAGGTAAACAAATTACAGTTGGGCAATTGACAGGACCACGAACGCAAACCAATGCTGACTACATTGCAAGAAAGGTTGAGGTTCAAAGCATGGGCGGTACGCCAAAGTAAGTAGACCGAAATCCATCAATATCTACTACTAATCATCCACCTTGAGATATCTATCCAGAACATCTCACTGGTATTAAGTTGCGAGTCCCACCCATAGTGTAAACGCAATGCAACAGACAACTGCATTAGAAGAACTTTGCGTAAAGTAAACAATCCTTGCACCCGCGGGCACAAGCACCGTTGTTTTCCCCCTTGTGGCAACAGCACATCCCCTAGACTCATGTTTCTGTCACTCAAGCTAGTCATCGAGGGGCATGAACCCACAATCGAGCATAACGTTCCCTCTTGGAGTCGCTACCTATTACTCGGCCAAAGCAATAAATAACAACGGAGAAAATGCAAGAATTACTTATGAACTAAAATATAAAAGAGGTGAATCAAATATATTACTCAAGATCAATCTGAACATAATCTCATAATCCATCAGATCCCAGCAAACTCAACATAGCAACAGCATAAGGATTACATCGGTGCCTCGATCATGTAGGGCAGCTCACGAGGACTAATTAGTGGAGCACAAGAACGGGAGGAGAACATCACATAGCTACTGGTCATGGACTCATGGTCCAAGGGAGACTACTCACGAGTCATCCGGGAGGCGTCCATGGTGGTGGAGAAGCTCGCGGTGGTGATCCTCCCCTCCGGCAGGGTGCCGGGAAGAGTTCTCCTGGTGCTCCCGATCTTGGAAGCGGCGGCGGCGGCGGAACAGAGATGGGATCGCGAAAAGAGTTCCTGTTCTGAGGGTTACGGAGGGTCCTTTAAATATATGCCAAAGTAGGGCATCGGGGGAGCCTCGGGGGGCCCAGGCGCCCCCCGGCGCGGCCCGGGGGGGGGTGCGTCGCCAGGGCGCCTGGAGCCCTGGTGCCCCCCCAGGCTGCCCTTCGGACGCAGTGTTGTTTCCGGAACGCTGATTTTTTATATATTTTTTCTGGATTTTTCTGGGCAGTTCTCGAAACGTGAAAACCTGAAATACAAAAACAGCCGAAAACAGAAACTGGCACTGGGGTGCACTGGATTAGTAAGTTAGTCCAAATATGATCAAAAGTGTATGGAAGTGTATGAATATCATAGCAATATCACCCAAAAGTGGCATGGAGCAAGCAGAAATTATAGATACGTTTTGGACGTATCAACATCCCCAAGCTTAATTCCTGCTCGTCCTCGAGTAGGTAAATGATAACAAGAATAATTTCTGTGGTGACATGCTATTAACCATAAAGGACTTTTTCATAGTCATATGACAAAAGCTTACTGAGACAATGATTCTATAGTAATTAAGTTGTCTCAAGAGAAAATCACAAATGACTGAAAGTTTTACAACATGAAACTGAAACATCAAAAAGATTTGCAATGAACATGATGTGCAAATATGATAAAGTGATACCTAGCTTGCCCCCTTTAGTGATGCAAAACATAAATGCAGGGGCACCTTCAAGGTTTAAGTGATGACTAGATACAATCATTTCAGAATAAACGATATCACAATCATGCAAAAGACAATGCTACTTTGGGACAATGCACATTACACTCAGAATGACAATCATGCTCTCAGTAGTTGGTGCTTCAACATAAGGGTAAAAGAATGGTTAAGTGCTAGAGCTTTTTATTTTGAAAACATGGAAGCAATTGTGTCAACGGTAATAGTACTTCATATGTGTCATGCATAAAACATCCTATAAGTTGCAAGCCTCATGCATCGAAAACCAATAGTGCTCGCTCCTTGTCCTAATTAGCTCGGATTCCCATGGGTTATCTTTGCATTGCATATGTTTCAACCAAGTGTCACAAAGGGGTACCTCTATGCCACATGTACAAAGGTCCAAGGAGATAGATCGCATTTGATTTCTCGTTTTTGATAGATCTCAACTTGAGGACATCCATACCGGGACAACATAGAAAATAGATGATGGACTCCTCTTTAATGCATAAGCATATTCTCATGAGAGATTGAGGATTAAGGTCCAAGCTAAAACTTCCACCATGATGCATGGCTTTGGATGGCGGCCCAATGTTCTTCTCTAACAATATGCATATTAATTCTACCCACGGCAAATCACCCTTACTTCAGACAAGACGAACATGCATAGCAACTCACATGATATTCAACAAAAGTGTGACAGTTGATGGCGTCCCCAGAAACATGGTTACCGCTCAGCAAGCAACTTATAAGAAATAAGATACATAAGCAACATTTTCTTTACCACAATAGTTTTTAGGCTACTTTCCCATGAGCTATATATTGCATGGTTAGTTTGCTTAGTACAGGTGGAGGTTAGCAAAAGACTGGGAGCGACCAACTAAGAGAGCAATGACGGTCATAATCATGCAGAGCGACAAAGCAATATTGAATCAGGCATGGTAGTTATATCGCTACTCAGAAATAAAAGATCATCAAGGCTTGACAGACTTTCTTTACAGTCTTGAATATGCGTGAGCATACGCCAAGTCAATCAAAATAAATTCTCGAAGGAAGATATTACTAAACCATACCACATCATAGGCAAACAAACCAAGTTGGTACTCCAATAACACATTGGGAACCCCCCAGCTATTTGAGATTAACCATAAGAAAACCTGAACTACTAAGCACCATCATGCAAGTAGCATCTTTATCATAGACACATTAACCAATGCAACGGAAGCAAACTCTCTTAATAAGGTGAGCATGATAATTAAAGAGAGTTCAAGCAACCAACTAAATAAAAGCTCTTGAAAAGATAAGCATGAATACTAAGAGCAGAGCACGATAGTAGCTATTAAAAGACAAAGAACACACACAGCATAGATAGACATGAAAATTCTATGTTATGTTCTAGGTAGAGGTGGAGCGTGTTTCTCTCCCACATAAAGGAATGCTGAGTTCCGACTCGTTATGAAAAACTAAAAAGAAAACTAAAAGCAAGACGCTCCAAGCATAGCACATAACACATGAAGTGATAAAAATATAGCGAAACGAAAGACGAACTGATAATGTTGATGGAGAAGGGGATGCACGGGGACATCCCCAAGCTTAGACGCTTGAGTCTCCTTGAATATTTCTTGGGGGTGCACGGGGGCATCCCCAAGCTTGAGCGCTTGACACTCCTGAATCTTTTTTATCATCTTCCCTCGCACACTTAAAAACTCCCTTCATACATAACTCATCATAATCTGATTAGCGAGGTTAGTATCCTTAATAAAATAATTATACCTTGCTGGAAATAAGGATATTCTTGAAGTTCTACTGTTTCTCAAGAATGCCAAAAGGTTTTTGCAAAGAAAAAGCAAGCTCTTGATTTGCAAAGTGAAGGTAAGGCAAAACAGGACAGAATCTGTGAAAAACAGAACAGCAGGCAGTAATTGATCTGTTCGGGATACTTCTGCAACTCAAATCAAAAAACTCAGAACAGACGCACGAAAGAAAATTATATAGAGAACGCTGTCGAAAAATTCAGACCAAAAAGATGATCTGGTGATTTTATACGAATTTTTCTATCCAAGGACAGAAACTGTTTCCTGGACAGCACCTCACAACTTTTGAACTTTCTAGCAATCGGAGGCTATACTTGGCACAAATATGAAAAGTAAAGATACAATGATGATGCTACAGCAGTAAACAACATCAAGACACAACAAAAGCAAAAAATTTATTCATGTGGGCTGCCTCCCAAAAGCGCTTTCTTTTATGCCTTTAAGCTAGGCATAATGCATAGATCAAGTTTTATCAAGAGTAAAAGAATAGCTAGCCCATACAACGGACTCAAAAGGTAACTTGATCTTCTTTCGAGGGAAGTGTTCCATCCCTTTCTTGAGAGGAAACTGAAATTTTATATTACCCTCTTTCATGTCAATGACAGCACCAACGGTGCGTAAAAAGGGACGTCCCAAAATAATTGGACAAGAAGGATCACATTCAATATCCATAATAGTGAAATAACGGGCTCATAATTATCATTGACAACAATAAGAACATCGTGGATCCTCCCCAAAGGTTTCTTTATGGAAGAATCAACGAGACGAACACCAAAAGAACAAGAATCATAAGGTTTCAATTTAAGCATATCATATATCCTTTTGGGCATAACAGAGGTACTAGCACCAACATCACATAATGCATAACAAGAGAAGTCATTCAAATTAATTTTTATCATAGGATCCCAACCATCTTCTAGCTTTCTAGGTATGGAGGCTTCTACTCTAAGTTTCTCCTCCCTAGCTTTGATGAGAGCATTAGTGATATGCTCTGTGAAGGCAAGGTTAATCGTGCTAGTGCGGGGATCTCTAGACATCTTGTGAAGGAAATCAATAACTTCGGTAAGAGTGCAATTATCAAAATCAAGGTCACGAGCATCAAGTAAAGTGGTAGTGGTGTCCTTAAGGTTCACTTGTTTGGTAGTTTCTATAGTTATAGCATCACCATTAATAGGTCCATTGGGACCAGGAGTACATTGGGTGCTAAGAGTGTGAACATCCTCAATAACTTGGATAGTAGCAACAGTGTGGTGGGTAGGAAGGCTCTTAATTCTTTCCTCTTCCTCCCTTTCTCTAGCCCATCTTTCTTTAAGCTTAGCCATCATCCTAATGTTTTCATTAATTTGTACTTGAGTAGCATTAATAGGGATGACTTCCCTCTCCTTAAGAGGAGAAGTTTCAATTTTTAGCAATTTATCCTCATTGGCTAAGTGGTCTACCTTAAAAGAAAGATCATCTAGTTTATGTAGTTTCTCTTCTACATTCTTATTAAAGGCTTTTTGGGTAGTGATGAAATCTCTAAGCATAGTCTCTAGTTCAGTATTGGAGTTCTTGGTACTAGGATAAGCATTGTTGTTCCCATAAGAGTTAGAGGGGAACGGTCTAGGATTGCTACCAAAGTTACTCCTATAAGCATTGTTGTTAAAATTGTTTCTAGAGATAAAGTTCACATCTACTTGTTCTTGAGCAATCAAAGAATTTAAAGGAACATCACGAGGATCAACAGTAGATTGCTTCGAAAGTAGAGACATGATCAAGTCAACTTTTTCATTAAGGGAGGAACTCTCCTCGACAGAGTTTACCTTCCTACCTGTTGGAGCGCGTTCGGTGTGCCATTGGGAATAGTTGGTCATCATCTCATCGAGAAGCTTTGTGGCAGCACCAAGTGTAGTTGACATAAAAGTTCCTCCCGCGGCCGAATCTAACAAGTTCCGCGAGGTAAAGTTCAAGCCTGCATAAAAAGTTTGGATAACCATCCAAGTAGTCAAACCGTGAGTAGGGCAGTTCTTGATAAGAGATTTCATGCGTTCCCAAGCTTGGGCAACGTGTTCATTATCCAATTGTTTAAAATTCATTATGTTACTTCTAAGTTGGATAATTCTAGCAGGTGGATAGTATTTTCCAATAAAAGCATCTTTGCACTTGTCCCATGAATCAATGCTATTTCTAGGCAAAGACTGAAACCAAATTTTAGCTCCTCCTCTCAAGGAGAAAGGAAAAAGCTTAAGCTTAACAATATTACCATCTATTTCTTGGTACTTTTGCATATCACAAAGTTCAACAAAATTGTTCAAGTGTAAAGCAGCATCATCTCCAGCACCGGAGAATTGTTCTCTCATGACTAAGTTCAGTAAAGCAGGTTTAATTTCATATGAAGGTGCTGAAGTGGCAGGTGTAGTGATAGGTGTGCTGATAAAGTCATCGTTGTTGTGACTAGTGAAGTCACACAACTTGGTGTTCTCGGTGGAACCCATAGTAGCAAGCAAGCAAGATAACTATTTTTGTGATTTTCGATAAAAAGGTACTAAAGCAAAAATGAAAGGTAAACTAACAAGACTAAAAAGCAAAGGTAAAAGATAGCATGCAACTCCCCTATCCTGAAGAGTGGAGTCCCCGACAACGGCGCCAGAAAATACTCCTTGATGGGCCTCGAACCCCTCGTTGGTTACCCCAAGTGGAAGGTGTAAGATGCAGTAAGTAGAAGTGTTTTCCCCTAGCAAAGATGCCAAGGATCGAATCCCCAGAGACTCCTAGGTTCAACAGGTAGGTGTCAACTGCTAACGGCGCAATTAGCAATCAACGTGGACCTGCACACAGATACAAATAACTTTGCTCCCAACGAGTACAGAGAGGTTGTCAATCTCTCTGGCCTTGTAGTTCACAAAGGGTTAAAAGCAATATGATAGTAGTGATAGATAGTGTTTTGCAATAGTAAATAAAATAGCGAAAAGTAAATAGTGGATGTGATCAATGATGGTAATATGGACCGGAGTCTCATGATGTTCACTAGTGATGTCTCTCTCCCAAAAGACGATAAAACAGCTATGTGAGGTAAACAAATTACAGCTGGGCAATTGACAGGACCACGAACGCAAACCAATGCTGACTACATTGCAAGAAAGGTTGAGGTTCAAAGCATGGGCGGTACGCCAAAGTAAGTTGACCGAAATCCATCAATATCTACTACTAATCATCCACCTTGAGATATCTATCCAGAACATCTCGCTGGTATTAAGTTGCGAGTCCCACCCATAGTGTAAACTCAATGCAACAGACAACTGCATTAAAAGAACTTTGCGTAAAGTAAACAATCCTTGCACCCGCGGGCACAAGCACCATTGTTTTCCCCCTTGTGGCAACAGCACATCCCCTAGACTCATGTTTCTTTCACTCAAGCTAGTCATCGAGGGGCATGAACCCACAATCGAGCATAACGTTCCCTCTTGGAATCACTACCTATTACTCGGCCAAAGCAATAAATAACAACGGAGAACATGCAAGAATTACTTATGAACTAAAATATAAAAGAGGTGAATCAAATATATTACTCAAGATCAATCTGAACAAAATCTCATAATCCATCGGATCCCAGCAAACTCAACATAGCAACAACATAAGGATTACATAGGTGCCTCGATCATGTAGGGCAGCTCACGAGGACTAATTAGTGAAGCACAAGAACGGGAGGAGAACATCACATAGCTACTGGTCATGGACTCATGGTCCAAGGGAGACTACTCACGAGTCATCCGGGAGGCGTCCATGGTGGTGGAGAAGCTCCCGGTGGTGATCCTCCCCTCCGGCAGGGTGCCAGGAAGAGTTCTCCTGGTGCTCCCGATCTTGGAAGCGGCGGCGGCGGCGGAACAGAGATGGGATCGCGAAAAGAAGTCCTGTTTCAAGGGTTACGGGGAACCCTTTAAATATATGCCAAAGTAGGGCACTGGGGGGCTCTCGAGGGTCCGAGGCGCCCCCCCGGCGCGGCCCGGGGGGGGGCGCCCACAGGGCGCCTGGAGCCCCTGTGCCCCCCCCCCCCCAGGCTGCCCTTCGGAAGCGGTGTCGTTCCCGAATTGCTGATTTTTTATATAAATTTTCTGTATTTTTCTGGGCAGTTCTCGAAACGTGAAAACCTGAAATACAAAAACAGCCAAAAACAGAAACTGGCACTGGGGTGCACTGGATTAGTAAGTTAGTCCAAATATGATCAAAAGTGTATGGAAGTGTATGAATATCATAGCAATATCACCCAAAAGTGGCATGGAGCAAGCAGAAATTATAGATACGTTTTGGACGTATCAGCATCCCCAAGCTTAGACGCTTGAGTCTCCCTGAATATTTCTTGGGGGTGCACGGGGGCATCCCCAAGCTTGAGCGCTTGACACTCCTGAATCTTTTTTATCATCTTCCCTCGCACACTTGAAAACTCCCTTCATACATAACTCATCATAATCTGATTAGCTAAGTTAGTACCCTTAATAAAATAATTATACCTTGCTGGAAATAAAGATATTCTTGAAGTTCTACTGTTTCTCAAGATTGCTAAAAGGTTTTTGCAAAGAAAAAGCAAGTTCTTGATTTGCAAAGTTCTTGATTTGCACAGAATCTGTGAAAAACAGAACAGCAGGTAGTAATTGATCTGTTCGGGATACTTCTGCAACTCAAATCAAAAAACTCAGAACAGACGCACGAAAGACAATTATATAGAGAACGCTGTCGAAAAAATTCAGACCAAAAAGATGATCTGGTGATTTTATACGTATTTTTCTATCCAATGACAGAATCTGTTTCCTGGACAGCACCTCACAACTTTTGAACTTTCTAGCAATCGGAGGCTATACTTGGCACAAATATGAAAAGCAAAGATACAATTATGATGCTACAGCAGTAAACAACATCAAGACACAACAAAAGCAAAAAAATTATTCATGTGGGCTGCCTCCCAAAAGCGCTTTCTTTTATGCCTTTAAGCTAGGCATAATGCATAGATCAAGTTTTATCAAGAGTAAAAGAATAGCTAGCCCGTACAACAGTCTCAAAAGGTAACTTGATCTTCTTTCGAGGGAAGTGTTCCATCCCTTTCTTGAGGGGAAACTGAATTTTTATATTACCCTCTTTCATGTCAATGATAGCACCAACGGTGCGCAAAAAGGGACGTCCCAAAATAATTGGACATGAAGGATCACATTCAATATCCATAATAGAGAAATCAACGGGAACATAATTATCATTGACAACAATAAGAACATCGTCGATCCTCCCCAAAGGTTTCTTTATGGAAGAATCAACGAGACGAACACCAAAAGAACAAGAATCAAAAGGTTTCAATTTAAGCATATCATATATTCTTTTGGGCATAACAGAGGTACTAGCACCAACATCACATAATGCATAACAAGAGAAGTCATTCAATTTAATTTTTATCAGAGGATCCCAACCATATTCTAGCTTTCTAGGTATGGAGGCTTCTACTCTAAGTTTCTCCTCCCTAGCTTTGATGAGAGCATTAGTGATATGCTCTGTGAAGGCAAGGTTAAGCGTGCTAGTGCGGGGATCTCTAGACATCTTGTGAAGGAAATCAATAACTTCGGTAAGAGTGCAATTATCAAAATCAAGGTCACGAGCATCAAGTAAAGTGGTAGTGGTGTCCTTAAGTTTCACTTGTTTGGTAGCTTCTATAGTCATAGCATCACCATTAATAGGTCCATTGGGACCAGGAGTACATTGGGTGCTAAGAGTGTGAACATCCTCAACAACTTGGATAGTAGCAACAGTGTGGTGGGTAGGAAGGCTCTTAATTCTTTCCACTTCCTCCCTTTCTCTAGCCCATCTTTCTTTAAGTTTATCCATCATCCTAATATTTTCATTAATTTGCACTTGAATAGCATTTATAGGAGTGACTTCCCTCTCCTCAAGAGGAGAAGTTTTATTTTTTAGCAATTTTACCTCATTGGCTAAGTGGTCTACCTTAAAAGAAAGATCATCTAGTTTATGTAGTTTCTCTTCTACACTCTTATTAAAGGCTTTTTGGGTAGTGATGAAATCTCTAAGCATAGTCTCTAGTTCAGTAGTGGAGTTCTTGGTGATAGGATAAGCATTGTTGTTCCCATAAGAGTTAGAGGGGAACGGTCTAGGATTGTTACCAAAATTACTCCTATAAGCATTGTTGTTAAAATTGTTTCTAGAGATAAAGTTCACATCTACTTGTTCTTGAGCAATCAAAGAATTTAAAGGAACATCACGAGGATCAACAGTAGATTGCTTCGAAAGTAGATACATGATTAAGTCAACTTTTTCATTAAGGGAAGAAATCTCCTCGACAGAGTTTACCTTCCTACCTGTTGGAGCGCGTTCGGTGTGCCATTGGGAATAGTTGGTCATCATCTCATCGAGAAGCTTTGTGGCAGCACCAAGTGTAGTTGACATAAAAGTTCCCCCCGCGGCCGAATCTAACAAGTTCCGCGAGGTAAAGTTCAAGCCTGCATAAAAAGTTTGGATAACCATCCAAGTAGTCAAACCGTGAGTAGGGCAGTTCTTGATAAGAGATTTCATACGTTCCCAAGCTTGGGCAACGTGTTCATTATCCAATTGTTTAAAATTCATTATGTTACTTCTAAGTTGGATAATTTTAGCAGGTGGATAGTATTTTCCAATAAAAGCATCTTTGCACTTGTCCCATGAATCTATGCTATTTCTAGGCAAAGACTGAAACCAAATTTTAGCTCCTCCTCTCAAGGAGAAAGGAAAAAGCTTAAGCTTAACAATATTACCATCTATTTCTTGGTACTTTTGCATATCACAAAGTTCAACAAAGTTGTTCAAGTGTAAAGCAGCATCATCTCCAGCACCGGAGAATTGATCTTTCATAACTAAGTTCAGTAAAGCAGGTTTAATTTCATATGAAGGTGCTGAAGTGGCAGGTGTAGTGATAGGTGTGCTGATAAAGTCATCGTTGTTGTGACTAGTGAAGTCACACAACTTGGTGTTCTCGGTGGAACCCATAGTAGCAAGCAAGCAAGATAACTATTTTTGTGATTTTCGATAAAAAGGTACTAAAGCAAAAAATGAAAGGTAAACTAACAAGACTAAAAAGCAAAGGTAAAAGATAGCATGCAACTCCCCTATCCTGAAGAGTGGAGTCCCCGGCAACGGCGCCAGAAAATACTCCTTGATGGGCCTCGAACCCCTCGTTGGTTACCCCAAGTGGAAGGTGTAAGATGCAGTATTGTAGAAGTGTTTTCCCTTAGCAAAGATGCCAAGGATCGAATCCCCAGAGACTCCTAGGTTCAACAAGTAGGTGTCAATTGCTACGGCGCCAGATTAGTAGCAATCAACGTGGACCTGCACACAGATACAAATAACTTTGCTCCCAACGAGTACAGAGAGGTTGTCAATCTCTCCGGCCTTGTAGTTCACAAAGGGTTAAAAGCAATGATAGTAGTGATAGATAATGTTTTGCAATAGTAAGTAAATAGCGAAAAGTAAATAGTGGATGTGATCAATGATGGTAATATGGACCGGAGTCTCATGATGTTCACTAGTGATGTCTCTCTCCCAAAAGACGATAAAACAGCTATGTGAGGTAAACAAATTACAGCTGGGCAATTGACAGGACCACGAACGCAAACCAATGCTGACTACATTGCAAGAAAGGTTGAGGTTCAAAGCAGGGGCGGTACGCCAAAGTAAGTAGACCGAAATCCATCAATATCTACTAGTAATCATCCACCTTGAGATATCTATCCAGAACATCTCGCTGGTATTAAGTTGCGAGTCCCACCCATAGTGTAAACTCAATGCAACAGACAACTGCATTAAAAGAACTTTGCGTAAAGTAAACAATCCTTGCACCCGCGGGCACAAGCACTGTTGTTTTCCCCCTTGTGGCAACAGCACATCCCCTAGACTCATGTTTCTGTCACTCAAGCTAGTCATCGAGGGGCATGAACCCACAATCGAGCATAACGTTCCCTCTTGGAGTCACTACCTATTACTCGGCCAAAGCAATAAATAACAACGGAGAACATGCAAGAATTACTTATGAACTAAAATATAAAAGAGGTGAATCAAATATATTACTCAAGATCAATCTGAACATAATCTCATAATCCATCGGATCCCAGCAAACTCAACATAGCAACAGCATAAGGATTACATCGGTGCCTCGATCATGTAGGGCAGCTCACGAGGACTAATTAGTGGAGCACAAGAACGGGAGGAGAACATCACATAGCTACTCGTCATGGACTCATGGTCCAAGGGAGACTACTCACGAGTCATCCGGGAGGCGTCCATGGTGGTGGAGAAGCTCCCGGTGGTGATCCTCCCCTCCGGCAGGGTGCTGGGAAGAGTTCTCCTGGTGCTCCCGATCTTGGAAGCGGCGACGGCGGAAGAGAGATGGGATCGCGAAAAGAGTTCCTATTCTGAGGGTTACGGAGGGTCCTTTAAATATATGCCAAAGTAGGGCATCGGGGGAGCCTCGGGGGGCCCAGGCGCCCCCCCGGCGCGGCCCAGGGGGGCGCGCCGCCAGGGCGCCTGGAGCCCTGGTGGCCCCCCCCCCCAGGCTGCCCTTCGGACGCAGTGTTGTTTCCGGAACGCTGATTTTTTATATAATTTTTCTGGGCAGTTCTCGAAACGTGAAAACCTGAAATACAAAAACAGCCGAAAACAGAAACTGGCACTGGGGTGCACTGGATTAGTAAGTTAGTCCAAATATGATCAAAAGTGTATGGAAGTGTATGAATATCATAGCAATATCACCCAAAAGTGGCATGGAGCAAGCAGAAATTATAGATACGTTTTGGACGTATCAGCCATAGGGGAGAGAGAGGGCAGCAGCCAGGAGGTGGCGCGCCCCCTCCCTAGGAGGAGTCCGAATAGGACAAGGGGAGGGGGGCGCAGCCCCTCTTTTCCTCTCCCTCTCCCTCTCTTTCCTTCCCCCTTCTTCCTTCTTTGGTAGTTCCTACTAGGAATAGGATTGCAATCCTATTCCTAGTAGGATTGCAGCCCTAGTCGCACCATAGGAGGGCCGGCCGGCCTCCCCCCTTGCTCCTTTATGTACGGGGGCAGGGGGCACCCAAAAACACACAAGTTGAATTTTTCTAGCCGTGTGCGGTGCCCCCTCCACAGAAACACACCTCGGTCATACCATCGCAGTGCTTAGGCGAAGCCTTGCGCCGGTAGATACATCATATCCGTCACCACGCCGTCGTGCTGACGAAACTCTCCCGTGAAGCTCAGCTGGATCAAGAGCTCGTGAGACGTCATCAAGCTGAACGTGTGCTGAACGCGGAGGTGCCGTACGTTCGGTGCTTGATCGGTTGGATCACGAAGAAGTTCGACTACATCAACCGCGTCACTTGACGCTTCCGCTTCCGGTCTACGAGGGTACGGAGACACACTCTTCCCTCTCGTTGCTATGCATCTGGTAGATAGATCTTGCGTGATCGTAGGAAAATTTTAAAATACTACGTTCCCCAACAGTGGCATCATGAGCCAGGTCTATGCATAGATGATATGCACGAGTAGAACACAATGAGTTGTGGGCGATACTAGTCATACTGCTTACCAGCATGTCATACTTTGCTTCGGCGGTATTGTGAGATGAAGCGGCCTGGACCGACATTACGCGTACGCTTACGCGAGACTGGTTTCACCGTTATGAGCACTCGTTGCTTAAAGGTGACTGGCGGGTGTCTGTCTCTCTCACTTTAGTTGAATCAAGTGTGGCTACACCCGGTCCTTGTGAAGGTTAAAACAGCACATACTTGACGAAACATCGTTGTGGTTTTTGTATGCGTAGGTAAGAACGGTTCTTGCTAAGCCCATAGCAGCCACGTAAAACTTGCAACAACAAAGTAGAGGACGTCTAACTTGTTTTTGCAGGGCATGTTGTGATGTGATATGGTCAAGACATGATGAGTTATACGGTTTTGTATGAGATGATCATGTTTTGTAATGTTATCGGCAACTGGTAGGAGCCATATGGTTGTCGCTTTACTGTATGAAATGCAATCGCCACGTAATTGCTTTACTTTATTACTAAGCGGTAGCGATAGTCGTAGAAGCAATAGTTGGCGAAACGACAACGATGCTACGATGGAGATCAAGGTGTCGCGCCGGTGACGAAGGTGATTATGACGGTGCTTTGGAAATGGAGATCAAAAGCACAAGATGATGATGGCCATATCATGTCACATATTTTGATTGCATGTGATGTTTATCTTATTTTGCTTAGAACGACGGTAGTGTTATAAGATGATCCCTTACTAAATTTCAAGGTATAAGTGTTCTCCCTGAGTATGCACCATTGCAAAAGTTCGTCGTGCCGAGACACCACGTGATGATCGGGTGTGATAAGCTCTACGTTCAAATACAACGGGTGTAAGCCAGTTTTGCACACGCAGAATACTCGGGTTAAACTTGACGAGCCTAGCATATGCAGATATGGCCTCGGAACACTGGAGACCGAAAGGTCGAGCGTGAATCATATAGTAGATATGATCAACATAAGATGTTCACCATTGAAACTACTCCATCTCACGTGATGATCGGACATGGTTTAGTTGATTTGGATCACGTGATCATTTAGATGACTAGAGGGATGTCTATCTAAGTGGGAGTTCTTAAGTAATATGATTAAATTGAACTTTAATTTATCATGAACTTAGTCCTCGTAGTATTAGCATATCTATGTTGTAGATCAATAGCTCACGATGTTGCTCCCCGTTTATTTTTTATATGTTCCTAGAGAAAACTAAGTTGAAAGATGTTAGTAGCAATGATGCGGAATTGTTCCGTGATCTGAGGATTATCCTCATTGTTGCACAGAAGAATTATGTCCTTGATGCACCGCTAGACGAGAGACCTATTGCCGGAGCAGATGTAGACGTTATGAACGTTTTGACAAAAGCTCGGTATGATGACTACTTGATAGTTTAAGTGCACCATTCTTTACGGCTTAGAACCGGGACTTCAAAAAACGTTTTGAACGCCACGGAGCATATAAGATGTTCCAAGAGTTGAAATTAGTATTTCATACGCATGCCCGTGTCGAGAGGTATAAGACTTCTGACAGTACTTTGCCTACAAGATGGAGGAGAATAGCTCAACCAGTGAGCATGTGCTCAGATTGTCTGGGTACTACAATTACTTGAATCAAGTGGGAGTTAATCTTCCAGATAAGATAGTAATTGACAAAGTTCTCTAGTCACTATCACCAAGTTAGTAGAACTTCGTGATGAACTATAATATGCAAGGGATGACGAAAGGAATTCCCGAGCTCTTCGCGATGCTGAAGTCGGCGAAGGTAGAAATCATGAAAAAGCATCAAGTGTTGATGGTTAACAAGACCACTTGTTTCAAGTAAAGGGCAAAGGGATTGAAGGGGAACTTCAAGAAGAATGACAAGCAAGTTGTCACTCCCGTGAAGAAACCCAAAGCTAAAACTCAAGCCTGAAACTAAGTGCTTCTGCTGCAAAGGAAATGATCACTGGAAGTGGAACTGCCCTAGATACTTGGCGGATAAGAAGGATGGCAAAGTGAACAAAGGTATATTTTGATATACAGATTATTGATGTGTACTTTACTAGTGTTCATAGCAACCCCTGGGTATTTGATACCGGTTCAGTTGCTAAAATTAGTAACTCGAAACGAGAATTACAGAATGAACAGAGACTAGTTAAAGGTGAAGTGACGATGTGTGTTGGAAGTGGTTCCAAGATTGATATGATCATCATCACACACTCCCTATACTTTCGAATGTTATTTGGCATTTGCGTTGAGCATGAATATGATTTGATCATATTTGTTGCAATACGGTTATTCATTTAAAGTCATAGAATAATTGTTATTCTGTTTACATGAATAAAACCTTCGATGGTCATACACCCAATGAAAATAGTTTGTTGGATCTCGATCGTGGTGATACACATATTCATAATATTGAAGCCAAAAGATGCAAGGTTAATAATGATAGTGCAACTTATTTGTGGCACTGCCGTTTAGGTCATAATGGTGTAAAGCGCATGAAGAAACTCCATAGTGATGGACTTTCGGAATCACTTGATTATGAATCACTTGGTGCTTGCGAACCATGCCTCATGGGCAAGATGACTAAAACTCCGTTCTCCGGAACAATGGAGCGAGCAACAGATTTGTTGGAGATCATACATACAGATGTATGTGGACCAATGAGTGTTGAAGCTCGCGGCGGGTATCGTTATTTTCTGACCTTCACTGATGATTTGAGCATATATGGGTATATCTACTTAATGAAGCACAAGTCTGAAACATTTGAAAAGTTCAAAGAATTTCAGAGTGAAGTGGAGAATCATCGTAACAAGAAAATAAGAGTTTCTACGATATGATCGTAGAGGTAAAATATTTGAGTTAGTGAGTTTGGCCTTCAGTAAAACCAAATGTGAAATAGTTTCACTACTCACGCCACCTGGAACTCCACAGTGTAATGGTGTGTCTGAACGTCATAACCGTACTTTATTAGATATGGTGCGATCGATGATGTCTCTTACCGATCTACCACTATCGCTTTTGGGGTTATGCATTAGAGACAACTACATTCATGTTAAATAGGGCACCATCTAAATCCGTGGAGATGACACCGTATGAACTTAGGTTTGACGAGAAACCTAAGCTGTCATTTCTTTAAGTTTGGGACTGCGATGCTTATGTGAAAAAGTTTCAACATGATAAGCTCGAACCCAAATCGGAGAAGTAAATCTTCATAGGATACCCAAAAGAAACTGTTGGGTACACCTTCTATCACAGATCCGAAGGCAAGGTCTTTGTTGCTAAGAGTGGATCCTTTCTAGAGAAGGAGTTTCTCTCGAAAGAAGTGAGTGGGAGGAAAGTAGAACTTTATGAGGTAATTGTACCTTCTCCCTAATTGGAAAGTGGAACATCACAGAAACTAGTTCCAGTGATTCCTACACCAATTAGTGAGGAAGCTAATGATGATGATCATGAAACTTCAGATCAAGTTTCTACTGAACTTCGTAGATCAACCAGGGTTCGTTCCGCATCAGAGTGGTACGGCAACCCGGTTCTGGAAGTCATGTTACTGGACCATGATGAACCTACGAACTATGAGGAAGCGATGATGAGCCCAGATTCCGCAAAATGGCTTGAGGCCATGAAATCTGAGATGGGATCCATGTATGAGAACAAAGTGTGGACTTTGGTTGACTTGTCCGATGATCGGCAAGCCATCGAAAATAAATGGATCTTCAAGAGGAAGACTGGCGCTGACGGTAATGTTACTGTTTACAAAGCTCGACTTGTTGCGAAAGTTTTTCAACAAGTTCAAGGAGTTGACTACGATGAGACTTTCTCACCCGTAGCGATGCTTAAGTCTATCCGAATCATGTTAGCAATTGCCGCATTTTATGAAATCTGGCAAATGGATAACAAACTGCATTCTTTAATGGATTTATTAAAGAAGACTTGTATATGATGCAACCAGAAGGTTTTGTCAATCCTAAAGGTGCTAACAAAATGTGCAAGCTCCAGCGATCCATCTATGGACTGGTGCAAGCATCTCGGAGTTGGAATATATGCTTTGATAAGTTGATCAAAGCATATAGATTTATACAGACTTGCGGTGAAGCCTGTATTTACAAGAAGTGAGTGGGAGCACTACAACCTTTCTGATAAGTATATGTGAATGACATATTGTCGATCGGAAATGATGTAGAATTTTCTGGAAAGCATAAATGTCAGGGATATGACTAACAGGTATAAACCGGCTATTGTAAACCGGCTTTATTATGTTATACCTGATTGTAACATTTAGTAAAGGCTACGGCCCATGAGATCTTAGGGCCCATGTGTAGAACTAAGGTTTGTAAACCGCCAAGCGTTGTAACTTGAGAGATAAGGAAGGAAAGACAGAGACCGAGGCGGACACAAGTATGAGCCGGCCTCGGGACTCTGTAAACCGGACCAGGCATACCCTCTATATAAAGGGGCGACCCGGCGACGGTTCTGGGACAAGCAACAATCAACCCGTCGAGACACAGGCAAGCGAATCCGCTCCCTGTAATCCGACGCCCAAGCAATACCAAACCAACTAGACGTAGGCTTTTACCTTCATCGAAGGGGCCGAACTAGTATAAACCCTCTGTGTCCTTTGTGTGCTACGAACCCCTTCAAGCTAACCCGTGCGATGGTTCCATCTTCAACTCCGCTAAACCGGACATCTGCCGTGCTATTTCCACGACAGTTGGCGCCCACCGTGGGGCCTGTGCATGATGGTTTCGGGTTCTTGAAGGGCAGCTTCGAAGGGCTCAAGGGTTACGCGGTCGGCTGGATGACCAAGAGTCGCCGCGGCCGGATCTACATCGACGACGCAGGTTGGGGACCGGAAGCCGATTCGATCGAATACGGGTACCGGGTTCCCTTCGGCAGCATCCAAGTCTTCATTGGCAAAATCGGCGAACCGGGACCTGAGCCGGACGTCTTCCCCAACATCGTCGAGCCGGCTCAGCGTACGAGATCGGCCCGGATTCAGCCCGCCGTGAAGCACGTGTTCGTTGGAGCAATCCACAGAGGTCGAGCCGAGGACGGATTGGAATCTGATGGTGCAACAGTTGTCTACTCAGACAACGAGTCTTCATCCGGAGAAACTGAATCTCTGTATCAGTTGCAGGACGGCTGGTCTGAGGGCGAGTCCGATGGAAACAGTATTCCGGGCCCCTTTGGCCCGCCAAACCGGGTGGCTGTCTTTATGGCCGGTTCACAGCCCCCAGTGAACGGGACGACAGCGGAAACTGGTGCAGGGGGAAGCGGCCCAACCCCCTCACCTACTGAAGTTCTATCCACCTTGATCGAGGAGTTCACAGCTAAAGCGGTGGAAACAGTAGCTCCAGCAGACAAGGCGCATCATGATGCAGAGCTCCTTCAGTTGAAAGGCCGGATTGATCAGTTAAAGGAAGACCTGAAGGCAGAGAGAGAGATGATAGCGGTGAGACAAGCGGAATTGGATGATCAGGCTTTTCACCTAAGGATGGAGCAAGCTTCTATGGAAGGAGTAAGGGGACGAAAGTACCAGTCTCGTATACCGCCGGTTTATGAAGCAATGAATCTGTTCAGGACACCTGGGGCTGGGACTAGTAATAATCCGGCTTCAAACCGGAGGGCACCCCCAGCCAGGGAGGAGCCGGTTCAGCAACCCACCGCAGAGCGGGATCGTCGGATCACATCGGCACCTTACGTTCCCACCCCTCCAGGTCATTATTCAAACCCTTTGGATAACATCGCTGCAGCTGCTGCACGTTTGGCCGCTTTACCCATGGAGGAGACGTCTCCGGTGGCATTGGAGGCGCGCAGGGTCAAGGAGCTGCTTAATACGGCGTTGATACAGCAGCAAGCATATTCTCATAGCAGGGAAAGGTTACATTCAACACCACGTCCCAGCCGAAGTTATACTAGGCATTGGGAGGAGCCAGAAGTGTCTAGCAGTGAACGCAGGAGGCACCAGCGCAGGCAGGATAATCCGGCAGGAGCGGCGATACCAGCTCCGGATATAAACCGGGTTAGATCAGGAGCTAGGGAGGAGATTCGTCAAACAACGCCGGTTCACACAGCCACTGCAGAAACAGGAGTTACGACGAGTTCCTTCGGGGTGCAGTGTCTTGTCCCCGCTTTACGGAGTGTCAAGCTGCCTAAAGATTTCAAGGGGCCCCGCAAAGTACCTAATTACACAGCCGATTTAGCTCCGGAAGCTTGGGTTGAAAGTTATGAGATGGCCATGGAGATGCTGGACATGGATGAATCAGCTTGTGCTAAATATTTTACTATGATGCTCGAAGGCACGGCCCGGACCTGGCTGAAAGCTCTACCCCCGAACTCTATTGGGTCATGGGGGGAACTACGCAGCCAGTTTATCAAAAATTTCAAAGATACGTGCAAACAGCCGATGTCAATGGTGGATCTAGCAGCTTGTGTGCAAGGAGAGCAGGAGTCTACAGCAGCTTGGGTGCGGAGAGTAGCAGAGATTTTACACTCTTCGAATGGTATTAATCCTAGTACGGCGATAGTAACTTTGGAGAACAATTGCCGGTTTGAATCTTTAAAGTTAAAGCTCGGACGGCTTAAAAGGGACTGCAATGATATGGGAACTCTCATGAGTGCCCTGGTGAAATACGGAGACTCTGATAATACCAAGTATCCAGAAGCGGAAGGGGACAAGACTGGGAAGGTTAGCAAGTCTGGTAAACCGACGCCAGTTATTCCGGCTACCTCAAGTTTTTTGGGCAAACGGAAAGCAGAGGGTGGCTCTGACTTTGTGGCCAACACTCAAGTTCAAGGGGATTTTCAGCATAGCCTAGGAGGCCCACCTTCACAGACCAGCGGAGGAAAGTTTAGCTGGGATCAAGAGTTAGATCAGCCTTGTCCAAAGCATAGCGGAAGAGGGAAAACGGCAAAGCATACCATGAGGGAGTGCATACCTCTTATGAAAGCGGTGGCGGGCCGTTTCAATCCTCATAATCGGCCCCCAAATAGCGGCTCAGGGCCTGGATTTTATGGTCCGGGTCATCAGGGGAACAGCTCCGGATCAGGATATAGGGGCAATAGCAATGGATATCAAAACCGGGCAGGTAGTCAGAATAATCAAGGAAACTATAATGGTCAGGGCAATCAGTCGCATCATCAAGGTGGTTACAATAATCAGAGTAATCAGCAGCAGGGCCAAGGGAATTATAATAATCAGGGAAATCAGCAGCAACAGAGTCAGCAGCAGCAGCCGCAATCTGGATATCAAAGTAATCCGAAGGAATTAAGCAGTGGGCAATATCATGTTTTCACCACAAGTCTGTGTAAGAGAGACCAGAAGGTTTTGAAGCGGGCTGTTAATGCAGTTGAACCGGCGACACCGCAATTTCTTCGCTGGTCAGAACAGCCCATTGTATGGAGCAGGGAAGACCACCCAATGCGGGTGGATAATCCGGGCCATTTAGCCTTGGTGGTAGCACCTCAGGTCGGAGGCTACAAATTCACTAAAGTTCTCATGGACGGTGGTAGCAGTATCAATATCTTGTATTATGAGACTTTCCGTCGTATGGGTCTGACGGATAAGAAGCTAAGGCAATCAAATACAGTGTTTCATGGAGTGGTCCCAGGTAAGTCAGCTTGTCCAGTTGGAAAGATTGATTTGGAAGTTACCTTTGGGAATGAGTATGATTCCAGATCAGAGATAATCACTTTCGAAGTCGTCAAAATCAAAAGTCCGTATCACGCTCTGTTTGGAAGGACGGTTTATGCTAAGTTCATGGCTAGGCCGTGTTATGTTTATTTGCAGCTTAAAATGCCGGGTCATAAGGGCACAATCACAGATTATGGAAGCCGCAAGATAGCAGTGGAATGTGAGGAAGGAGATGCAGCCTATGCAGAAGCAGTATGCGCCACAGAAGAGTTGAAATTTTATAAAGATAATGTTGATCCGGCAGATATGACTCCACTGAAGAAGCCAACTACCGAGCATGATCCGGCGTTGAAGTTTAAATCAGCAGAAGAGACCAAGCAAGTTGATTTTGTGCCTGGGGATTCGTCTAAGCAGTTCACTATCAGCGCTAACCTTGATCCCAAATAGGAAAGCGCGCTCATCGAGTTCATCCGTGAGAACCGGGATATCTTTGCATGGAAACCTTCTGACATGCCACGTATACCGAGGGAACTCGCTGAGCACAAATTGAATATTGATCCGAAGTTTAAACCGGTCAAACAGTATCTGCGCCGCTTCAACGAAGAGAGGCGCAAAGCTATAGGAGAAGAAGTGGCCAGACTTTTGGCCGCAGGGTTCATAGTAGAAGTTTTTCATCCGGAGTGGTTGGCTAATCCGGTGCTGGTGTTGAAGAAGAATGGGAAGTGGAGGATGTGTGTGGACTACACAGACCTCAATAAAGCTTGCCCAACTGATCCTTTTGCTCTACCTCGCATCGATCAGATCATCGATGCCACGGCGGGGTGTGAGCGGCTAAGTTTTTTGGATGCATATTCAGGGTATCACCAGATCAAGATGGCGGTGGAAGACCAAGAGAAGACAACTTTCATAACTCCTTTTGGTGCTTTTTGCTATGTGTCTATGCCTTTTGGGCTTAAATGTGCACAGGCAACTTATCAGCGTTGTGTTCAGAATTGTCTGAAAGGGCAGATAGGGAGGAATGTTCATGCCTACGTGGATGACATTGTGGTCAAATCGAAGAAAGAAGGAACAATGATAGAGGATCTTAAGGTAACCTTTGATAATCTTCGGGCTTATAGGATGATGCTTAATCCGGAAAAATGTGCTTTTGGTGTTCCGGCAGGTAAGCTATTGGGATTCTTGGTCTCAAACAGAGGAATAGAAGCTAACCCAGAGAAGATCAAGGCCATCACGTCTTTGACTAAACCGGTTTGCATCAACGATGTTCAGCGCATAGCTGGCCGGATCACAGCGTTAAGCCGGTTCATCAGTCGCTTGGGAGAGAAGGCGATCCCACTTTACCAGATGTTGAGGAAAACAGACCGGTTTATCTGGAGTGATGAGGCAAACGCAGCGTTTGAGGATCTGAAACGGCAACTAGCAAAACCACCGGTTTTAGCTGCTCCTGTTGACAAGGAGCCTTTGCTGTTATACGTCGCTGCTAATGCACGGGCAGTCAGCGTTGCAATTGTGGTGGAGCGCAAGGAAGCAGGGAAGGAGTACCCGGTTCAGCGCCCGGTTTATTATGTGAGTGAAGTACTCATTGAGTCCAAGCAGAGATACCCTCATTGGCAGAAGTTGGTATATGGTGTGTTCATGGCAAACCGGAAGTTGAAGCACTATTTCCAAGGACATCCAATAACTGTGGTTAGTTCAGCACCGTTGGGAGATATAATCCAGAACAGGGAAGCTACGGGCAGAGTAGCGAAGTGGGCCATTGAGCTCAGCCCACATGAGTTGAAATATGTACCGCGCACTGCTATAAAATCTCAGGCATTAGTAGACTTCATCAATGATTGGACAGAGTTGCAGACTCCTGAGGAGAAGCCGGATCTTACTTACTGGACGATTCACTTCGACGGTTCAAAACAGTTGGAAGGCTCGGGGGCTGGAGTTGTCTTAACTTCCCCCAGAGGTGATAAATTTTGTTATGTCCTCAGCTTATTGTTTCCTTGTACTAATAATGCAGCGGAATATGAAGCATTACTTCATGGTTTGCGGCTAGCAAAGGAAATGAACTTGAGCCGGGTTAAGTGCCTGGGCGACTCAGATCTGGTGGCACAACAAGTTTCTGGCAAGTGGGATTCAAGAGATCCCCTCATGGCGGCTTATAGACGAGAGGTTGAAGCAGTCGCAGGATACTTTAAAGGATATCAGGTGGATCATATAGACCGGCGGAGGAACGAAGCAGCTGACACTTTAAGCCGGCTAGGGTCGCAACGTAAACCGGTGCCACCAAACACCTTTTTGGATGAATTGCATAGTCCGTCGGTTCAGATACCATCGGAGGAAGACCTAGCTGTTCTGGACCCAGAGGCACAGTTAGTTGCGGCGCTCCATATTATACCGGATTGGACGCTGTCCTATTTGGCATACCTGAGCCGAGGAGAGTTGCCAGATGACGAAGAAGAAGCACGACATATAATCCGGCGCTCTAAGTCCATGACAATTGCAAACGGAGAACTTCACCATCGCAGTACCTCTGGAGTATTTCAGCGGTGTGTATCAGCGGAGGAAGGTTGTGAGATTCTTCGCGAAATTCATGAAGGAAATTGTGGTCATCATGCCGGTTCAAAATCATTGGTGGCTAAGGCATTCCGGCATGGTTTTTATTGGTTAACCGCTCATGCAGATGCGGCAGATCTGGTCCGGAAGTGTGACGCTTGTCAGAAATTCTCAAGACGTGCTCTGGTTCCAGCACAGGAACTCCGGATGATACCAATAACTTGGCCGTTTGCGACTTGGGGGCTTGATATGGTTGGACCTTTTAAGCGATCCCAAGATCAGAAAACTCATCTACTGGTAGCAGTAGACAAGTTTACAAAGTGGGTTGAAGCAGAGCCTATAAGCAAGTGTGATGCGGCGACGGCAGTCAAATTCATCAAAAAGGTAATTTTCCGGTTTGGCTTTCTACACAGCATCATCACAGACAATGGCACTAATTTATCTAAGGGTGAGATGAAGGAATTCTGTCAAAGAGAACATATTCGCTTAGACGTGTCTTCTATTGCTCACCCCCAAACCAATGGTCAGGCTGAAAGGGCAAATCAGGAGATTTTGCGAGGTATCAAACCCCGGCTTATGACACCTTTGCAGAGAACCCCAGGATGTTGGGTTGAGGAATTGCCATCTGTTCTTTGGAGCATCAACACTACATCAAACCGGTCTACAGGTTACACACCTTTCTTCATGGTTTATGGGGCTGAAGCAGTCCTTCCGAGCGATATACGTCATGATTCACCAAGGGTGACGGCTTATGTTGAAGCAGTCAATGAGATAGCAAGGCAGGACAGTTTAGACCGGCTGGATGATGAGCGTGATATGGCTGCAGCACGATCTGCGATTTATCAACAAGACTTACGTAGATATCATAGCCGTCGGATTAGAACAAGGACGTTCCAGGAGGGTGACTTGGTACTCCGGCTCATCCAAGATCAAACAGATATGCACAAGCTATCCCCACCTTGGGAAGGGCCCTTTGTGGTCAGCAAGAATCTACGCAACGGTTCATATTACTTGGTGGACGTTCGAGAACACAAGGACTCACGGACATCAGAAGAGGAGACGAAGAGGCCGTGGAACATCGCCCATTTACGGCCGTACTATACTTGAGCTACGTGCTCCAATGTATCCTATGTATATATTATGAGTAATGAATAAACCGGCACCCTCGGTAAACCGGGGGCTTAGCCCTTTTTCCATATACAAAAATCCTGTGAAAGCAATCATACAAGTTTATTATCAGATATTATATTTCAAATATATTGGCCGGTTTAGAAATTGATTTTTTGCAGGATATGCAAAGGAGCAATAAAACTATCCAAAAAACATGAGATCGTATCCGGTTCAAGGAGAGGAGGCGTCATAATTGACCCACCAGTTCAGGAGGAACCCTGGAAACCCTCTGAAAAGTTGGATAATTCCACGTTCAGTGATTGGTTTGAATTTACCCACCGGTTCAGGAGGAACCCTGGAGACCCTCTGAAAAGTTGGATAAATCCACGTTCAGTGATTGGTTTAAATTGACCCACCGGTTCAGGAGGAACCCTGGAGGCCCTCTGGGAGTGGTAACGCCCACTCCCAGTGATCGGATCAGTTTTGTAATTCTATCGGCCCTCTGAAAAGTTGGATAATGCCACGTTCAGTGATTGGCTAGGCCCTCTGGGAGTGTTGGACAAACCACGTCCCATTGATTGGCTCAGTTTTTATTTGCGGTTCTTTCGGCCCTCTGAAAAGATGGATAATGCCACGTTCGGTGATTGGCTAGGCCCCCTGGGAAAGATGGATAATGCCACGTCCCATTGATTGGCTGAACCTTGCTTTGAGTCTGGCAGCTCTTAAAAAGCCTCGACTACATGGTCTTATTTGCAAAATTTGCATTTTTTTTGTGTTTGTGTTTTATAAGCCTTGAAACCGGAGTGGAGCAGCTACGGAAGCTGACCACGTACCTATAAAGTGAAAAGTCTGGGTCATGAATACCAGCATGAGTAAACCGGCGTTCGTTAAAACCCGAATCATATATCAGGCAAAAAGTTATAAAATTTCCGAACAAAGTCTTGAAGAACAAGATGAACCGGAATTTATTATCAAGATGAACCGGGGTATTTCGGGTTTCAAATTGAGTCCATGAAGATCTTCATCAAGCGACTTTAAAGTCCTACCGGATTAAGAATACTGAGCATATATAATCTCAGGTATAAAAGTTATTTCTAGTATAAAGATATACTTATTTGATGTTTTAAGAGAACAATTTAATCCGTCCAGTGGTAAGCCACTAGGACATATTTTCAATATTTTTCTGCAGAAGACAGAGGATATCCAGGGCAAACAATATCAGATAACATTTCAATCGGCAAGTATTTCATAAAAGAAAAAATATCCGGATTAAAACAGATCAAGTTTTAGCTATCCTATTACAAGGCATAGCAAGCCCGACGGATTGGAAATATTGTTTGGCGAAACACAGACTGCGATTACAGCAATAAAGTTTTAAAGTTATGCTCCTCCTTGTTGAGACGGCTGGCCATCACCTTGATCCGGAACTCCTTCATCTTCTTGAAGCGGTTGGAAATCCGGCACACGCCAGTCAATCTTCGTCAAGGCCCGGAAATACATCTCTTCGTTGATCAGTTCAAAAGGTTCAATATCTGGAGCGAAGGTATGAGGACGAACCGGCGGGATTAAATTCACGGTGTCATAAACCGGCCTCTCCACCCGTTCGTTTTGCAAGTCATATCCAGGATGATACCTGGATAAATCGGACTCAACTGCAAGCTTGCTGGCGAGGGGGCGCATCTCCTTTGTCAAGGCATAAAGATCCTTTGTAGTAAAAGTTGAGCCGTCATCTTTTGTGTCAGGAAAACCGGTCATAGCTTCTTCCGGATCAAGATCCGGGACCCAAGCCTTAGCCCTGGTAAGGGCCAGAAGAGCGCCACCTCGGGCAACGGATTTTTTGACTTCTTCAAGACGAGCCGGCAAAACAGATAACTTGTTCAACGTATCTTGGATCGTCGTAGGGGCCGGTTTACCAAAGGAAGTGGCACTGATGATCCTCTGAGCGCCGGAGTACAGCTGCTCGACCAAGGTGTAGCATGCTTTAAGTTTCTTCCGTAAGTCATCCCCAAGATGGGAGACACGGCGCCCTGCACACAGATATAAAGGTTAAACCGGCACAGTTAAAACATTACAGAGATACAACAGGAATTTAGAGTATACTCACCAAAGATTGCGGTGGTCATCATCTCAACCTGCTGCTTTAAACCGGTCAACTCTTCTGTATCCGGATTAAGCGCCCCTTCAGCGTCCTGAACCCTTTTCTCCAGATCTTTCCTTTGAACCTCAAAAGTGGTCCGCTCTTCTTCAAAGTATTTCTTCAGATCTTCAGCAGTCTTTAAACTCACCTGAAGATCTTTTTAGCCTTTGAAGCGGCAGATTCTGTTTCAGTAAGACGTCTACGAAGTTCATTGATTTCAGCAGCATTCCGGTTCAACTCAGCCTGCAAGCACAGTTAAAGACAAGAAGTAAAAATCAGACAAGTCTCAAGCACACAAACAAGTTATCTACTTGACACTTGGGGGCTAATGGATGGTTGAAGTATCATCACAAATTTTTTACAAGTATCAAATACATAAACAAGTTATCTACTTGATACTTGGGGGCTAATGTAAAGATCAGTTGTTCAAAACTACAAAGTTCCGGTTCACCTTCATCATACAGCTAAACCAGAACTTGGGGGCTGTTATGGGATAGAAGCATATCAAAAGTACAAAGTCAGAAGAAGAGGTTTACCTCATATTTCTCCCTCATTAAGTTAACCAGGCTTGCTTCATAATCTCGGCTGCTGTGGAGACGGTTTAGATACCCAGAGTAAATTTCTTGGGCGCTCATATCGGAAAGATTGGATATCTCAGTACTCCGTTTCCCCTTCTCTTTAGATAGCTTTTCCGTTTTAGCCGTATGTTTGGCTAAAACGGTGGGCTCAGCCGGAGCAACAAAGGCAGTCCCAGTTACCACAACATCCGGAGAAGCAGGTACATTTGGGGGAGTGGCAGTATGGGCCGGATTGGGAGACGCCGGATTAATCTGAGGAGAGTTGACCCGGGCCGGACTTGGCGGATTATGGGCGTCTTCAGCAGTAGGATTCTCAGGAGCAGAAATATGATCTGTAGGCGCAGGGTCTTCAAGAGGAGCTATGGGCTCGCCCTCTGAAGGAACAGTTGTTGCCGGATCATCAGCCGGATCATTTGCAGTGGTCTCAGCAGGAGGCTTGTTTGCCTTGGGTTTCTTGCTAGGTTTTGGTTTGCTGGAAAAGTATGCAAAATAAGTTGACATTATAAAGCAAAAGGGATCATAAACCGGAAAGGTGAGAAAGTTACCCTGGGACAGTTTTCAATGGAGGAAGCTGTGTGGCGGTCGATTCACCAGAAGAAGACAGTGGAGTTTCCTGATAATCAGGGTCAGACGGTTTAAGAGGTTTTCGGATAAGCCCGGCCTTGGGATGAAGGAGAGTCGGAGAAAGTATCACCTCAGCACGGCGTTTTCGAGCCGGAGTTAAAGAAATCCCGGATGATTCCACCGCCAGGCCGCTATGGCGAGTGGTCCGGCGAAGAGCTTCGTGCTGTTGCTTCTTCAAAATAAAATTAGGATCCAACTGAGCATAAGGGTGAGAAAATTGGTATTTCCGGACGGTCCGACGACTTTTTTGTGGAAGAGGTTCTGAATCAGAAGAAAGAATGGTTACCTCAACTTCGGCCGGATTATCACCTTCAGGCAACTCCTGTGGAAAAGTTATCGTTAGATACAGTTACAAGATCAAGAAAGCAAAATCTAAACCGGATTAAAGCATACCTCGGAATCCGGATCATCATCTTCAGTGGGAGAACCGGCGTCAACAGCTGCTTTCCTTTTCTTATTGGCAAAGGGTTTTCCGGCGAGCTTGTTTGCCGGTTTTCTCCTGAGGTTTTCTCTTCCAGAAAGGGTCATCAGCCTAATCAAAAGAAAGAAAGACAATTGGAAAGATGGTTTAAAAGAAACGGATTACGAATACAGGGTAAGGTGAAACTTACTGCAGGCAGCTTGTTCTTCTTGTAATATGGAGCTAACCCGACCTTGCTACAGTGTGCCAAAGAAACATTGAGAATTTTCTTGGCTGATTCTATAACCTCCGATTCAGAGAGTTTTTCCTTGGTAAACCTTTGGGGATCATCCGGTTTGCCAAAATATTTGCACATCAGCTGTGATCGCCGGCTCAAGGGAAGGATGCTCCAAGACAACCAACAGCGTAGAAAATCAGTTCCAATCAAGCCATTAGCTATGAAGGCTCTTAACTTGGAAAGCTGTGATGAAAACCGGGTCCGTTCAACAGAGCCGAGCCGTTGAGGTAAAGGATGATCCTCCGGAATACGGGTTTCACGATAACCCGGCAGAGGGTTCTCCCCCACAGGAGAAGTGTCAATGCAGTAAAACCATGACTTGTTCCAGTCCTTTGGATGAGTGTGTAAAGCGGCGTGAGGAAAAACAACGTCTCTCCTCTTCTGAATACTAACGCCACCAAGCTCCTGATGTGGTCCGCTGGTGAACTCTGTGCGCCGATTTAAGTGAAAGAAGTCCCAGAACAGATCGACGGACGGTTCTTCTTGCAGATATACCTCTGAAAACACTTGGAAGTCACAGATATTTGAAACAGAGTTGGGTCCAATGTCCTGAGGGTGGAGTTGGAAGGCAGCAAGAACATCCCGGAAAAACTTTGAACCGGGGGGAGAGAAGCCTCGAGATATGTGATCAAAGAACACAATGACCTCCCCGGACCTGGGAGTAGGAGGACATTCATTCCCCGGGGCCCGCCACTTCAAAATAGACTGAGGGCCTAACGTACCAATTTCAGAAATTTTGACCAAATCTTCCTCAGTAATGATAGAAGGGACCCAGTCGCAAGAGACATACTGCTTGGCCATTGCAACGAAAGGACAAGTACTGGAAAAGATAAAATGCAGAAAACGGATTATGAAGGTACAGCAGTATAAACCGGAAACTATCTATGAAAGTTACGCAACGGTTTGAACTGAGGACTAATGGCATGGTTAAACCGGCAATTACAGCAAGCTACACCATTTCCGGTTCACGGTAGTAGAAGAGGAACGGCTAAACCGTCGCGTTCAAGTTATAAAGTTTTGCAGGAGCAGGGCATAACAGTTTGAACCGGAGTGCATCTAATGGATCTACAAAGGAAAAGAAACAGTTTCCTTATAAACAGCTAAGTAGAACAGATCTGGACGTGCAAGTTAACCCGTATAGTATATGACAGTTTAAACCGGAGCATACTTAACAGATCTACCGAGGAGAAAAACAGGTTTTCAAAGACAGCTAAGGTGGAACAGATCTGAGCATACAAGAAAAAGAGAAACAAATACAAGAGTATACGGGAAGAACTACAAGGGCCCTATACAGAGCGGATAAATCTACAGGTTAAACAAGAATGACGAAGATCTGAAGCATTTGCAGCGGAGTAAAAGTACAGTTTAAAGGGCAAGATCTGAAAGTAAAGGTTACTGAAAACTATCGGCTTAAAGATGAACAAGGTGAAGCTTCCATTAAGGCTCTAATGGCATAGGCGTGAGAAGGAACCCTAGAAGTTGCAGATCTATAATGAAGAAGAAGGACGTACCTGGAATGGCAAGGATCAGCGGCGGAGGTTCTCTGGTCAAACTCAGGGTGATGCAGCGGCCGGCGAGGACTTGGATTCAGCGGTTGACGGCGGCGGTTCGAGCTCGGGTGACGATGGAGTCGGGCGACGAAGGAAGAAGAAAGAGCAGGAAGAAGATAATGAATGGGGACAGCGGTATTTATAAGGAAAGTCAGATCCGAAGCGATAGGTGCGGGATTCGAGGAGGTAAAGGATCGGATAAAGATCCTCTGACGCCTCGATTTTCGGGATAACCCTTAAAACAAAGCTACAGTACAGCTCGCGGCGTTAAATGCGGAGATGATGTCACGGTCAGATTTAGTGAATCTCGAAGATGACGTCAGAGCCGGTTTACAAGAATGTGAAGACAGAAGAAAATTATACAAGACAAGACTGATATGAACAAGTTCAAATCATTCTGGGGCCTAATGTCAGGGATATGACTAACAGGTATAAACCGGCTATTGTAAACCGGCTTTATTATGTTATACCTGATTGTAACATTTAGTAAAGGCTACGGCCCATGAGATCTTAGGGCCCATGTGTAGAACTAAGGTCTGTAAACCGCCAAGCGTTGTAACTTGAGAGATAAGGAAGGAAAGACAGAGACCGAGGCGGACACAAGTATGAGCCGGCCTCGGGACTCTGTAAACCGGACCAGGCGTACCCTCTATATAAAGGGGCGACCCGGCGATGGTTCTGGGACAAGCAACAATCAACCCGTCGAGACACAGGCAAGCGAATCCGCTCCCTGTAATCCGACGCCCAAGCAATACCAAACCAACTAGACATAGGCTTTTACCTTCATCGAAGGGGCCGAACTAGTATAAACCCTATGTGTCCTTTGTGTGCTACGAACCCCTTCAAGCTAACCCGTGCGATGGTTCCATCTTCAAGTCCGCTAAACCGGACATCTGCCGTGCTATTTCCACGACAATAAAGGAGTGTTTGAAAGGAGTTTTTCAAAGAAAGACCTTGGTGAAGCTGCTTACATATTGGGCATCAAGATCTATAAAGATAGATCAAGACACTTGATAAGACTTTTGATGAGTACATACCTTGATAAGATTTTGAAGTAGTTCAAAATGGATCAGTCAAAGAAGGAGTTCTTGCCTGACTTGTAAGGTGTGAAGTTGAGTAAGACTCAAAGCCAGACCACGGTAGAAAAATATAGAGAGAATGAAAGTCATTCCCTATGCCTCGGCCATAGGTTCTATAAAGTATGCCATGTTGTGTACCAAACATGTTGTGTACCTTGCCATGAGTTTTTCAAGGGGGTACAATAGTGATCCAGGAGTAGATCACTGTACAGCGGTCAAAATTATCCTTGGTAACTGGATGACTAAGGAAATGTTTCTCGATTATGGAGGTGATAAAGAGTTCGTCGTAAAGGGTTACGCCGATGCAAGCTTTGACACTAAATCCAGATGACTCTAAGTATCAATCTGGATGCGTATTGAAAGTGGGAGCAATTAGCTAGAGTAGCTCCATGTAGAGCATTGTAGACATAGAAATTTGCGAAATACATACGGATCTGAATGTGACAGACCCGTTGACTAAACTTCTCTCACAAGCAAAACATGATCACACCTTATTACTCTTGGGTATTAATCACATAGCGATGTGAACTACATTATTGACTCTAGTAAACCCTTTGGGTGTTGGTCACATGGCGATGTGAACTATGGGTGTTATTCACATAACGATGTGAACTATCGGTATTAAATCACATGGCGATGTGAGCTAGATTATTGACTCTAGTGCAAGTGGGAGACTGAAGGAAATATGCCCTAGAGGCAATAATAAAGTTGTTATTTATATTTCCTTATATCATGATAAATGTTTATTATTCATGCTAGAATTGTATTAACCGGAAACTTAGTACATGTGTGAATACATAGACAAAACAGAGTGTCCCTAGTATGCCTCTACTAGACTAGCTCATTGATCAAAGATGGTTATGTTTCCTAACCATAGACATGAGTTGTCATTTGATCAACGGGATCACATCATTAGGAGAATGATGTGATGGACAAGACCCATCCGTTAGCTTAGCACTATGATCGTTTAGTTTTACTGCTATTGCTTTCTTCATGACTTATACATGTTCCTATGACTATGAGATTATGCAACTCCCGAATATCGTAGGAACACCTTGTGTGCTATCAAACGTCACAACGTAACTGGGTGATCATAAAGATGCTCTACAGGTGTCTCCAAAAGTGTTCGTGGTGTTGGCATAGATCAAGACTAGGATTTGTCACTCCGAGTGTCGGAGAGGTATCTCTGGGCCCTCTCGGTAACACACATCACAATAAGCCTTGCAAGCAAAAGACTAATGAGTTAGTCACGAGATGATGTGTTACGGAACGAGTAAAGAGGCTTGCCGGTAACGAGATTGAACTAGGTATAGAGATACCGACGATCAAATCTCGGGCAAGTAACATACCGATGACAAAAGGAACAACGTATGTTGTTATGCGGTTTGACCGATAAAGATCTTCGTAGAATATGTAGGAGCCAATATGAGCATCCAGGTTCCGCTATTGGTTATTGACCGGAGATGAGTCTCGGTCATGTCTACATAGTTCTCGAACCCGTAGGGTCCGCACGCTTAAAGTTTGATGACGATCGGTATTATGAGTTTATGAGTTTTGATGTACCGAAGGTAGTTCGGAGTCCCGGATGAGATCACGGACATGACGAGGAGTCTCGGAATGTCCGAGACATAAAGATTGATATATTGGACGACTATATTCGGACACCGGAAGTGTTCTGGAAAGTTTCGGAATTTACCGGAGTGCCGAGGGGGTTACCGGAACCCCCCGAGGGAATGGTGGGCCCTGGTGGGCCATAGGGGAGAGAGAGGGCAGCAGCCAGGAGGTGGCACACCCCCTCCCTAGGAGGAGTCCGAATAGGACAAGGGGAGGGGGGCGCAGCCCCTCTTTCCCTCTCCCTCTCCCTCTCTTTCCTTCCCCCTTCTTCCTTCTTTGGTAGTTCCTACTAGGAATAGGATTGCAATCCTATTCCTAGTAGGATTGCACCCTAGCCGCACCATAGGAGGGCCGGCCAGCCTCCCCCCTTGCTCCTTTATATACGGGGGCAGGGGGGCACCCAAAAACACACAAGTTGAATTGTTCAAGCCGTGTGCGGTGCCCCCCTCCACAGAAACACACCTCGGTCATACCATCGCAGTGCTTAGGCGAAGCCCTGCGCCGGTAGATACATCATATTCGTCACCACGCCGTCGTGCTGACGAAACTCTCCCGTGAAGCTCAGCTGGATCAAGAGCTCGTGGGACGTCATCAAGCTGAACGTGTGCTGAACGCGGAGGTGTCGTACGTTCGGTGCTTGATCGGTTAGATCGCGAAGAAGTTCGACTACATCAACCGCGTCACTTGACGCTTCCGCTTCCGGTCTACGAGGGTATGTAGACACACTCTTCCCTCTCGTTGCTATGCATCTGGTAGATAGATCTTGCGTGATCGTAGGAAAAATTTAAAATACTACGTTCCCCAACACTATGGACCCGATGGTCTGTGGTAAACTACTCACAACTCATTGGTAAGGCTATGGCGTTGATGTAGAAGTACTTCGTGGTAGATCCCCCCTCTGGCGGAGCTTCGGAACCGGCCCCAAGAAGGGATCTCACGGGAATAGAAGGTTGCGGCGGTGGAATTAGGGTTTTCTTTGTTGCCTCGATGTTTTTGGGGTACATGGATATATATAGGAAGAAGGAGGGTATCGGGGGAGCTAGAGGGGGCCCACGAGGGTGGGGGGCGTGCCCAGGGGGAGGGGGCACGCCCTGGACCCGCGTGGCCACCTCCTTCGTTCCATCACGTGTACTCCAAGTATTATGGGTAGATACGGTTCCAAAAATAACTCTCCCGAAGGTTTCATTCCATTTGGACTCCGTTTGATATCTCTTTTCTGTGAAACACCGAAATAGGCAAAAAAACAGCAATTTGCACTGGGCCTTGGGTTAGTAGGTTAGTCCCAAAAATAATATAAAATTGTATAATAAAGCGCATTAAACATCCAAAACAGAATATATAATAGCATGGAACAATAAAAAATTATAGATACGTTGGAGACGTATCACTTATCAGTAACACTGATACGTCCAAAATGCATCACTATTTTGTATCATAATTTATCCTTATTCATTGATATATTTCACGTTACGGTGATGTTCTTATGTTGTTTTGGTCTATTTTACACAGTTTGCAAACTTTCCGATGCCGAAGCAGCAGACGCAGGATTCAGCAGTAAAAAGTGGACGCTGAGTTCCTGAAGAAGAATACCTCCAAATTACCTGAAAATTGACGGGAGATATTTTTCAGATAAATCACGAAGACACGCAAAAGGGGAGTCAGAAGGGGGCCACAGGGTGCCCAGGCGGCCTGGGGGCGCCCCCCTGGCCGCGCCGGGGGGCGCCTGGAGCCCCTGGCCCACCTCCGGATGCCCCCTTTTGCATATATGCTCTCCGTTATCCAAAAACCCTAGAGACGGGACTTTTTACGGAGTTCCGCCGCCGCTCCGAGGCGGAAACCTACAGAGAAGAAAAGGGCATCTCCGGCGGGCAGATTCCGCCGGGGAGATCACCTCCCGGAAGGGGAGATCGTCGCCATCGTCATCACCATCATCACGGGCATCATCGAGATCATCATCAACATCATCCCCAACACCAGCACCATCTCCATCTTCATCCAAATCTCATCTTACAATCGCAACTTGTGTTGTAACTCGTACTACCTATCCTCTCTACTCCATCGGTGTTGATTACTACTTTGTGGTGAATGCTATTGAGTTTTGTTGGAGAAATATTATTATGTCCAGATTGTTTATCACATATTTATCCCCACTGATCATGGTCTCTTTTATGTCTTGTGAGTAGTTACCTTAGTTGTTGAGGACATGGGGAAAGTCTTGTTGTTAGTAGTCATATGTTGTTGAAGTAATATGTGTTGTTTGATACTTAAGTTGTGTTGTCATTCTACTAGTGGTGTTGTGTGAGTCGAACACCCAACACTTCGGCTTATTAAGGACCTAGGAGAATACATTGTGTATAAAGAATGCTTATGGTGGGTTGCCGGAGTGACAGAAACCTGAACCCCAGTTCGCACGCTTTTGCATAAGGGAATAATGGATCCTCGATCGTATTGCTATGGTTAGGCTTTTGCCTTATATTCTACCTTGTATTTGCGGATGCTTGCAAGGTGTTTAATCATAAGAGTGCATTCATCTTAGTCTAGAGAGTGCACTAGCATAGATTCACCCACTCAACACTTATCAACACATAACATAGTATCGATACGGAATATGGTGAAAGCACATGACTACCTCTCCCGTGTGTCCTCAGGAACGCTTTAGTCTTTATAAGTTCAGTTGCTAGGCCTCTCCTTTGCTAAGAAAGGATTGGGCCACTTGTTACTCTCAGTACCATTTACATTACTTGCTTTTACTTTCCTGTTGCTTATACCGAGAAAACCCCTAAAAGTTATCTTTCAGTGCTTGCAGTAATTTCTTGCTCAGAATCGCTTATCAATACCTTCTGCTCCTCGTTGGGTTCGACACTCTTACTTATCGAAAACGCTGCAATAGATCCCTTACGGTTGTGGGTCATCAAGTACCGTTTTCTGGCGCCGTTGCCGGGGAGCGTAGCGCTATTGGTAAAGTGAAACTGGTAAGAAAGCTTTTTATAATTCTGTTTTTATTTTTGCTATTTGCTGCTCCTTGTCCTTATGGACAACCCTATTATTGGATCGTTGCTTGCGGGAAGACGCCCCACACCTGTGGTGGTTGATCCTCCCCCTACTGAAATTGTGCCTTATAAAATACCAGCTGGTATTATCGATTATGTTTTGGCTAATCGTTACGCAGGAGACAGACATCCCGGTGAACACTTGCTATATCTGTCACAACTATGTTCATTATTTAAGCTTGCAGGTGTATCGAGGGAGTTTGTCATGAGGAAATTGTTTGCCGTATCACTTATAGATAAAGCTTCAGATTGGTATGGGCTTCTCGATAACTCACACTTGCTGGACTGGCAGGAGCTTATGTCTCTCTTTTATACTAAGTTTTATCCTCTTCATGAAATTCATCGAGACAGGAATTATATCTATAACTTTAGGTCTCGTGACGGAGAAAGCATTGCTCAAGCTTGGGGGAGATTGAAGTCTCTAATGCTCAAATGCCCTATTCATAAGCTTCCCAAGGAAATTATACTTACAAATTTTTATGCCAGGCTTTCTCGTCAGGATAAGGAGATGCTGGATGCCTCCTCTAGTGGGGTATTTCAGAAAAAGAGTGTTGAAGAAAGGTGGGATCTCATTGAAAGAATCCAGAGGAATACCGAAGATTGGGAAATTGATAAAGGTATTGAACCCGCTATAAATTATGAATATGATTATATTGAGAGCTATGTGAAAACTGATTACTTCAATACTTTTTGCTCTAAGATTGGTCTTGATTCCCATCTAGTGATTGATTTGTGTAAGAATTTTGCCTCTCACGTTGATTCTTTTAAAAAGAAGAGAGACCAGCACCATGAACCTTTTAAAGAACCACCTATTGATATTTGTGTTGCTGACCCTATTTTGCCTGCAGTTATATATGAACAGCCTCCTTTTCCCACGAGGATAAGGGAGCACTCTCTTGTGACAGGCATAATAAATAAAAGTGAGAGAAGAGTTGATGAGCCTGAGGACCAGATCAGGGTCGATCCTCAAGTTGCATTGATTAAAGACCTTGCTACTGATGATGTTTTGGATTCCAATATAAATTTTTGTGCTGTTTCCACTAACCTTGTCACAGCCAAGAATAAAGGCCCAATTTCAGGTACTCCAGTGGTATCTGTTAAAATAGGAGATCACAATTATTATGGGCTATGCGATTTGGGATCGAGTGCAAGTGCTATTCCTTATTCACTTTATGAAGAAATCATCGGTGAGATTTCCCCTTGTGAACTTGAAGAAGTTGATGTTACTATTCATCTTGCAAACAGAACAACTATCTCTCCTATCGGAATTGTGAGGGACGTTGAAGTCCTATGTGGAAAGGTAAAATACCCTACCGATTTTCTAGTACTTGGTTCAGAGAGGGACAATTTTTGTCCCATTATTTTTGGTAGACCTTTTCTTAGAACTTGTGGAGCTATAATAGATTGCAAGAAAGGTAAAGTTTCTGTTGAATTCGATGGTGAGCCATATGAATTTAATTTTTCTAAGTTCTCTAAGCAGCCTCGTGGTACTGATTTACCTAGTGATGATAAAATTATTGAAAGTATTACCTCTATTGCTATTCCCCCTAATGATCCTTTGCAGCAATACACGGAGGACCACGAGAATGATTTGCATATGCAGGAAAGAAATGAACTAGATGAAATATTCTTGAGGCAGCCTGCTATCCTGAAGCACAACCTTCCGGTTGAACCTTTGGGAATTTTATCAAAACCAAAAGAAGACCCGGTGTTCGATCTTAAACCTCTTCCCGATACGCTCAAGTATGCTTATTTAGATGAAAAGAAAGTATATCCTGTTATTATCAATTCTAACCTTTCAGGATATGAAGAAGAGCGGCTATTGGAAGTACTTCGTAAACACCGAGGCGCAATTGGCTATACCCTTGATGACCTTAAGGGGATTAGTCCATCTATCTGTCAACATACTATCAACCTTGAGCCTGATGCTAAACCAGTTGTTGATCATCAACGACGGTTGAACCCGAAGATGATGGATGTCGTGAGAACTGAGATTCTCAAACTTCTAGCCGCAGGTATTATCTACCCTATAGCTGATAGTAAGTGGGTAAGTCCGGTACATTGTGTTCCTAAGAAAGGAGGTACAACTATGGTTCCTAATGATAAAAATGAATTAATACCTCAAAGAATTATTATTGGATATAGAATGTGTATTGATTACAGGAAGTTGAACAAGGCAACCAGGAAGGATCACTACCCGTTGCCGTTCATCGACCAAATGCTTGAAAGGTTATCCAAAAATACCCACTTTTGTTATCTCGATGGTTATTCTGGCTTCTCTCAAATTCATGTTAACACTGCTGATCAAGAGAAGACCACTTTTACTTGTCCCTTTGGTACTTATGCTTACAGAAGTATGCCTTTTGGTTTATGTAATGCCCCTGCTACTTTTCAAAGGTGTATGTCTGCTATCTTTCATGGTTTCTGTGGGGATATTATGGAAGTCTTCATGGACGATTTCTCCGTCTATGGAACCTCTTTTGACCATTGTCTCCACAACCTTAATAAAGTTTTGCAGAGATGCGAGGAGACAAATTTGGTACTCAACTGGGAGAAGTGCCACTTCATGGTTAACGAAGGGATTGTTCTTGGTCACAAGATTTCTGAAAGGGGAATTGAAGTGGACAAAGCCAAGCTCGAAGCTATTGAGAGGATGCCCTATCCAAGGGACATCAAAGGTATTCGCAGTTTTCTCGGTCATGCAGGTTTTTATAGAAGATTTATTAAAGACTTTTCTAAAACCTCAAGACCCCTCACTAATCTTCTCCAGAAGGACGTTCCTTTTGTATTTGATGAAAATTGTAAGGAAGCTTTTGAAGTCCTTAAGAAAGCTTTAATAACTGCTTCTATAGTACAACCACCTGACTGGAATTTACCTTTTGAGATTATGTGTGATGCAAGTGATTTTGCTGTTGGAGCTGTTTTAGGACAAAGAGTTGATAAGAAATTGAATGTTATACATTATGCTAGTAAAACCCTTGATAGTGCTCAAAGAAATTACGCTACTACTGAGAAGGAATTCTTAGCTGTAGTTTTTGCTTGTGATAAGTTTAGGCAGTATATTGTTGATTCCAAAGTTATTATTCATACTGATCATGCTGCCATTAAGTATCTTATGACAAAGAAGGATGCCAAGCCAAGGCTTATCAGATGGGTACTCTGTCGGGGAAACTGATCGCCCACGAACACCTATGGGACCGGAGCCCCTTTTCGGTACGGTGAGGGAGCGGAGGGAGCACAAAGAGAATATCGAGGAACACACGCGGGCAGTTTACCCAGGTTCGGGCCGCACGGATGCGTAAAACCCTACTCCTGCCTTGGTTGTATTGAGTTCTTGAGCTCGGGAGCTTGAAGATCTACAGTACTAGCTGCACCGAGCGTGGGAGTGATCAAGTTTCTGGAATCGAACCTCCCCTACGTTGTGCATGGGCCTCCTTTTATAGCTCAAAGGGGTCACCGACAGGTGTCAACGTAGATGAGGGTAAAAGTGTAAAATTGCTGGTAGATGGAACAGTGCATGAACAGTGTATGCACAGTGGTCTATACCTAACCCTGACGGTGGGGGACAAGGGCATTGAATGCCCGTCGCCATCACCCCAAAAGCGTCCGCCCGGGCGTCTCCGTTCGCCACGATGGTGGCCTCGTCACCGTGGCTTGCCACCGTGTACCCCAGGCTGCACAGCCATCTGCCACGTGCCCCTGGAAGGGCCCCAGGGCGACGCGTGGCCAGATGAGCTGGAGCGCAGGCACACAGTGTAAGCTTCCCCCGGCAAGCACCTTGCCGGGGTCGCTATCTTGCCGGGTCCGGGAGCTGGTCGCTCTCCGGGTCCTGCCGGGGCGCATGATGCGCCACGATATATCTTCTGAGGTGCTCTTCTTTGGTCTTCCTGGCAAGCTCCTCTTGCCAGGGTCTTATGCTGGAATGATAACCTTGAGCCTGGTGCGGCCTTCCCGGCAAGCTCCTCTTGCCGGGGTCTTGTTTCTTAACTTGAATACTTTGTTCTTGAATGGCTCCAAAGGAACTAGAGTGGGCCTTGGCGGGCACGTGGTGAGCCTGACCACGGGACGCTGCTACTGCCCGTGCACAAGTCGGGATACTAAGGTACCCCTACTTTAGTACACCGACATACTCCTTCTTCAAGAATTTGATTTGCAGATTGTTGATAGGAAAGGGGAAGACAATCCGGTGGCGGACAATCTTTCAAGGATGGAAGATATACCGCATGACTTCATCCCAGTTAACGATAGTTTTCCAGACGAGCAGCTTGCCGTTGTAAAAGTACAATCTCTTTCCAATCCTTGGTATGCAGATTATGCTAATTTCATTGTTGCAAAGTATTTGCCTCCAGGTCTAACATTTCAGCAAAGGAAGAAGTTCTTTCATGATTTGAGGCACTACTTTTGGGATGACCCACATCTTTTCAAAGAAGGTCCCGACGGGATCGTGAGAAGATGCATTCCGGAACATGAGCAGAAGGACATTCTCAGACGGTGTCATGATAGTCCCTACGGAGGACATCATGCCGGTGAGAGGACTGCACATAAGGTTCTTCAATCAGGTTTTTATTGGCCTACTCTCTTTAAAGATGCTAGAAATTATGTTTTAGCCTGTGATAAATGTCAGAGAGTTGGTAACATTAATAGAAGGAATGAGATGCCTATGAATTACTCACTAGTGATTGAACCTTTCGATTGTTGGGGTTTTGATTTTATGGGTCCTTTTCCTTCTTCACACAAGTACACTCACATTTTAGTAGCTGTTGATTATGTGACCAAGTGGGTTGAAGCAATCCCCACTGAAAGTGCTGATCACAAAACATCTTTGAAAATGCTTAAAGATGTAATTTTTCCTAGGTTTGGTGTACGAGGTATCTCATGACTGATGGGGGATCACACTTCACGCACGGAGCTTTTAGAAAAGCTTTGGCCAAATACGATGTTAATCATAGAATTGCTTCACCATATCATCCTCAAACTAGTGGGCAAGTTGAGCTCACCAATAGAGAGATTAAGTTGATCTTGCAGAAAACAGTAAACAGAAATAGGAAGGACTGGTCAAATAAGTTAGGAGATGCTTTGTGGGCATATAGAACTGCTTACAAAACCCCCATGGGCATGTCTCCCTATAAGATGGTGTATGGCAAGGCTTGCCATTTGCCATTAGAGTTAGAGCACAAAGCTTTCTGGGCTGTTAGAGAGCTTAACGCTGACCCAAAACTAGCTGGTGAGAAGCGTCTCATGAACTTGACTTCTCTAGATGAATGGAGAAGTGAAGCTTACGAGAGCGCTAAAATGTTCAAGGAAAAGGTAAAAAAGTGGCATGATAGGAAGATTCTGAAACGTGAATTTAATGTTGGTGATAAAGTTTTGCTGTTTAGATCCCGTTTCAGGTTTTCTCCAGGTAAACTACTTTCCAGGTGGGAAGGACCATTTCATATTGAAGAAGTTTATCGGTCTGCTGCAATTAAGATTAATAATTTTGAAGGCACCAAACCTCAAGTTGTGAATGGGCAAAGACTTAAACATTACATAGCAGGAGACCCTGTCGATGTTGATGTGAATATAATATACACAACAACCCACGAAGAACATGTTGCAGCCCTGTTTCAGACGCCAGCAGAAGCAGAATAAAGAAAAGGTATGTAGTACGGTAAGGAAACATCGCGAACCGCCATAAAAGTTCCGTATTACGAGTTTCTACAAAATTAGTAAAATTCCGAACCTAAGTGGAGCCGGAGACGACCTCCAGGGAGTCTAGGCGCCCCCCTGGCGCCCCCCCCCTGGGCCGCGCCGGGAGGCCGCCTGGACACCCGGGAGTCCGCCTCCGACCCCGCTTTGGTCCGTTACCTTCCTTTCTGTGCGTAAATTTTTCCTATATATTTGCCCGGATTGTTCCGGCAACGTATCTTGCGATTTCGCGTGTTTTCTCTTCGGCCTGTTTGTGCCAGGGAATCTTTCAGCTGAATTTAGGTGCCATGGCTTCTCCAAGTTCCCCCAAGGACAAGTTCGTCATCAACGTCATCAACCCTTACCTCGCTGAGGTAAAGAAGCACCCTCAGGTTGTTCAGATGAAGGACGACGTCCTTCATCAAGAAGATCTGAAGGGACCTATCAAGGAGGGGAGCATCCAGGCCAGGCTGGAAGAAGTGGAGCAAGAAGTCTTCGAGTACAAGAAGATGATCGAGCGTGGTGTCGAAGCTAACTTTGACATCACCAACGAGCTGAAGAACTACTTCCTGAAGGAGATGAAGGAGATGTGGGAAAGAATCACCGCGTCTGAAGAAAGAATTGAAGAACTCCAAGGGCAAATTCATGATCTACATCGCCAGAACTGTGAGTATGAACTAAGGTTTATGCGCATGAGTTTGGGTGCTGAATGCAGGATTCAGGAGACGAGCCTCTCATATGAGACTCTAGCTAGATATCCATGGAAGCGTTTCGCCAAGGACTACGTGATCAACGCCAACAAGAATGATGAGTGAAGTCTCCTGGGTAATGGCATTCCCTTGGCTTGTTCCAAGCTTGGGGGAGTGCCCAGTATCATTATCTTTACCTTTTGTCTTTTAGAGTCAAGTAGAGTCGTATCATGTCTAGGGAGGTTATCATATGAGATAGGTGTGTTCATTGAGGTCTATCACTCCTTTGGTGAAGAATTGTATCCGTGAGTGTGGATTCGTTTATGATGGAATATTAATGAGAAGTTTATCGGTTCCTTTTGCTGCACTCGGTATTCTCTTCACGCAATCAACCTTATATGATGATTCTTATGGGGAGTATTGACCTTATGTCAAGTATGGATATGAAACTTTATTTAATCTTGGCAAACATAGCTTTGGTCATAACAACAAGCATGATTTTCTTAAAGTATCAACATAGCCAAAACCTTTATGTTATTATGCTTGAAGTGTTATGCTGACAAGGAAGACAACTTGATGTGTTATGCTTATTTCAATGTTCATGCTTTATATTGCTTTGCATCTTAGTCATCATTAGTTGTCTGCTCTCTCAAAACCTTTGCTAGCCTAACTCTGTACTAAGCGGTATTCTGCTTGTGCATCCATACCCTTAAAACCAATACCTTCCATATGAGTCCACCATACCTTCCTATTCGTGGTATTCCACTACCACCTCCTAAAGTATATAATTTATGTGTTATCCTTAAATGTTCAAAATCTTTTGTTTTGTGCCTCTGCTTTAGCTCATGAGGAAGTAGTAGCTAATTCATGATCTTTTTGAGTTGGACAAGCTTCATCCCGGGATTGCATGTATAATGTGCAAACCCATAATACGAAAAGGAACTGGCATTGAGTGCGCCCGGCTTAAAAATAATATAACAAACAAACCCTCCTTCACGCTTTGTTCATGAGAAATCAGAAAACTTTGGCAGTGATAAATAAAGGAGAATAAGAGGATGTTATCGTCGTCGTGCGGGAGCCGTTCCTCGAAACTTGTCCAGTTCAAGAAGCAATTGAGTTATCTATTAGCATTCGTTGACAAATCATGCACCTCTCAAAACTTGTTTTCATTCTGTTTGATTTGAGGATAGCACATGAGTTTTCCCTACTACCCTAGAGCAGGGCCTATCTTTTAATTTTAAATTGAGTCAGTTATTTCTACTTCCTTCTATTTCTCAAAGAGAGCAGACGTTTGATGTTGATAAGGATTCATTCATATAAAGCTGCATTAAGATTTGTCATATCATATCCTTGTTGACATTATCATTCGATAAGTAAGTTGTTTGTCATGCCCAGCTAAGGCAAATATCTTCCTTTGTGTTAACACTTTCACTTCTTGCCTATTAACATGTTATTTCAAAAAGCTTCAATTGATCTCATCAAATATAAGAGCAAAAGTTAAATCTATTGTTGTTCTTTGACCAAAGGACATGTTTGCCATGATATAATGAGTTTCCTTAGCCCTACTTTCGAATATAAGTGTTATCACTCTTTTATAAGGGCTTTATGAATTGAAGATTGCTGTTGAGGATATTTGAGTTGGTAAAGAAACTATGATGCTTCTTGTCTGTATTCTATTTATCGACACTTCACTCTCTAAACTTGTGGACAGGTTTACCGAGTTCATATTCGCTTGGGGACAAGCGAGGTCTAAGCTTGGGGGTGTTGATACGTCCAAAATGCATCACTATTTTGTATCATAATTTATCCTTATTCATTGATATATTTCACGTTACGGTGATGTTCTTATGTTGTTTTGGTCTATTTTACACAGTTTGCAAACTTTCCGATGCCGAAGCAGCAGACGCAGGATTCAGCAGTAAAAAGTGGACGCTGAGTTGCTGAAGAAGAATACCTCCAAATTACCTGAAAATTGACGGGAGATATTTTTCAGATGGATCACGAAGGCACGCGAAAGGGCAACCAGAGGGGGGCCACAGGGTGCCTAGGCGGCCTGGGGGCGCCCCCCTGGCCGCGCCGGTGGGGGCGCCTGGAGCACCTAGCCCACCTCTGGCCGCCCCCTTTTGCATATATGCTCTCCGTTATCCAAAAAACCCAGAGACGGGAATTTTTACGGAGTTCCGCCGCCGCTCCGTGGCGGAAACCTACAGAGAAGAAAAAGCCATCTCCGGCGGGCAGATTCCGCCGGGGATATCACCTCCCGGAAGGGGAGATCGTCGCCATCGTCATCACCATCGTCACGGGCATCATCGAGATCATCATCAACATCATCCCCAACACCAGCACCATCTCCATCTTCATCCAAATCTCATCTTACAATCGCAACTTGTGTTGTAACTCGTACTACCTATCCTCTCTACTCCATCGGTGTTGATTACTACTTTGTGGTGAATGCTATTGAGTTTTGTTGGAGAAATATTATTATGTCCAGATTGTTTATCACCTATTTATCCCCACTGATCATGATCTCCTTTATGTCTCGTGAGTAGTTACCTTAGTTCTTGAGGACATGGGGAAAGTCTTGTTGTTAGTAGTCATATGCTGTTGAAGTAATATGTGTTGTTTGATACTTAAGTTGCGTTTTCATTCTACTAGTGGTGTTGTGTGAGTCGAACACCCAACACTTCGCCTTATTAAGGACCTAGGAGAATACATTGTGTATAAAGAATGCTTATGGTGGGTTGCCGGAGTGACAGAAACCTGAACCCCAGTTCGCACGCTTTTGCATAAGGGAATAATGGATCCTCGATCGTATTGCTATGGTTAGGCTTTTGCCTTAAATTCTACCTTGTATTTGCGGATGCTTGCAAGGTGTTTAATCATAAGAGTGCATTCATCTTAGTCTAGAGAGTGCACTAGCATAGATTCACCCACTCAACACTTATCAACACATAACATAGTATCGATACGGAATATGGTGAAAGCACATGACTACCTCTCCCGTGTGTCCTCAGGAACGCTTTAGTCTTTATAAGTTCAGTTGCTAGGCCTCTCCTTTGCTAAGAAAGGATTGGGCCACTTGTTACTCTCAGTACCATTTACATTACTTGCTTTTACTTTCCTGTTGCTTATACCGAGAAAACCCCTAAAAGTTATCTTTCAGTGCTTGCAGTAATTTCTTGCTCAGAATCGCTTATCAATACCTTCTGCTCCTCGTTGGGTTCGACACTCTTACTTATCGAAAACGCTGCAATAGATCCCTTACGGTTGTGGGTCATCAAACACGGATAGGTGAAGTAGCAAATTCAAGATCATATTGCATTCTAGCATTCAAAGATTGTTCTTTCCACTTGCGTACTTATTTCGAAAGATCATTCCTATCCTCACAAGCAAGAAAGTCTCTAGCTACTTCTCCTTCCATAACATATCCCTCAGGAATAATAGGCAATTCATATATAGGGGAAGTAGGTCTAACATGTGTTTCAAAGTTTTTAGTATCAATAATTTCATCAGTTTCAGAAATATCATCATCTTCAGCATAATCAATAGTACTGGCTCTAGCAAGATGTTTATCAAGTAATTCACCCAATGGCACAATTTCAACATAAGCATCTGTAATGCCCCGGATGTAATACTTTCCCTTTTGGATATATAATATATCTCCGGCTTCATCTAATTCCATTTCGGGTTCTTTGTCTTTCGGGCTTTCGTCGTTTTTGTTGTGTGAGTGTGTGGCATTCATTCATATCATGTAGACATGTGCATTGCATTGCATTTGTGTTGTGGGTTGCATCCGGTTCGTGGTGTTTCTTCCCGTTGTCCGTTTCGCGTTCCGGAGCTCCCTCACGTGTCCGTGACGTCCCGTAGGCCTACTTTGTTGTTCGGGCGTTTTACGTTACCGGTGTGCCGCGAGGTTGTTGTGTGTGTTGTTGTTTTGTTGTGTGCAACCCGCCTCTCAAATCTCGTCTCGTTTGGACTCCGTTGACTTTTCCATCCGTTGTCCGTGTGGGTCCAAAGTGCCTTCACTTCGTGTCCCGGAAATACCCCTACTGCTTTCTTTTATCTCCGTCTGGGCCTTTTAAATCAACCCCCGCGATCGGATCCGTCGGATCGCGATCGGAGGGCTCCTAACGCCCCTAAATCTCCTCCTAACCCTAAAAAACTGCTACATATAGACCCCCCTAGTCTATTTTGGGCAACCCTATCCCCTTCTTCTTCCTCCTCTAGATCCCTTCCTTTTTATTTTTTTTTCTTCAGTCTCCAGATCCGAAATTCTCCAGATCCCGAGGGGATCCAGTTTTCCTTCGAAGGAACTGCCGCCGCAACGTTCGAGGCTTCCTCGACCGGTCAACGCGCCGCATCGCGCCAGCCGGCTTCCGTCGTCGCTCGCCCTGGGCCAGGTCCCAGGGACCACATCGCCCGCGAGGCCAGGCGCATCCCTCCGTTCGCCAGTCCGCCTCGCCAGGCCCGTACGACCGCGCCCCACCGAGGACCGCGCGGATCCGCCGTCGCCAGGCCCCGCTTCACTCCTCCGCGCTCGCGAACTGGGCCTCGCGAGTCGGCCCGCTCCCGCATCCCTCCGTTCTCCAGCCGCCGCCCCAGGCCTCGCTTCGCCTCCTCGCCGGGTGGGCCTCGCCGTCGCCCGTACCAGGCCGCCCAGCTCCGCGGGCCTCCTCACGACCGGCCAGCCGGGCGGGCTCCTGCCGCGTCCAGGCCGCCTCGCCGGGTGGGCCGCCTCCCACAGTCGCCGCCGCGGGCCCAGATCCACTCGCTGGGCCAGATCCGCCGCGCCGGCCTGTTCAACTTCAGATCTGTTTTTTTTTTCCTGGAGAGGTTGACCTAATCCCCCTAAGTCCAGTTTTATCTGTCTGATGCAAACTTTGAACTGCTCTAACTTTGTGCCTGTTGCTCCGTTTTGCGCGTGTAGCATGTCCAGATGTTCGTGGAGATGTCCTCTACGTTTTACCTGTTGTTATCATGCATGTTAGATGTCATCTTGACATTTGTTTTGCTGTTGCAAGAGTGCATCATGATATAAACTGCTGTTATGTGTTATTTTCATGCCACCTTTGACTTGTGATAACTTTTAGCTCGTTTGTCCAAACGATGCAAATGACATGTCCACGTGTTCGTCTTGCCACGAACTACGTGTTGTGTGTGATAGGTTGCATGGTAGATTTATTGTTTCCTTGTTGTCATCGTTGCAAAGTGCCATGTTCACATGTTGTGTTTTTCACTTGTTATGAAATGCCATCTTGTTGAGCTCGTTGCAATCGTTGTGTTCACCTCTATGAGGCATGCTTGTGTGTTTCGGGATCACCTTCATGTGTATGTTGATGAGGTGCTTACCCTTTGCCATGTTTAGTTTCGAGGTGACTTAAACATGCTCTTTTGTGTGCTAAGATGATATTGCTGTTTTAGGACTTAGTGATTTTTCACTAAGTCTGAAATCTGTAACGTTCCGATGCCATGTTCGTGTGATGTTGTAGGACAAAGCATGATAGTTTTGGGGTGGATTTTGATTGTTCCTTGAAGTATATATTGTTGTCTTTCCATCCATGTCCTCACATGTCCATTTGAGTGGCTGTAGCATGTTTATCTTTTGCTCCAAACTTTCAATAAAATTCTGCTGCCAGAATTTTATTGCAAAGTTCAATATGTCCAAGATCATTGCTAGTGATCCGTGACTCCGTTGGGGGTGCACTTTGGACCTAGTTGCTGTACTTTATATCTAGTTTGTGTTCAAGTCCTTTGCCATGCTTTTTGGGTGCTGTAGCTTAATTATGTTGAGCTCCAAAGATGCTATGTTGCTGTAATTTTCAGTTTTCGCTCAAATCTTGTTTCGGGCATAACTTTTAGCCCGTAACTCCGATTTCAGCGAATCTTATATCAAACTTGGGTGTTTTTCTGTGTAGATTAATAATATCAGCTTGTTATCTTGTTTTGAGGTGTTTTGCTTGAGTGATGTTTTACGTGCTCCATGTGCATCTTTAGTGCATCCATCATGCATTCATGTTTTTCGAGTGCGCATTGCATCGTGTTGATTGGTGCTTGGTGTGTTTGTCTTGTTTAGAGCCGGAAGCTGAGACCGGGTTCGAAGTTGAGCACGAGTTTTCCAACGAGGTTGAGCACGAGGACCCTTCTTACGATCCGAACGAATTCTCTTCAGGCAAGATGACCGAACCCCGATAACATTACTATCTTTGCCTATTGCTAGTAGTCTCGATCTATAGTTTTGCCTCGATGCCCATGTTCTTCTTGTCAGCCTCCTACTTGTAACCAATTGCCATGTTTAACCACCCTACCTATGCAAACCGTTGCTTGGCTAAGTACGCTTCGCTCAGCCCTTCTTATAGCGTTGCTAGTTGCAGGTGAAGTGAAGATGCTTGCTTCATGATGAAGTTTGGTTGGGTTATATCACACTATATAAATGCTTTAAATGAAATCATCTATATATTGGCAAGGGTGGAAGGCTAAGCCTTTTGCTTGGTGATTTGTTCCACTCATGCCGTTAGGATCCGTATAAGCCGGTTTTATGTTCCTTGATTATGCGTTCCTAACACGGTTGGGGTGTATGGGACCCCCTCGATAAACCGCTAAGTGCTAAGTCTTTTCCAGCAAGTCCCAACATTGGTACTATTTGCCTAATAACAAACTAAACATGCATAGGGAGTAATTAACCCTCTTTCTTAATCAACAACCCCGGGCCAGTGCTCCACATGAGTGTTGGTCCGAAACGGGGAGTCTGCGGGGCCGCCTCGGGGCAACCCGAGGTATCTGGTATACACCCGTAGAATCGCCCATCCGGTCGTGTCCTGAGACCTAGATACGCGCGGCTATGATCAGGGTGTCGACACGCCGGGAGGATTTGCTGGATTAGCCTTACCTTAGCTTGGTATATCTTGAGCACGGGATTCCGAGAATACTCGGGTCTTCCCACTTTGGAGTTGCGACTCCGCGGATCGTGGGCTTGTAATGGGTCAAGTTGGAACACCCCTGCATGGTTTGAACTTTCGAAAGCCGTGCCCGCGGTTATGTGGCAGATGGGAGCTTGTTAATTCCGGTTGTAGATAACTTGACACAATGTTACTAATACACTACCAGCGTGTGTTCCGTGACTGTCAATTTCCGAATAGGGATTCGGGAGTTGAACACGGAGGGGTTATGCTTGTGAGCTTGTAGCTAGGATCACTTCGTGATCACTTCTCGCCGTTGCCTTCTCTTCTCGCTCTCACTTGCGTAAGCTAGATGCTAGTTGCTGCTGCAGACTTGTTCTTTCTTCAGCCTTTTCCCTCACCCAAAGGCTTAAATAGTTCTGTTACCCGGGAACGGGATTGCTGAGTCCTCTGTGGCTCACAGTTACTTCACACACCAGATGCAGGTCCAGCTGTGAGCTATCCAGGTGATGGCACCGAGCTAGACTGGGAGTACGACGAGGAGCGTAGTCGTTACTACGTGCGCTACCCGGACGATCAGTAGTGGAGTCTCTTACTAGGATTCGATCCGCCTGTGGTTGTTTTATCTGAGTTTGGTACTTTGACATTTGGCTTTTGCCCTTAGAGGGTTGTAGTGATCTTAATGTATGATGTTTGAGACTTGTACTGTTATTCTGTGACGTGGCGATTGTAAGCCAACTATTTTAAGTTTACTATTCCCTCTTTTACATGAGTTGTGCAAAGATTACCAAACTTGAGATCATTCTAGGATGGACTTATGCCTTTAAGTCGTGCCTCGACACGTAGGAGGTATAACTCCATCCTGGGCATTACAAGTTGGTATTCAGAGCCTTCTCCGACCTAGGAGCCCCCACTGTTTGATCGAACCGTTGACGGTTGAGTCTAGGCACACACTGAAAACTTTTTGAGTCCTATATTATATCGGAGAGTAGGATTTCTTTGCTTCTCATCCCTTTTCTCTCTGGTGAGGACTCCTGACGTCTACTCTTGTCTCTCCTATCTTCAAAATTTGCACAATTTTTTTTTTTAGGAATCCCGCGAGTATTCTGGGATTGTTTCGATGTTCTTGTGACAAGGATATTGTTCCCGATGCCTCCTGTTACCGAGGAGTTGAGCTTCGGGGTATCATTGTAACAAGCATATCGCGACAGTACTAAATACTTAAGACGGCCGACATCGAAAATCTCCCCTATACGGCCAGTGGCAAGATAACCCCGACATCACCCAGTACTGGGGAGGTAGTTTGGGAGTATTGCCATAGCTTGTTATAGTGGATGCTTTTCGAAGGTCCGAGGTACACAGTTTCCGAGAAAGACTGGTTATGTGTTGAAGGATGGATACACCTGGATGTAGGTTAGAGTTGATTGCGCGGTGCTTCCCATGTATCCCCAACACCTGATTGCATAACTGGAATCTTTCGGAAAACTATAGGTGGGTTTTATCCAGTAGATCGTAGGCATTCTTCCAACGAATGCAGGTTAGTGAGTTCGGGGTTCGACATTGAGTGAAGGAGTTATATGACCAAGGTTACTATCAGGAGTTGCATCTTAAAGGGTCCTTGGCTATGCTGATCCGGGGATTGCAAAACCTTTTCGTAACGCGTTCATATGCTTTCAGCACAAAGATGTTAGAACGAAACTCCTCTCTTGTGTTTGTTCCTTTCAGTACCTTGTTGTTTATTATTTTATCCTTTTGATCCCTATGTGGCTTCTCGTGAAGACTGATGTTATCAATTAACTGAGAAATTCATTCGTTCCTCTTGTTCGGATGTTTTCATTCGTTCTTATTGTTCGAATGATCATTGTGAAGACTTGTTGCAATTCATTCCATTGATTCAGCTTATTCCTTTTGTCAATCAATTGCTGATTCGTGGTCATCTCTTACAGGATGGCTCCGAAAAAGGTTCCGAATGCCAACCCAGAGGTGGAAGAGGTTCCAGAACGTCCTCCTTCACCTCCTCCTCCGCCTGAGGCTTGGAGAGCAATTATGGAGACTACAGCTCAGAACACTCAGTTGATGATGCAGATGATGCAGATGATGCAAGCTAATCAAGCTAATCAAGCTAATCAGGGCGTTCCAATGAACCAAGGCAACTTCTTCCAGCAGCACCATGCTACCCTCAACCAGTTCTTGGCCAACAATCCTAAAGCTTTCAGTTACTGTGTCGACCCTCTTGATGCTGAGGATTGGTTGACCGATATCAAGAAGCATTTTGAGTGCAGTAACGTGAAAGAAGATGACTATGTGAAGTTTGCAGCCTTCCAACTGAAAGATCAAGCTGCTGACTGGTGGCAGCAGTACAAAGACTCAAGGCCGGGTCAAGTGATCTCATGGGAGAATTTCTGCAAGGATTTCCGCTCGCATCACATTCCTACAAGTGTTATCGAGGGTATGCGTGAGCAATTTCGCAACCTCAAGCAGGGCTCCATGACAGTCTATTAGTATAATGTCAAGTTCCAAAACCTCGCTCGCTATGCAAAGCAAGACATTCCTGATGCAAAGAGTAAAATCTATCAGTTCCGTGGAGGTCTCAAAGATGAACTTCAGCTTGCTCTCACTTTGTTCGAGCCAGACGAATTCGATAAGTTCTATAACATGGCTTTGAAACAAGAAGCAGCTCAGCTTAAGATGGAGGCTTCTAAGAAGAGAATTCGAGATGCTGTTCACTCTTCCTCATCGTCTCAGTTGGCTGCGAAACAACAGAAATTCTGGCTTCCTCCTCCTCCAGTGATTCGAGCTCCATACAACAACTCCAGCAACTTCAACAACTCCAACAACAAGAACTCTAGTGGTCGTGGTTTCTCCCACCCACCCAACCCAAGCAACCAGTCGAAGAAGCAGTTTCAGTCTCAAGGCTCCAAGTCCAGTGGCTCTCATTTCCGTCCTCTCTCTGAAGTGGTGTGCAACAAGTGTGGCCAGAAGGGTCATTATGCCAACAGATGTCCGAATCCGAAGCGTCTTCCTCCTCCTCCACCTATGAGTTCAGCTATTGTCAGGCATGATCCAAAGTCTGCAAGGGTCAATCTGATGAATGCAGCACAAGCAGAGGCTTCTTCTGATGTCATTCTGGGTAACCTTCCAGTGAACTCTATACCTGCTAAAGTGTTATTTGATTCGGGTGCATCATGCTCTTTCATGTCTCAACCATTTGCATCCAAGTATGATGTGGACATCAAAAGTTTGCCAAGGGAGTTATCAGTTGTTTCTCCGGGTAGATTGATGCATTCCAGTATATATGCTCCGGATGTTTCTATTCGCATGGGTGACTATCGATTTTTGGCTTCTCCGGTGGTTCTTGGTAATTCTGACATCGACCTCATTCTCGGAATGGATTGGCTTTCTCAGCATGATGCTCACATTGATTGTGCTCAAAAGGAAGTCAAATTGACTCATTCTGATGAAGATGTGATTATCTTCGCCTCCAGGGATAATACTATTCGGCTTTTCTCTCTTAATGATAAGGGTGAAATTAATGCCATAGAGCAAATTCCAGTGGTGAACGAATATCAAGACGTCTTTCCAGAAGATCTTCCAGGCATGCCTCCACACCGTAAGGTGGAGTTTGTCATTGAACTCGAGCCGGGCACCGAACCTGCTTGTCGGCGTCCTTACAAGCTCTCTCCGGATGAATTGAAGGAATTGAAGAAGCAGCTTGATAAGCAGGAGAGTATGGGTCTCATCAGACCGAGTACATCTCCGTGGGGCTGTGGCGTCTTATTTGTCAAGAAGAAAGATGGCACGGAGCGTCTCTGTGTTGACTACCGGCCATTGAACAAGAAGACGATTAAGAACAAGTATCCGCTCCCCAACATCAACGAACTCTTTGAGCAGCTCAAAGGAGCTAAAGTGTTCTCTAAGCTTGACCTCCGAATGGGCTATCATCAAATTCGCATTCGCGAGGAAGACATTCCCAAGACGGCCTTCAGAACGAGCTACGGTTCATACGAGTATACCGTCATGTCCTTCGGTCTCGCCAATGCTCCTCCTACCTTTTCAAGGATGATGCATTACATCTTCAACCCCTATACTGGAGAATTCGTGCTTGTGTATCTGGATGATATTCTGGTGTTTTCCAAGAATGAAGAAGATCACGAAAAGCACTTGCGTCTGGTTCTTGATCGACTCCGAGAGCATAAATTCTATGCCAAGTTCTCAAAGTGCGAGTTTTGGCTCGATAAGGTTTTGTACCTGGGCCACATTATCTCAGCTGACGGTATTGCGGTTAATCCCGAGAAAGTTGAAGCAATTGTCAACTGGGAAGCTCCTCAGAACGTCAAGCAGCTCCGCAGTTTTCTGGGTCTTGCCAGCTATTGCAGAAGGTTTGTGGAGAACTTCTCCAAGATTGCCAAGCCTCTTTCCAACCTCCTTCAGAAGAATGTCAAATACTTTTGGTCTCCTGAATGTGAAGTGGCTTTCAAAACCCTCAAAGAGAAGCTTGTCTCAGCTCCAGTTCTGACTCCTCCGGATGAAACCAAGCCCTATGAAGTGTTCTGTGATGCTTCTCTTCAAGGTCTTGGTGGTGTGCTTATGCAAGATAAGAAAATTGTGGCATATACTTCTCGGCAGCTCAAGCCCAGTGAGAAGAACTATCCCACACATGATCTCGAGCTAGCAGCGGTGGTACATGCTCTGATTACGTGGAGACATCTGTTGTTGGGCAGAAAGGTCGACATCTTCACCGATCACAAGAGCTAGAAGTACATCTTCACACAGCCGCATCTGAACCTCCGCCAGACTCGTTGGGTCGAGATGATCCAAGAGTACAACCCCAGCATTGAGTACACTCCAGGCAAGGCGAATGTCATTGCAGATGCTTTGAGTAGAAAGGCATATTGCAACAGCCTTCTTATCAAGCCATACCAGCCTGAGCTTTGTGAAGCTTTCAGGAAGCTCAACCTTCAAGTTGTTCCGCAGGGTTTTCTTGCAAATCTCCAAATTGCTCCTACCTTGGAAGATCAAGTCCGTGAGGCCCAGCTCAATGATACCATGGTGAAGAAGGTGAAACATGGGATTGCAAAGGGCACTCCAAAATACAAATGCTTCCGTGTTGATGAGAGAGATACCTTGTTCTTTGAGGACAGACTCGTTGTTCCCAAAGGTGATCTCAGGAAGCTCATAATGGAAGAAGCTCATGACTCTCTCCTTTCCATTCATCCTGGCAGTTCCAAGATGTATCAAGACCTCAAGCAGTCTTACTGGTGGATACGCATGAAAAGGGAAATTGCCCAATTCGTGAATGAATGTGATGTATGCAGAAGAGTGAAAGCAGAACATCAACGTCCAGCCGGTCTTCTCCAACCTCTTCCTATCCCTGAGTGGAAGTTCGACCACATTGAAATGGACTTCGTCACTGGCTTTCCTAAATCCAAGCGAGGCAATGATGCTATCTTTGTGGTGATTGACAAGCTTACCAAAGTCGCTCACTTTCTTCCAGTCAAAGAATCAATCAATGCAGCTCAACTTGCAGAGCTGTACACTTCCAGAATTGTGTCCCTACATGGCATCCCTCAAGTGATATCCTCAGACCGTGGCAGCTTGTTCACATCAAGGTTCTGGGACTCCTTTCAGTCCGCCATGGGCACGAAGATCAGGTTCAGCACTGCCTTTCACCCTCAGACTAGTGGTCAAGTCGAGCGTGTGAATCAGATCCTAGAAGATATGCTCAGAGCCTGTGTCATCTCCTTCGGCATGAAATGGGAAGACTGCCTTCCATTTGCCGAGTTCTCTTACAACAACAGCTTTCAAGCAAGTGCAGGCAAAGCACCGTTTGAAATTCTCTATGGCAGAAAGTGCCGTACCCCTCTCAACTGGTCTGAAACAGGTGAACGCCAACTTCTTGGCAATGACTTGATCTCAGAAGCCGAAGAAATGTGCAAAGTCATACGTGAGAATCTCAAGGCCGCTCAGTCGCGTCAGAAGAGCTACTATGACGGAAAGCATCGTGATTTGGCTTTCGACATCGGTGATCATGTCTATCTCCGAGTTTCTCCGATGAAAGGAACTCAAAGATTCGGTATCAAAGGAAAGCTTGCTCCTAGATACGTCGGGCCTTTCAAGATTCTTGGCAAAAGAGGCGATCTAGCCTATCAGCTCGAGCTCCCTTCCAACTTTGCAAATGTTCATGATGTCTTCCATGTGTCTCAGCTTCGCAAATGCTTCAAGGCACCTGAGCGCATGATTCCGTTTGAGGAGATTGATCTTCAACAAGACCTTTCCTACCGAGAGCATCCAGTTGCAATTCTCGAAGAAACCGAACGCAAGACTCGCAACAAGTCCATCAAGTTTCTGAAAGTCAAGTGGTCACATCACACAGACCGAGAAGCTACCTGGGAACGAGAAGATCATCTTCGTTCCGAGTACCCTTCCTTTTTCCAATCCTAGATCTCGGGACGAGATCTTTTTGTAGTAGAGGAGAGTTTGTAATGCCCCGGATGTAATACTTTCCCTTTTGGATATATAATATATCTCCGGCTTCATCTAATTCCATTTCGGGTTCTTTGTCTTTCGGGCTTTCGTTGTTTTTGTTGTGTGAGTGTGTGGCATTCATTCATATCATGTAGACATGTGCATTGCATTGCATTTGTGTTGTGGGTTGCATCCGGTTCGTGGTGTTTCTTCCCGTTGTCCGTTTCGCGTTCCGGAGCTCCCTCACGTGTCCGTGACGTCCCGTAGGCCTACTTTGTTGTTCGGGCGTTTTACGTTACCGGTGTGCCGCGAGGTTGTTGTGTGTGTTGTTGTTTTGTTGTGTGCAACCCGCCTCTCAAATCTCGTCTCGTTTGGACTCCGTTGACTTTTCCATCCGTTGTCCGTGTGGGTCCGAAGTGCCTTCACTTCGTGTCCCGGAAATACCCCTACTGCTTTCTTTTATCTCCGTCTGGGCCTTTTAAATCAACCCCCGCGATCGGATCCGTCGGATCGCGATCGGAGGGCTCCTAACGCCCCTAAATCTCCTCCTAACCCTAAAAAACTGCTACATATAGACCCCCCTAGTCTATTTTGGGCAACCCTATCCCCTTCTTCTTCCTCCTCTAGATCCCTTCCTTTTTATTTTTTTTTCTTCAGTCTCCAGATCCAAAATTCTCCAGATCCCGAGGGGATCCAGTTTTCCTTCGAAGGAACTGCCGCCGCAACGTTCGAGGCTTCCTCGACCGGTCAACGCGCCGCATCGCGCCAGCCGGCTTCCGTCGTCGCTCGCCCTGGGCCAGGTCCCAGGGACCACATCGCCCGCGAGGCCAGGCGCATCCCTCCGTTCGCCAGTCCGCCTCGCCAGGCCCGTACGACCGCGCCCCACCGAGGACCGCGCGGATCCGCCGTCGCCAGGCCCCGCTTCACTCCTCCGCGCTCGCGAACTGGGCCTCGCGAGTCGGCCCGCTCCCGCATCCCTCCGTTCTCCAGCCGCCGCCCCAGGCCTCGCTTCGCCTCCTCGCCGGGTGGGCCTCGCCGTCGCCCGTACCAGGCCGCCCAGCTCCGCGGGCCTCCTCGCGACCGGCCAGCCGGGCGGGCTCCTGCCGCGTCCAGGCCGCCTCGCCGGGTGGGCCGCCTCCCGCAGTCGCCGCCGCGGGCCCAGATCCACTCGCTGGGCCAGATCCGCCGCGCCGGCCTGTTCAACTTCAGATCTGTTTTTTTTTCCTGGAGAGGTTGACCTAATCCCCCTAAGTCCAGTTTTATCTGTCTGATGCAAACTTTGAACTGCTCTAACTTTGTGCCTGTTGCTCCGTTTTGCGCGTGTAGCATGTCCAGATGTTCGTGGAGATGTCCTCTACGTTTTACCTGTTGTTATCATGCATGTTAGATGTCATCTTGACATTTGTTTTGCTGTTGCAAGAGTGCATCATGATATAAACTGCTGTTATGTGTTATTTTCATGCCACCTTTGACTTGTGATAACTTTTAGCTCGTTTGTCCAAACGATGCAAATGACATGTCCACGTGTTCGTCTTGCCACGAACTACGTGTTGTGTGTGATAGGTTGCATGGTAGATTTATTGTTTCCTTGTTGTCATCGTTGCAAAGTGCCATGTTCACATGTTGTGTTTTTCACTTGTTATGAAATGCCATCTTGTTGAGCTCGTTGCAATCGTTGTGTTCACCTCTATGAGGCATGCTTGTGTGTTTCGGGATCACCTTCATGTGTATGTTGATGAGGTGCTTACCCTTTGCCATGTTTAGTTTTGAGGTGACTTAAACATGCTCTTTTGTGTGCTAAGATGATATTGCTGTTTTAGGACTTAGTGATTTTTCACTAAGTCTGAAATCTGTAACGTTCCGATGCCATGTTCGTGTGATGTTGTAGGACAAAGCATGATAGTTTTGGGGTGGATTTTGATTGTTCCTTGAAGTATATATTGTTGTATTTCCATCCATGTCCTCACATGTCCATTTGAGTGGCTGTAGCATGTTTATCTTTTGCTCCAAACTTTCAATAAAATTCTGCTGCCAGAATTTTATTGCAAAGTTCAATATGTCCAAGATCATTGCTATTGATCCGTGACTCCGTTGGGGGTGCACTTTGGACCTAGTTGCTGTACTTTATATCTAGTTTGTGTTCAAGTCCTTTGCCATGCTTTTTGGGTGCTGTAGCTTAATTATGTTGAGCTCCAAAGATGCTATGTTGCTGTAATTTTCAGTTTTCGCTCAAATCTTGTTTCAGGCATAACTTTTAGCCCGTAACTCCGATTTCAGCGAATCTTATATCAAACTTGGGTGTTTTTCTGTGTAGATTAATAATATCAGCTTGTTATCTTGTTTTGAGGTGTTTTGCTTGAGTGATGTTTTACGTGCTCCATGTGCATCTTTAGTGCATCCATCATGCATTCATGTTTTTCGAGTGCGCATTGCATCGTGTTGATTGGTGCTTGGTGTGTTTGTCTTGTTTAGAGCCGGAAGCTGAGACCGGGTTCGAAGTTGAGCACGAGTTTTCCAACGAGGTTGAGCACGAGGACCCTTCTTACGATCCGAACGAATTCTCTTCAGGCAAGATGACCGAACCCCGATAACATTACTATCTTTGCCTATTGCTAGTAGTCTCGATCTATAGTTTTGCCTCGATGCCCATGTTCTTCTTGTCAGCCTCCTACTTGTAACCAATTGCCATGTTTAACCAACCCTACCTATGCAAACCGTTGCTTGGCTAAGTACGCTTCGCTCAGCCCTTCTTATAGCGTTGCTAGTTGCAGGTGAAGTGAAGATGCTTGCTCCATGTTGAAGTTTGGTTGGGTTATATCACACTATATAAATGCTTTAATTGAAATCACATATATATTGGCAAGGGTGGAAGGCTAAGCCTTTTGCTTGGTGATTTGTTCCACTCATGCCGTTAGGATCCGTATAAGCCGGTTTTATGTTCCTTGATTATGCGTTCCTAACACGGTTGGGGTGTATGGGACCCCCTCGATAAACCGCTAAGTGCTAAGTCTTTTCCAGCAAGTCCCAACATTGGTACTATTTGCCTAATAACAAACTAAACATGCATAGGGAGTAATTAACCCTCTTTCTTAATCAACAACCCCGGGCCAGTGCTCCACATGAGTGTTGGTCCGAAACGGGGAGTCTGCGGGGCCGCCTCGGGGCAACCCGAGGTATCTGGTATACACCCGTAGAATCGCCCATCCGGTCGTGTCCTGAGACCTAGATACGCGCGGCTACGATCAGGGTGTCGACACGCCGGGAGGATTTGCTGGATTAGCCTTACCTTAGCTTGGTATATCTTGAGCACGGGATTCCGAGAATACTCGGGTCTTCCCACTTTGGAGTTGCGACTCCGCGGATCGTGGGCTTGTAATGGGTCAAGTTGGAACACCCCTGCAGGGTTTGAACTTTCGAAATCCGTGCCCGCGGTTATGTGGCAGATGGGAGCTTGTTAATTCCGGTTGTAGATAACTTGACACAATGTTACTAATACACTACCAGCGTGTGTTCCGTGACTGTCAATTTCCGAATAGGGATTCGGGAGTTGAACACGGAGGGGTTATGCTTGTGAGCTTGTAGCTAGGATCACTTCGTGATCACTTCTCGCCGTTGCCTTCTCTTCTCGCTCTCACTTGCGTAAGCTAGATGCTAGTTGCTGCTGCAGACTTGTTCTTTCTTCAGCCTTTTCCCTCACCCAAAGGCTTAAATAGTTCTGTTACCCGGGAACGGGATTGCTGAGTCCTCTGTGGCTCACAGTTACTTCACACACCAGATGCAGGTCCAGCTGTGAGCTATCCAGGTGATGGCACCGAGCTAGACTGGGAGTACGACGAGGAGCGTAGTCGTTACTACGTGCGCTACCCGGACGATCAGTAGTGGAGTCTCTTACTAGGATTCGATCCGCCTGTGGTTGTTTTATCTGAGTTTGGTACTTTGACATTTGGCTTTTGCCCTTAGAGGGTTGTAGTGATCTTAATGTATGATGTTTGAGACTTGTACTGTTATTCTGTGACGTGGCGATTGTAAGCCAACTATTTTAAGTTTACTATTCCCTCTTTTACATGAGTTGTGCAAAGATTACCAAACTTGAGATCATTCTAGGATGGACTTATGCCTTTAAGTCGTGCCTCGACACGTAGGAGGTATAACTCCATCCTGGGCATTACAGCATCATTCATAACAGAAGTGGCATCATCAATATCATGCGACATATCATAATCAATAGCATGTGTAGGTGTCGCAAGTTTACTCAAAATAGATGGTGAATCAAGTGCAGAGCTAGATGACAGTTCCTTACCTCCCCTCGTTCTAGAGGGAACGATCTTTTTTCTATCATCCTTTAGTGGCCTCATAGTGATCAACAGATATAAATCCCAACTAACTCAAAGAACAGAGCTATGCTCCCCGGCAACGGCGCCAAAAAAAGGTCTTGATAACCCACAAGTATAGGGGGTCGCATAAGTTTTCGAGGGTAGAGTATCCAACCCAAATTTATTGATTGGACACAAGGGGAGCCAAAGAATATTCTCAAGTATTAGCAGCAGATTGTCAATTCAACCAAACCTGGAAAACTTAATATCTGCAATAAAGTATTTAGTAGCAAAGTAGTATGGAAGTAACGGTAACGGTGGCAAAAGTAGCAGTAGCATTTTTGTAATGATGATGACAGCAGCAGTAACGAAAGTAACAAAGCAGTATCAATATGGAACTAACTCGTAGGCAATGGATCGGTAATGATAGGTGTCGGATAATACTCATCATGTAGCAGTTATAACCTAGGGTGACACAGAACTAGCTCCAGTTCATCAATGTAATATATGCATGTATTCTGAATATAGTCATAAGTGCTTATGGAAAAGAACTTGCGTGACATCTTTTGTCCTACCCTCTCGTGGCAGCGGGGTCCTAATGGGAACTAAGGGATATTAAGGCCTCCTTTTAATAGAGTACCGGACCAAAGCATTAGCACTTAGTGAATACATGAACTCCTCAAACTATGGTCATCACCGGGAAGTGTCCCGGTTATTGTCACTCCAGGGTTGCCGGATCATAACACGTAGTAGGTGACTATTGACTTGCAAGATAGGATCAAGAACACAAATATATTCATGAATACATAATAGGTTCAAATCTGAAATCATGGCACTTGGGCCCTAGTGACAAGCATTAAGCATAGCAAAGTCATAGTAATATCAATCTCATAACATAGTGGATACTAGAGATCAAACCCTAACAAAACTAACTCGATTACATGATAAATCTCATCCAACCCATCACTGTCCAGCAAGCCTACGACGGAATTATTCACGCACGGCGGTGAGCATCATGAAATTGGTGATGGAGGATGGTTGATGATGACGATGGCGACGATCTCCACTCTCCGGAGCCCCGAACGGACTCCAGATCAGGTCTCCCGATGAAGAATAGGAGGTGGCAGCGGTTCCGTATCGTAAAACGCGATGGGATCTTCTCTCTGATTTTTTTCTCCCCAAAAGAGACTATATGGAGTTGAGGTTTACGTCGGTGGAGCTCCAGGAGGCGCACAAGGTAGCCGACGCGTCCCCCACCCTTGTGGCCAGGGTGTGGGCCCCCTCCGGTATTTATTTCTGTCAATATTTTTTATATGTTCTGAAAATATTCTCCGTGAAGTTTCAGGTCATTCCGAGAACTTTTATTTCTGCATAAAAATAACACCAAGGCAATTCTGCTGAAAACAGCGTCAGTCCGGGTTAGTTCCATTCAAATCATGCAAATTACAGTCCAAAACAAGGGCACAAGAGTTTGGAAAAGTAGATACGATGGAGACATATCACTATCTATGTTTGTGTTTTAATGCATGCTACTTTCGGTTGAACCTGCTTTGAACTTAATCAAATTGAAGTTTACAATGTTAAGTTTAGGAGATCGACTAGAAAAGTCCAAAAATTGCTGGAGTGTACATATATATATCCACTAAGGGTTTTAGTCCTTTAACTTTTAAAGGATCGGCTAGAGATGGCCTTATGACTTGTTTATTTCAGTTCTTCACAATGTGATGCTCTATATGTGCAACTATTTTTCGTGCAGTTCAATTTCATCAATAACAGTTTCAACAATACCACTATGAATTACGATATTTGGTTGTTGTTAAGGATATTACAGTTTACATTCCTTTTTATTTTTTTAACAATAACTAGTGTACTTTAGACCTGCACAATATCAGTTTGAATGACTATTTGCTTGTTTTTAAATGTTATGCCTGATGCAGTTAACACATATTTCCACTTATTGTTTTGCTTAACTAGCATGCTTAAGCCTGCACACTGGGGCTACATAACAACATGCATTGTACTGAATGAATAAATATGCAATCCCAGGCTACATAGCAACAAGGAAGAGTTTACCTTTATGTTCTGATGATGTCTAGATATACATATAATAAAATCTTATATAATGTGATGGGGGGAGTGTTGTACTATATCATTTTCCATTTTTTGTTTAGCTTCTAATATTAACTTGGTACTTTTAGGTACATATGTCATTGCCAAAGATCCACACATCGACCTTTTCTGCGTATGGGGCAATGAGATATTCATGAACCAACATCAAGTGAGGAAACTGATAAAGATTGTTATTAAAATAGGTCAAAAAATGTCAATCGAACTATTTGTTTGCACTTAATGCAAGACAACAATGAACTGCAGGATGGTAAGTAAGAACCATGTAGCATTATTTTTACTGCCCGTAATGAGTTGTGTTAGATGGCAATGTCTGAATCTTTTTTCCTTTGAAGTGGATCCTGAAGTAGTTTACTAAAGATTACCTCTCAAACTACATGATTGGCGGCCGGCCATCACAAGGGGTTGGACTAGAGTCGTGCGTGCCTTCTGCATCCAGGAGAGCACAATAAGGCCATTCGGCTCCACCTTGTTCAGCAACCAGAATGCACATCGCCTCTTTCTTTACCACTGTAATAGTAAAGTATAAAACCCTGGTTCATCATTTTTTATTTGGTGCTTATGTAATTCTTAAACATATGTACCTGTGAATCGAATAATGCATTTCTTGTTTCAACCTCATGGATATGAATAAAGCTATAGCCTACTTTCAAGTTTAAATTAGGTATAATTTTAAATAGCAGCAATTAAATTAGGGCGAAATTACAGTGTGTAGGTCATTACGGTGCACAAGGTTAATAAAGCACAGCGTGTGCGATGTACATCATAATCCGACACGGTTCACGGAGAGGAAACATGTATAACAATGCACACAGTTGCCGTTTGCAAAGCGTGTGTGATATCATACATTATCACATATGATGCGGGAAAACTAAATGTGTGTGATTTTCTACCTATCGTACACGGTTTATAATCATGAACTGTTTGTGATGTGCCAGGCATCGTAAACGCAGAGCCAGTTTGGTACGTGCCTGGAAAACTCTCATGCATGGAATCTGCCTGGATTTAGGTAAAACCACAAAACTCCGACTACGATGGCAATGCGAGCACAAACGAGTAGTAACGATGAAGCGTTTGGCATATTCGAGATATCGGAAACAGTTATATAGGGACAACTATATGCATCAAGGCTCCCTATCCCCGACGGTTTCTGGGTTGTGTGGGAAGAACCCCCCTATCGCCCACACTCACTTGGCGATGGTTCCCAATGCCGTCGCGGAAAGGGGTTAAAAACCGTTTGTATAGCACCGACGCGTACAAGTGTCTGGTGCTTCCCAGTTCTCCGAATGTCCGGTGTTCTCCGGATGTCCGATAGCATGCCACATAACATATATTCTCGGATTTCTGGTCCTTCCGGCTGACCGGCTTCCGGACGTCCGGTGGTGACCGGTCATCCGGTGCCACTTCACATAGCCAAAATTATCGGAAGGATGTCCTCTCCGACCGGCATTCTTGGACGTCCGCTCCTTGTGCTCTTTTCCTCTACTGTTGCGCTAGATCACTGTCTTTTCCTGATTGTCGGACGGTCGACGCCTGTCGAACGTCCGGTCCAACTTTTCTGTCCGAACGTCTGGTACCTGTCAGACGTCCGACGTCTGTGCAGAATAAGTGACCTCCAACGGCCACTTTTGTACTATGACTATAATATCCTTCTCCCACCTCGTGTGGGGGTTGTCCAACACAATGAAAAGATTCCAAGAACACCTTTCTCTCTCACTCTCTCTTGCTTTCACCAAATCCTAGATCCCAAGAGCATCTGTGAGGATTCTTGAGTGTTGTTCCAATCAAAAGATAGATCGTCCCTCTCTCCTCCTCTCAACCAAAGAAATTTGTGATTTGAGCAAGTTTCGCGTGGTTCCCTTGATCTTGTTACTCTTGGAGGTTGGAGACTCGTAGGCGGTAGGAGTCTTTCGGTGAGGAATCAAACCATTGTGATTTCCCCCGGAAAGTTTGTGAGGGTTTAGAGACCACCCCAAGGTCTACCACTAGTGGTTGAGAATCGCCTTCGTGGTGATATCTCAAAGAAAGAATAGGGTGAGCCTTCTGGCGTTGGTGTGCCTTCGTGGTAACATCCACCTCTCTAAACTGTGACGTAGATTCCCTCCAAGGAAGTGAACATCGGCATACATCCTCGTCTCTCGGAATTGCGGTTATTCCTAACCCTAGATCCCTACTTGTGGTTAATTGTCTCTAAGTCTTTAATTGTCTCATATTGTGCTTGTGTACCCATACACTTGTGGTACTTGTTTACCTTGCTTAGCTCTTATTACCATACTCGCAATAGTTAGGCTCGCCTTCATATTCCGCATTATTGCCTAAAATTGCTAAGTAAGAATTAAAATTTGTTATTATACCTATTCACCCCCCCTCTAGGTCCATCTCGATCCTCTTCAATGGGTTATCAATGTATCTCTCCTCTATTTGATCTTCAATACATTCTTCTTTTCGGAGATCGATTCGATGTAATCCATTTGCAGTGCGTTTGTTGGGATCTAATGAGTTGTGGGTTTATGATCTGATTATTCATTAAAAGTAATTGAGTCTTTTCTAAACTTTATTAGGTGTGATTTTATAGCCTTCTATTTCTCTTCGATCTATCCATTTATTTTGGCCATTTAGATTAATTTATCTTCAGTGGGAGAGGTGCTTCGTAGTAGGTCCAATCTTGCGGTGTTCTCACCCTGTGACAAGAGGGGTAGCGAGGCGCGTATTTATATTGTTGCTACTAAGGTTGGGGCTTAATCATATTAATTGATGCTTCTTTGTCTACATTACGTCATCATGCTCCACGCATTACTATATTTGTTATGAACTTAACACCTCAAGATGCATATTGGATAGTGGTCGAGGGGTGGAGTAATAGTAGTATATTTAGTAAGATTAACAGTCTACTTGTCTCGGACATAATGCCTATATATTGATTAAGCCATGAATAACGTCATAACTATGCGTTTTTCTATCACTTAACCAACGGTAATTTGTTTACCCACCGTTACTACGCTCATGAGAGAGGTGGCTCTAGTGAAAACTATGCCTCCCGGATCCATTCACTTCATATTACTAAAACCCTAAATTACTTGATGTAATTTTATTTTGCAATTTATCTATCTATCACTATCAGAATTTGTCCTTACAATTAACGACTACAAGGGGATTGACAAGCCTCTTGCCCGTGTTGGATGTGAGTATTTGTTTTGTGTGTGTGTGTGTGCAGCTATTATTGATATTTGTTTGTGTGAGTCTCATACTGATGCGATAAATCTTAGTTCTTAACTGAGAAAAATAATTCCTGCTACTATACTACATTATCCTTCCTCTTCGGGGAAATCCAAATGCTTATCACAAGTAGCAAAAAAATTGAGCGGGTTCCTTGTGGGGGAGAAGAGGGAGGGAAGTGTTAGGCCCAAGGTTCCTTGGGGGGGAGAAGAGGGAGGGAAGTGTAAGGCCCAAGGCCGAAGACCAGTAAGAGAAATGAACCCTAACAGAAAGGGGGAATTAGTTTGCTATAAGTGCAGGTACACGAAATCACTAATTGAGGAGTACTCGTTGCAAAGTCACTCAAACTCCCCCGGGTTGCGACAAGTGGCGCACATGCAGCGCGCCACTTGTCGCAACCTGAGGGTTTTCCCTTTTTCGTAGATCTGTTTATTTAAAACGTTTTATCTCTCAAACCGTACGTCCAAATCTCGAACCGCTTTCACCGTTGGATTCCTCGCGTCGAGATCTTCAAAATAGATCTCATGTTGATACGTTTTGACGAACTTTTTTTTTTCATGAGAAAAACCAGACGAAAAAACCGAACCGGAAGCATGGGTTTTTTTCCCTTTCCGAAAGAGGCATGCCCGTGCCTCTCACAAAATCACAACCGTGCCTCTTGCGGAAGCAAAACCGTGACTCTTACGGAAGGAAAAAAAGAAGAGAAAACGCGTTTTTTCGTTTCCGAGGAGGCACGGCCGTGACTCTCGCGAAAGCACACCCATGCCTCTCGCGAAAGCAAAACCGTGACTCGCGCGAAAGGAAAAAAAAACAGAAAACACGGTTTTTTTTCCGTTTTCGAGAGGCACGGCCGTGACTCCTGCGAAAGCATAACCGTGCCTCTCGCGGAAGCAAAAACGCGACTCTCATGAAATGAAGAGGCACAACCATGACTCTCGCTAAAACACAACCGTGCCTCTCGCGGAAGTAAAACCGTGACTCTCGCGAAAAAAACAGAAAACATATTTTTTTTCTGTTGCTAAGAGGCACGACCGTGACTCCCGCAACAGCAAAACCGTGCCTCTCGCGGAAGCAAATCATGACTCTCGCGAAAGGGAAAAAATAAAACACAAATTTTAACAACAAAAAAAAAATTTTGATTTTTTTTTTTCGAAAAGCTAAGGAAGACCGGTGGAAAACCAAAACGTCGAAAAAACCCCGAAAAAAACCGTTTAAAAAGCCGAAAACGCGTGCGGAAAAATAAAAAGACAAAATTCGGAGGGAGCGCGCGACACGTGGCGAATGGCTTAGAGCGCGTCAAATAGCGATGATCGTTGCGAGGCTCCCGAAGGTGCGCTCGTTAATTAATTGCTCTCGCAAGTACAAGGAGCCCACATCATTTTTATACGGGCCGATCCATATAAGCATCTCACCTGATCGTGCTTTTGGGAAGCTTATGGGTAAGTTTTCCCCCATGTTTTCTTCTTCTGTGGTTGTTGTGAGGTTTTCCTTTTTTTCCCATTTATCTTTGTTTTTACAAAAAAAATGCATGATTGTTTTTTAAAAAGTTTATGCGTTCCAAAAATATTTTCATGACATTTGTATTAACATTTAAAAAAAATTGCACGGCTGAAATGAAGTTTCATACCATTCAATAAAATGGTGAACGTGTATCTGAAAAGTGTTTAACATGTGTTAAGAAAAGTGTTCAAAAAAGGTATTTAAAAAGATGTACATCAGGTATACAAAAATGTTTCATGTGTATGCGAAAAATGTAGAACGTGCATTGGAAAAAGGTAGTCACGTATCTAAAGAAAGGAAAACAAATACCCTCGAGAAAACCAATAAAGAAACACTGGACCGTCCCATTCGCCGCGCATTGTAGGTAGGCGATCGAGTGCTACATATTGCAGCCGGCGCACACGGCTTGAATCAAACAAAATGGATTTATTTTTATTTTTAGGGTAAAGAACATTTTACAAACCAAACCAAATGGAATGAATAACGGAAGAGAAATGGGCCTGCTTTCTTCTTTAGGCCCAGCCTGGGGAAAGGCTAAGATAGTCCATGCCTCCATGGCCTCCCCTAAATTGCAGCACAGAGTCCTCCTCCACACGATCCCTAAAAAAACACGAAACCCTAGCGCCGAATCGCGATCCCCTTTCCCTTGGCCGTCACCACGATTCCACCCCCTGTGACCGCCGATCTGGTGCCGATGGCGCAGAAGAAGCGCCTCCGCCGTAGTAGGTCTCCTCGCGAAGGATCCTCCCGCCGGCGCCGCGGTGAAGATGGCGCATCGTTGTCTGGATCCCTTGTCGAATCGGATGGCAGCAGCGGCACGACTTCCGGCGCACCGTTGCCGGAATCCCTCGACGATCCGTCGGACACCCGGTCGTCTCGCAAGTACGAGTCCAGGTACCATGAGATGCTCTCCTCGCGCCTCGCTGTGCTGCGTCTACCAGCCTACGCCGACTTCCAAGGCCCAGATCTCCCTTCTGATGAAACTGTCGAAGCCCTCGTTCGTCCTTTTTTCTATGATGACCGGCTGCGGGCTGCTCTGGTACAATACCAAGTCCACAAGTTGTTGAACCGACCAGAGGATGATGTCCATGGACGAGATGGAGATTCTGGAGAAATTGATTCGTCCTCCTCACTCATGGATGATATCCCCGACGAGGAATTCCAGGCAGACGTTGCACGGCTCAGGTCTCACATAGTACATGAAGTTGACACCGAGGATAGGTTGGATGAAGAGGAGTCCAACAGGCTCAGTCACAAGTACGCACGATACCGCCTCAAAGCTTGCATGGTAATTAGTCTCTCTCACCTTCAATCCAATCCAATGCTCCTCCTGCATGCCTGTCAATGTCTGCCTAATCTATCTATCTAATGTCATATATACCTTACTTATCTCTGTCCTTGTGTCTGCCTAATCTATCTATCTAATGTCATATATACCTTACTCATCTCTGTCCTTGTGTCTGCCTAATCTATCTATCTAATGTCATATATACCTTACTCATCTCTGTCCTTGTGTCTGTGTACGCAGTTGCTGAAAGGAGTGCGTATTGACGATGCTGCATTCGACCGCGACTACCCTCCAGGGCTTGCCTTGGACAACCACCGTCTTTACCTGAGAGATCAAGCCTTGGGCTGGTGGTTTGACTTGGGCGTCTCTACACCCGCGTCCTTGAGCGACTATCAGCGGCTAGTCCCTTGTAATGAAGTAAGTATGTATGTACTACCGCTGTAAACAAATATCACTTATTTTGGGACGGAGGGAGTATTTGTTTACAAAGGGGGTATATGTATATCCATTACTTTCAGCTCAGTAATGCGTCTAGATTTCTTCTTCTCTTTATCTTTGAATGGGTGGCAGCAGTTACTTGTTTAATCTGTCCTTTGGAAGTATATATGAACACTTGAGGCAATATCAATGCATTTCCTTGATTCTTTTTAGCTTGGCTTTATGCGAGCTAGTAACCTATGTTTTTAAGGCGACGCTTTGCTTCAAGGCGCTGGGG
>LR738714.1:767767900-767784881 GCA_902687465.1 Secale cereale | reverse complement strand
CCCAGGCTGCCCTTCGGACGCAGTGTTGTTTCCGTATCGCTGATTTTTTATATAATTTTTCTGGGCAGTTCTCGAAACGTGAAAACCTGAAATACAAAAACAGCCGAAAACAGAAACTGGCACTGGGGTGCACTGGATTAGTAAGTTAGTCCAAATATGATCAAAAGTGTATGGAAGTGTATGAATATCATAGCAATATCACCCAAAAGTGGCATGGAGCAAGCAGAAATTATAGATACGTTTTGGACGTATCAAATGCGCATGGGAGGGTAATCGATTACCCCTGCCACTGTGGATCCGCGCGGGGCCCGAGGTCCTTAGTGGCGGGCCCCGGCCCACTGTTACGTCCTGTCACGCGTGTGGGCTGGCAGGCCGATGCGACAGGACGGTGATGCGTGGGCGCGGTCAACGGTCTGCGGGCCTGTTCGACTTTCCGCTGACCAGGCGGCGCCTTCCCGCCGAAGGTTCTGTGACGGCGATGCGGCTGCCAGGGGCCGGCTCCAGCAGCGCAGAGCCGGCTGTCGGCAGACGGACTCCTTTAGCAGACAAGTGACAGACGATGAGCATGCTTGAGGGGAGAAGCTGCTGGAACCCCTCGGCATCTCCAACGCCCGCATCGGAGTTCCACCAGCTTCGGGGACTACTGTCGGAGATATTGACCATGGGTACCCTCGGCGACTACCCTTGGTATTTTAAGACAAATGACAGCCGCTTGGTCAGCTGCGGCCGTCTGCTCCTCGAGCCGCCTCCTAGGGTAGCCTGCCCTAGGAGCCGGCTGCCAGCAGACGGCAGGGACCCAGCAGGCGGCAACACCAACAACACCAGCTAGCAGACGGCCCCGCACTCCTCCCTCAGGGAACACGCCGAGGGGGGTCCCAGCGTGGCGGGGGCGTGGTACAGGAGAACATGTCCTTAGAAGATCTGTAAGGGTGTGGCTACAGTGGCCGTGTACCTTATAAATATCCCTTAGGCGGCGGGTCACTGTAGCCACGAAGCTCGTGGCCAAGCAACGGTCGAAGGAGGCCACGATCCCACTACCTGCAAACGGCGGGGCCAGCAGGCGGCTGGCCCCATCGGTCAGCGGGTAAGCTCACGAACAAGCAGCCCCTGGCAGGCGGCCAGGGGAGACGGCCGTTTGGTAGTAGACGGCGAACCCCACCCTAGAAGCCCGAGCCTCATCAAGACGACGGGACGGGGCGAGGCGGCAGCATACGGCGAGGGGCGATGGCACTGTAGCCATCTCCTTTCTGACAAGGCTGTCGTCAGCAAAAGCACCCCATAGTGAAAGACAATCACGAGGGGCCCGTAGGCGGCGGGCCCCAGCAGACAGGCGGCGAGGCCGGCGCCAGAAGACACTGATGGCTGGGGGCCACGCCGTCGAATTCACCATTGTACCCCTGAGGGGTAGGCCTATATAAACCCTCCAGGTCCTCCATGAGGGGGGGGGGTTGGTTATTAGAAGATCACAAGATAAAACCCTAGATAAAGAGAGGAGGTGAGCGAGCCTTGTTCATCCTCTTCCTTTGGACCTCACAGCTCAAGGAGCAATCTGGTAGCTACTCTAGTAATATCAGTCATGACGCGGAGCCCCGCAGAGCAGGATTAGGGGTGTTATCTCCTCGGAGAGCCCCGAACCTGGGTAAGATTCGTAGGCGTCTTAAGTATCGCTTTATCCCGCTTCCCGAGCCTGACGACGTTCTTTTGACCCCATGCATGATAAGCCATCCGTTGACATTTGTCCTCCCAAAACCCCGACACCCGTTCCCATTTCATCCGGAACAGCGACTGCTCGTGCAGTGCCACCAGCTCGTCGGCTCCGCGGACATACCTGCCATCCACGGCGGCGGACGGAGCATGCAGTGGTCGGCTCCGGCAGCTGCGCGCGGAGCTCATCACATCACACTCCATGAAGGTGTTGCGGACCTGTTGAGCAACTCGCCTGGACCTCGTCGGCTCTCCGCCCAGCAGTGGTGCGGCCGAGCTTGGGTGCGCCGCCGCTGCCTCCGCGCTGGTCCTGGATCCTAGACGTCGGGCCTCCCCGACCTTCGATCCCCTTGCTTCAACGGCGGCGGCACCGTGTCTGTCTAAGGCTTCGACGGCAGCAACCACGTCCACCTCGACGTCATGTGCTTCGGGGGTGGTGGCACTTCCTCTCCTCGTGCGGCGGATCAGGGATGTACCCCGGCGGCGGTTGCGGCGGTCTGATCCACTAGGATGATGAAAAATTGTGGATCAAGTTCTGGAACTCCTGGTCTTGACCGACGCCCTCTTGCTCCGGTCGCCGACCCAGCAACCAGATCGTGGGTGCCATCCTGCCCTAAGATTACATGCACTAACTGTCTCTCCTTGATTTCTCAAAGTCCCGATCTGTTACCTACTCGGATCAGTCTGATTCCCTCAAAAAAAAAAAAGTCCCGATCTGTTTCAGCAAAACTATCTTCTGTCTATTTGATACTGCTCTGTTTTGGTCAACAGCTTTAACCTATTGTAATTGCTCTCATTCTGGAGCGAGGTCACTATTGACAAGTCATTGTAGTGCTGCTACTGCATTAATCTTAGCAGTGAAGCTATGGTCTGTTCTTTGGTACAACAATGAAATGTCAATATGTTATTCTCCTTTTATGCTTTGTGTCAGTGCACTGTGGTATGACACCAACATTTATTTGGCACCTACTCCCTCCGTTCTAAAATAGATGACCCAACTTTGTACTAAAGTTGGTACAAAGTTGGGTCATCTATTTTGGAACGGAGGGAGTACATTGCATCGACAAATTTGTCAGCTTACAGTTTGTACCATCGACAATTTTCACGCTTTACACCTGCAGCTGTATCGCTATACTATAAATATGTTTTGATGTCTAAAATGGTGTTGGTACTGAACCTAACTGATAATGTATTTGGAGTATGTTTTCTGTAGAATTAGTACCAGAGTTCTATTTGTATTATTAATAGTCTAGAGCAGAATGAGGGCAACCCATCGACCCCCGCGTCGTCTCTCTGGCGACACAGGGGGATCCACTCCGGCGCCGCCTCCTCTTCCCCCACTCCTCCCCCTCACCTCGCCGCCACCTGAGGAGCCCGCCGGCGAAGCCTGGTCAGGCTCCAGGGAGGGTGGCGGCGGGGCATCTCCCTGCGACGGGTCCTGGCGGGGGCTGCTCCGGCGGCTCTGGCTCCGGCGCTGGCTTGCGCGGGAGGGCTAGCCCGCCGAGGATCTGGCGGGCGAGGATGAGCTGCGGCTCAGCGGAGCGCACTTGAGGCCCGAGCGCTAGCGTAGGCTGCGGGCGGCGGATGGGACTCCGGGCGGCAGCCTTGCCCCCGGCTCCGGCGTGGCCTGGGCGTGGACGGCGTGCGTTCGCGCGGCAGCGCTCAGCTCCTGGATGCGCGCGTGGGGAGCGGATCGACGGCTGGGCGTGGCAGCGGCTGGCGCGGTCACCGGCTGGGCGTGGCGGCTGGCTGCTCTGGAGTGCGAGGTGCGCTGCAGGTGGAGATGCTGCTCTGCTGCTCCGTCCGTGCGGCTTCGATCTGGATCTGGTGTGAGCTAGCTCCTCGATCTGGGCGCTGCACTTCGCATTGCGGCTTTGGTGGCTGCGGTGGTGGTGGTCGCGGTGGTGGACAGCTGCTGCGGCCAGGGGGGCGGTGCGTGTCTGCTCATGGTGGATCGTGGGATCCCGTGGCTGATTGAGGTCGGCCTCGGCAGGTGTTGGTTGATGGGCGGCGGTCGGTTGCTGTAGGTGGCCATCTCCGGGAGAAATCCTTGCTCCGGTCTTCTTTGGAGCCGGTGACGGCGGTGCCCGCGGGTGCCGCGATCTTTCTTGTAAGCGTCATCGTGGAGGTGCTTCTGCTTCTCCCCACGGCTTTGGCTCCGGAGGGAAACCTCAGATCCGCTGGATCGGGCGATGGAGGCGTCTTCGCGTCTTTCTCCTCCTTGGGGGCATCGTCTCGGAGCCGGCAACGACTGGGAGACCGGTGGATGGCGGCATCTTCGCTGCGTGGGTTGCGGCATCTTCACCGCGTGGTTTGGTGAGGCGGCCTTTTCGGGGGCGCTGATTTCTGTTTGGCAACGATGATGGCGTCGAGAGGAACTCTGGTCGCTGCTCGGGCTTCGGTAGTCGGATCTTCCCGGCGTGTCCGAGGTGCTCTTTAGGGCACGATCGGTGCAAGTCCTGCATATTCTCCTTGTGATGATCATCGTCAGAGTCGGAGTTGTCGGTTGTTCGCGCGTGTGGCCTTCTGTTGGCATGTGCCGTCATGGTTTCTGTGCAGCTGTTTGCGGGTTGGCTTTGACGATGAAGGTCTACGGTGAAGTCGGAGTCGCCCGTTCGGAGGTAGCCGGTGATGACGATGACGCTTGCGACTATTCGGCGGATGTCCTTTCCTCTTTGTAGCTCTGTGATCCCATGTCGGTGGCCAGGTTGGCCGGTGGTACCCCTTTTTGTGGGTTGGTTTGTATCAGTTTTAGCCCGGTTTTCCGGCCGTCAATTAACCGGGCAATTCTCTCTTCTTAATTAATGAAAATGACAAGTCTTTTGCCTCGTTTAAAAAAAGAGAGCTGATAATTAGACCATAGAGTCGCTGTTGATTTGGTTTATTCCTTGGCAGATCATGCAATAGCTGTAAGCACACATTTACGTACTTTATCTTATTATAAAAACTGAACGAAAATATAGCAGCAATACTTTTCATGACATAGTGTTATCTGTGCAAGAAAATTGCTTGATTGATTATTGATCAATATAAGCAATGTATCATGTAGGTTTTGTTCGATCCTACACTTAAAGAAAATCATACTGAAGATCTGAGCTGAAGTGTTCCAACAGCTGAAGCACCAGCTCAAGATGAAAGGAACCTCTTAATATGATTGTAGTTCCATTCCGTAAAGTGCAGTTAGAATATGGAATCCACCTCAAACTCGGTATAAAAAACAGAAAACATATGGAATTTTGCTCTATCAGGTAGCCATTTGGTTGTTCAATCCATCCATAGTTACAATTTAAGATATAGTATTATTGAATTTCCTTATTTTGTGAATACAAGTCTGAACTTTTAGGACATCCGACACATGAGTTTGAACATCCAATTATAGTGCTACTAATTCTGGGTGCCTACATCATGCAATACTACGGATGCTGCTCAACATGGCAAAGTTGGATTTTTTTAATTCCTTTTTCAGATTAGAATCACTTTAGCAATGCCATATAGACAATACAAGATGTGGCAAAGTGTTGTATTCAATAGAGATTACAGTGATAAATTGGTGAAATTAGTTTGCTCTCTGATCTCTGTTAGCTTTAACTCGCTAGGAAGTCATGTAGTCCTATTTTTAGTACTAGGAGGAAAACGAATATTAAATCTATGCCATCCAGTGAATTGATCTCTGTTGTGCTGGGGCAAACTAAACCAGAGCAAGCACTTACTCAAGGCAAGGAGCAGTGCTCGTACTTGCTCATGGTTGAGGTAGATTCAGGTTAAATTTTATGTGTTGATTCCCTTCTCTTGCACATGTCTAGGTCTTTGTGCCTGATCAAGCTGTTCTTTGACAAGTACTATCTTTGAGTGATGCCATGTTGGTAATAAAATACTATATAACTCACATTTCTTATATGTTCCTTTTTCATTTTTGTTCTTTCATTTGAAAGCTCATATGGTCAATTTTGGAGGCAACTACATGTATATACTGCTGATGTTACATGTAAACAAATTCGATGCTTTCATGCATATGACCGTGCACATCACCGAACCCTTTCATGCATATGGTCAAATAGTTTTTCGTGTTCTAACTCTCTGGGATAGTCTGCAGTTATTTGGTTCATCGTCGCGCCTCAAGTTTCCAACAGCGCCGTGGCTGTACACCGTCGACTTCGCCGGAAATCCGTCTGCACATACTCTACTGTCCACCGAAACTTTGTCTGACCTGAGGTACATACTACAGTGTCATCGATTTGTATCTGTCATCAACTACTTACTTCTTAAGTATGTATGTCATCAACTATACTACTTATTAAAAGGGAGAAAGGGAGGATATGTTAGAGCTAGATGAAACAATAGCCATGTGAAAGAGAGGATTCTGCTTTCTATGTGAGTATCTTGGTGCATGCTTGTTTCTGAAAAAAAATGCAGAGGTCATGAATGAATTAAAACATGCTCTCTGATGTTTTCAGTTAAAAGTAGTATCAGTTGTATACTTGTATACACCCCATTTGAAAAATGTATGTATATGCTCCTTGCAACTTACTACGTATTATTTAAACGTTTTACATAAGACTGTCCGTCCAGATACAATAACTAAATAGTATTTTAATTACTTGAATTGCAAGGCTTGATCACTCTGCTTGGGTCTTCTCTTATGTCTGAGTGCACCATATGCGGTTTAAATAAGTCTTCTAACTGTCTGGACTAATTTGGATTCTGTTTTGATTGAGCTGATGGGGATGAGATACGACCCCACTGCTGGGCGTCTCAAAATGCCACTGCTCCAATGCGTGCCCGAGCTTCGGTGATGCACGGGCGAGGCAACATGATTTGGTGCAGTGGCCCTCCTTCCAAGAAATCAAGTTTTTTTGTTCAGATTTTAGAGCTCTTGAGTTTCAGCTTAGTTCAAGGATAGAAAAGCATAGTCCCTATGGATTCAACGAGGAAGACCAATAGCCGCCACCTTTTCAGAATTGGATGGTGTGGTGCACCTTCATCCTGCTGTCCAATTTCTTAGCTTATTTGCTTTAACTGTACTACAATTATATAGCAGGATAAGGATCCAATCTTGTGACGCCTATCCATTTGCACCATCGTCAAAAGTTGCACATGAGTTGATTCAGACTTTCAGAGTTCATAGAACACCTAGAGTTAATCGGCCTGAAGGTATATCAGATCCTAAGAAAAGGGGACCCGGTTCAGATTTGTCACTACTCTGTGCTGTTGGGAGTTAGCATATCAGGCGTATACATTTCTTTTCTTATGAATTTGTTCTCTTAAGGAAAGTAACCTGAACATTTTGTTGATTCCGGGACAACTTTATTCTCCAATATGAATTTGTAAGAAAAGATATGTCATACATTTGTGCAAATTGATAATGTAAGCTCATCTCGGAACTTTATTGTTTTTTTTTAAGATTGATTTACTTGGTGGTGCTAACTTCCATTCTGTCAAAACAGGACATGCGTGCTATTTCTGAAAAAAAAAAAGATATGTAGGAAATGAAATGGTGTATCATAATTCATTGGATGTAAGACCAGTAGGGTCAATTACAAATTGTTGGCTGTAAATGACTTTCTGTTTCTAGCTTTCATGAAATTTAGACAAGTACTCTTTAACAGTATATTGCTTTTACTAGCAGTTGCAGTGCTTTTATTATTTTATTTCCACAAATATCATCATGTTTTGCTATTGATGTAATGCTATATTGCTTGACTGAAATCCAACGAAACAAATAACGCGCTATTTCGGCGTTTAAACTTCGCTATAGCATATTTGAGGGTGTCACGTTATATTTTACCCATTTTACACGCTATGCCGCTATTCACGTTATAGCGTGCTATAACGGCGCTAAACGCAAAAATGTTTTAGCGTTTTTAGTGTGGAGCGATAGAAACATGGACGACACTCAGCCCATAGCAGCCCATCGGGCATCGGTCCAATGCAACGCAACAATAGGCCCATCTAGGATGGAAATATTGCATCTTTCTGGACGAAAACAAGAAGAATTCTCTTAAGTGCATGTAATGTCATAATGTGTACACCAGCGGTATTCATGTATAGCTCTTAGACAAAATTTTAGACGTTGAAATCCTTAATTTCTATGATATATTTGGCATTTTTTTCAAAACGCTATTTTGAATATAGCACGCAAAAACTTGTATAGCATTTGGAGAAGGGCCACGCTATTTTAGATAGCGCGCTATTTTTTTCGTTGCTGAAATCAAACCCTTTAGTTGCTACTGTGGTGCTTTTATTATTGTTATATATTCCTGAAAGTTGCAGTTTATTTCTAAAACTACTCTATGGACGATAGTTTATGCTGCTGATCACTACATGATTCTAATCAAATGGTGTGTTGCAATTTAATTCTATGCATGGATGGCTCGATGTCACTGTCGTCCAAAGATGATCTTATTGGTGTTGTGTGCATATATTCAAGAATGGCTTCAGTTTTAATTAAAATCATTAACTGGACTCCCATGTTTCCGGTGGCGTATTATTCGGCAAAAAGTAGTATTGCCGCCTTTTAATGTTTTCATTCATATCCATGGTCATGTATGCTGCTTGGACGAAACAATTGATCAACTCTGACCGTAGCTGGTAGGGGGCACCAAACGGCGACTGCTCGCCCCACCTCCCCCTCCCAACCCCATGGGGAACCCTCCATTATGGCGCACCATGGGAGGAAGGGATAGGCCCATCTCGACAGAGGTAGACACGGCGTGAACGGCGCAGAGCACTTCGACAAGGGAGACTTGAGACAATAAGCAAGATGAGTTCGTGCGTCCTTACTTTAATAAAAGTTAACGTCAAGTGCTTTGTTTCGGCCAAGCCCAAATAGTTAAAAAAGAATAAACTCTTCCCAATTAAACAACCATATGTAAAAAATTGCCTAACAAAAATGCTATAAAAATCTGTAAAAAAAAGTAACACAATAAAAATAGCTTTAAAATGTTCACAGTTTTACATATGTTCACACTATCTATGTTTCAAAAAAAAAATGTTCGCCTTTGTTTACAAAAACTTAAAAATTCCCAAAAAAAAGTTCCATTTTTTACTAAAACAAATTCCATCTAGAAATGTACAACCAAAAACAAAACATTCTTTTCATAAAAAACGTCTGTTCAAAAAATATTCTTTTTTCCTAAAAAAATGTTCTTTTCTAGAGAAATGTTCCAATTCTCATAAAAATGTTAACTATTCTTAAAAGTGTTCCAATTTTTATGAAAACATTAACTTTTAGATTTTCTAGGTTTAACCTTATTATGGACGTTTATAAAATTAGATATAAATAATGATGCACAATGACACATGAAGCAGAAACTGGTTGTGCCCTTTTTTTGCCCGGTGCAACGCACGGGCATTTGTACTAGTAATAATAAAGGAGCTATTGCTTCTGGTGGTACGTCATCAAAATTGCCCTCAAAGTTGCAGAATATTATCCACCGATGCCACCAATCTATACCTAATAATAAAGCACGGATTGAATCCGTCGGGTTCACCGTCACAATACGTCTCTTCCCATGATTTTACGCTTTCAGTTTGAGGTGGCTTATATACGTTTGGAGTTGCCAGAATCAACGAGCCAACAAAAGATACGAAGAAAGACACCATGCATCACAAATAGATAGCACAGAAGGAAGCCGATGACCAAGGCACAAAAAATATATTTAAAAAGCAGTATGGATGCCCAGGCAGAGAAAACGGCGGAAGGAAGATAAGAAAAGGAAGAAAGGAAGGAGGCGTGGCTAGGGAAAGAGAGGGGGCCGGTCTGGTGGCTGCTCCGGCGAGGAGCTCGCCTCTCCTGGTGGCGGGCGCAGGGGAGGAGGTGCACACGCGGGGCTGAGAGCGAGGCTGGCCGGCTTGCGTGCTCGTGGCAGTGTGTGGTTCTGACCCCGATCGGGTCGTCATGGCCGCTTGGAAAGGATATCTGGTCAAAGTGGAGGGAGAAGAGGCTCGAGCTGGAGATGAAAAAGGATACTCTGGAACCTTCTTGTGTCTTCGACTCTTCGTACGTGTCTGACCATCAGTAACAAAACTGGTCACCTACCAATCCAATCGAAGACCCCAGAAGTACGTACACATGTGCATCAGTGCATGGCTGCATGCCCATTGAACCAGAACTCTCCGAGAAAGTTGGCGTATAACAAAATAACACCTGGTGGTCCCTTTGTCTTAAACTAATTTAAGAAATATATTATGGTGGATTGGCTCGAGTCCTTCCATAGATCCTCACCCTTGTAATTTTCATCCCCCCGTTTCTAAAACTCGATACTCCCTCCATCCATATACAGGGGCTAATATGTTTTCCGAGATTGCCTTTGATTGTTGATAAAATTAATAGTATAGGAGTTGTAGAAACTAAGCCATGCAATATGAAAATTATGTCATTGAAAGCTCCTTTCAAGTACGAATTTGAGGGTATGCTTTGTAGAACTGCAGAACATGCGCTTCAGCCATGCAATAAGCACGTAACAATACAAATTTTTTTAGAATCATAACAATGGGGCTGAGGAGATGTTAATAACAGACAGGGACAAGGAGACGAGGACGGACGGAAATAAGTCAGAGGCATTTTATTTTCTGATACAGGTAACAATGTCTCCCGTTGCAACGCACGGGCATTTGTGCTAGTAAGTAATAAAAAATGTTTCACAAAGGAAATCCCTGCCTGGGCCGGCCCATGCAGTAGAAATCCTCTATACTACGCTTTGCGCACTCGGAGATGACACAACACGCCTGTTTGGGCCGGCCATGTCCGGTGGCTTGATTTTTTAATTTTGTTTTTTAGTTTTCGTTTTATTTTCTATCTTTGTTTTTTTCTACTCTAAATAATTTTTTACTTCAGAAAAGTTCCATTTTTTTTAAAAATGTGAATTTTGAAGTAAAATGTTTAATAATTTATAAATGTTTGTGGACCCAAAAAATGTTCAAGAAACAAAAAATGTTCATGAAATTTCTTAAAAGTCCGTGTATTATTTTTTTAATGGAATTGAACAATTTTTTTTCAATTACAAAAAATGTTCATGAATTAAACTTATCCTAAAAATTCAAAAACTGTTCGTGACTTGCAAAATACTTTAATGATTCATAGAATGTTCTCGGATTCAAAAACAATAATGCATTTCAATGAATGTTCATTAAATCAAAAAGATGTTCGTAAATTTTAAAAAATGTTTCACCAATTTCCAAAAGAAATGTTTGTCGATTCTAAAATTGTTTGCCTATTCAAGAAAAATATTCATAATGTTCAAAATATATTTGTAAATAGTATAAAATATTCAAGAGTTCAAAATTTTCATGATTTTAGAAAATGTTCGAAATCTGTAAAAATGTTCACGAATTTGCAAAATATTCACGATTTCAGATATGTTCAAGAGTTTAAAGAAATGTTCATGATTTTCAAAAATTGTTCATGATTTCACGGAAATGAGAGTGATAGTGTATCTTGGTGATGCAGCAAAATATAGTTGAAGACTAGCGCTAGCCGACTAGGAGCTACAGTATACAAAATGTTTCCGTAATTTCATAAAATTGTTCATAATGATTTGGTTGTGTGACAACGGAAAGTCAAAAGAACCATTACATTTGTCTCGCTATGCCTAACCATGATTTGCTTTCACTATTTTGCCTCTTTTTTCACTCCCAATATGCCTTTAGTATTTTTCATCAGGAAAATCTAAAAGTTGATGACTTGTACTGATACAGTGTTATCTGTTCAATCGCCTACCTCATTATCAATCACTTGCACTTGTGTTTTTGTCAGTACAATGTCATCAAATCCTACTCAGCAGCCCCTGCTCGAGACAAACGAGACGACGTCATTGGCGGATGGGGTTTGAAATCGCACCGTTGGGGCGTCCTGCGTGCGAGGGTGGCGTCGCCTCGCCCGCCCCCGGCGGTTGGCCTCGGGACGGCGGTGCTTCGGGGTGCGTGCCGACGGCTGGCTCCGCCCCGTGCGTGGCCGGGGTCGCGGTCGCCGGGGCGCGGGGAGCTGTGAGGTCACCGCGCGGGCCGGAGGGTTGGACGGTGGTGCGCCACGGTGGTGGCTCCCCTCGCGTCGGGCCTCTGCGGAAGGAGGTTGGGTCGCCGGCAGCGTCTGCGCGCTCCGCCGCCCCTCGATCCAACCGGTTTTGGGCCCTGGAGGGGGACGACTCCGACGAGGAGGACGATGCGGTCGAGATGTTGGAGTGCTCGCCGGGGAATCACGATCCGCGCAAGATTCCGGCGGGCCCTATGGTGGGAGATTTCGTGGCTTTCGCGGCGCTCAAAACGGATCGGGGTCCGGAGCGGCGCTTTGCCCCTGGGGGTAAAGGCCCGCGCGCCATGGCTCGCCGGATCTGGAAGCCGTCGGGGAGCTTTAGCGCCGGGGAGGGTGCTGCTTTGGCTTGTCCTGTCCGGGCTCCGACGCCGAGGAGTACGCCGCCGAACGGGCCCGGGTGCTCTGCCTCGGAGCGGCCGGTGCTGCGGGCTCCGGCTCGTCCCTCTCCGGCGATGTCACCTCGTTCGGCGGCGCGGACCCGCGGGAGGGCGGAGACGACAGACGTTGCTGGGCCTAGGGTTGGGCCTGGCGCTTTTCCTGGGCTGGTCGGCCTGGATGGGCCCGATCCTGCTGGCCCAATGGGGGGCTTTGGGTCTCTGGGCGTCCACTCTGATGCGACCGGTCGGCCCTGCTGCCCTACTTTGGGGGTCGCTGCGTCTGGGCCTATTTGCCCACCCCCGCTCGGGCCTTCTCGGCCCACTTCGCACGGGCCCGTGCCGGCCAGGGGAAGGGGGTATTTATGGGTGCGACGCGGGTGCCTGGATCCCCAGTTAGGGTTTCCAGCCACTCCTCTCGAGGTGCGGCGTCTGGCTCACTCAACCCGCACGCTCTTTCCTCTCGCTCCCCCTCCTCCCCTTCTCAAGACCTTCGCGGCGGCAGTGATGGGCGACCGGCGCGCGGAGAAGCGGCCCTTAGAGGCGCTGGATCCGACGGGCGAATGGCGCAGGGAGTCCGATCTACGCGACAAGGCGAAACGAGCGATGCGGGAACGCTCGGACGGCCGCGACGGCCGTGCTCGGATCGACGGGTCGCGCGACCACGGCGGGCGCGAGGGGGATTGGGGTCCCCCTCCCCCATGGTGGATCCAACAACAGGCCAAGAAGAACAAGAAACAGAACCTCCAGCGACGGCGCGCGCTGGAGAAGAAGGTGGACGGGCCGATCTACGCTGGGGGAAGCGTGGAGGTCCCGATTTCCTCGAAACAACGGGCCACTCCAGATCCGGTGGGTCCGGGTCTTCCTGCTGCTTCCAAGGGTACGGCGGCGGAACCTATTCCGGTGGAGGAGGCGCCCGAGGTGGAATGTTTCAAATGCGGGAGGCTCGGCCATTACCAGTCGAAATGCAAGTTCAAACCTCTTTGCGTTCTGTGCAAAGAGGAAGGACATGCATCGGCTAACTGTCCGACGCGGGGGCGGCAACTGCATCTGCAGATCATGGGGAGTGCTATCTCCGGCGAGGGCTTTTTCTGCTTGGAATATGATGACGACGATGCGCTGGAGATCCCCATCGATGAGCGAATCAAGAACGCTGCAATCCTCTCTGCCGAGCCTGGGAAACTGACACTCCGCATCCTCAAGCAAGAACTGAAGCATATGGTGGCGAACGATTGGGACTGGCAGGTAACGCAAGTTGGTGATGACGATTTTCTTGTGGTTTTCCCCTCTGCTGATCTTTTACACATGGCCAAGTCTAGTGGCAAGCTTTTCCTTTCTATCAACGACATAACCGCAAGGGTGCGGGATATGTTGCACGAAGAGATTCAACCTATGCAGATGCCTGAGACGTGGGTTCGTTTATTCGGCATCCCAAAGAAACACCGGCGTGAGGACCGTATTAAGGAGGGCCTTCAGATGCTGGGTCGGCCAATCGTGGTCGACAAGCTATCCCTGATTAGGTTGGGGCCTGTCAGGATGAAGATAGCCTGCCGTGCGCCAGAGAAACTCAACGGGGTGGTGGAGGTCTGGTTCAACAGCGAGGGATATCAAATTAAAGTCGAACGAGAGGTTCTTCCTAAGCGCGGAGGTGACCGTGCTCACTTGGCGGTGGCTGCTCCCATCCCCCCAAAGGTCAAGGCCTCATCCTTGGGTCAGTGTGCGCCACTGCCTACCACCCTCGGCTCAATCCCGAGCGGTTCTGGCAGGGCCCGTGCGCGGGGAACAACCTCAACTATCGCCCCCCCTCTGCCTGTTGCCACGGACGAACTGGAAGAAAGCCTACATGATACATCCATCGACACTGAGACCTGGGAAAAGCTGGGCGCTTTGACCTCAGAGGTGGGTAACATTGGGACGGCGACCCAGGACACCGCTGTTAGTGTTCCTCCGCTTGCCCGGTCCCTCGATACTTCTTTCAACGAATATGGGTCCAACCTTGAGGCTCTACCTCTGGCATGTCATGGTGGGGCCGGAACGTCTAAACTTCCTCCCCCACTCAACACTACTTTGTCTGAAGATCAGGAGCTGGTGGTTCTTGGTGACACTGATCACACTCCGGGCCCTAAACGAGGCTCCAACAGTGCGGGTCGTCAACCTAAGAAGACTGCGGGGCGGAAACCGACCTCCAAGGCCATTCCTACGACGGGGGCTGGGAATTCTTCGGAGCTGGGTGGCGAACTGGGCGCGGCCTTGGGCGCCGCAGGGACCAACAGCAAGGCCAAGCGTAGGAGCGCATAGATTTTATTGCACTTCAAGAAACGATCAAACTAGATTTTTCGCATAGAGATCTCCTTGCTTTTGACCCCCTACAACGTTTTGATTGGCACTGGCTTCCTTCTTCGGGTCATTCCGGAGGTATCCTTATGGGGTGCAACCGTGATATTTGTGAAGTGTTAACCTGGGAGGTTGGTTTGTTTTGTGTTTATGTGACGACCAAGCACAAGGGCTCGGGTCTTACATGGGTTACCATATGTGTTTATGGCCCGGCTAACCATGAGCGTTCTCACGATTTCCTCCAAGAGCTGTCTTTAATAGTGGGCGCTAAACGTAATCTCAATCTTCCTGTGGTTGTTGGGGGTGACTTCAACTTGATCCGCTCGGGTGCGGACAAGAGTAACAACAACATTGACTGGACAAGGGTGTCCATGTTCAATCAGGCTATCGCTGCGGCTGTCCTTAGGGAGGCGGCTCGGACTGGAGCCAGGTTTACCTGGACCAACAAACAAACTAATCCGGTCCGGAGCGTCCTTGATCGGGTTTTTTTCACACCTGAGTGGGAAGTCCTTTTTCCCCTATGCTCGTTGGCGGCAGAAACGCGCATAGGTTCGGACCACATCCCTCTAATCTTCTCCTCAGGGGAGGAGTTGATTAGACGCAGCCAACGTTTCTACTTCGAAACGGCTTGGTTTGAGTGCGAGGGTTTTGAGCTGATGGTCCGCGATCGTTGGGACGATATTCTCTCGACGATTGGGACCCAAAGATCTCCCGCGGATCTTTGGAACGCCGCGGCGGCTAAGCTTCGGGCCTTTCTGCGTGGCTGGGGGGCCAACCAGGGAAGTGTGTCCAAAAAAGAGCGTGCACGGCTTACGGACGAGATCGCGCGCCTCGACCTCGAATCGGACCTCCGCCCCTTTTCGGAGGCCGAATGGTCACACAGGTACGCCTTGGAAGACCAAGTCTTTGCACTGCTGCGGGCCGAGGAGGAATATTGGCGCCGTAGGGGCAGCGTCAAGTGGGTGACAAAGGGTGATGCGAATACCGGTTATTTCCACGCCTTTGCGAATGGCCGGAAAAGGAAAAGCACTATTCTTCGCCTACAATCCGACTCGGGCCTATTGCTCACCCAGGAGCAAATCTCGGCTCACATCTATGAGTTTTTCATTGGCCTTTTGGGGACGACCAGTGATAAACCTCTTCGCCTACGCGCGGATTTGTGGAATCCGGCGGATAAGGTTTCTCAGGAGGAAAATGATAGCCTGGCTCTCTCTTTCCTTCCCGAGGAGATTGATATGGCACTGCTTGATATGAAGAACGACACGGCGCCCGGTCCGGATGGATGGCCCGTGGAGTTCTTCAAGCGTTTTTGGCCCATTTTGAAACACCTGTTCTACGAAATTGTTAATGGCTTCGCCCTAGGTACGATAGACCTTTCGAGGCTTAACTACGGAGCCATTAGCCTTATCCCTAAGGTCAAAGGGGCGGACAATATCCGACTTTTCAGGCCTATCACTCTCATCAATGTACCTTTTAAGATCTGCGCTAAAGCTTACGCCTCTCGCTTAGCTCCAATAGCGCAACGGATCATTAGTCATAGCCAAACGGGCTTCCTCAAACATAGAAATATTCTTGAGGGTCCGATCGCCCTGTTGGAAATTGTTCATGAGCTTAAAAGGAATAAAACTAAGGGAGTTTTGCTCAAACTTGATTTCGAGAAGGCCTACGACCGCGTGAACTGGGATTTTGTTCAGGAAGTCTTCCTCAAAAAGGGTTTTGAGGCAGGTTTTGTTCACCGCATCATGCACCTCGTGTCTAGTGGCCACACGGCGGTAACTATTAATGGTCAAGTGGGTAGTTTCTTCCGTAATAAGAGGGGACTCAGACAAGGGGACCCGAGCTCCCCTCTGATCTTTAATTTTGTGGCGGACGCACTTGCAGCGATGATCAACCGTGCTAGTGCCGCTGGCCACATCTCCGGTCTTGTGCCGCACCTCATTACGGGCGGAGTTTCTCACCTTCAATACGCGGACGATACGTTGCTACTCTTTGAACCCAACGACAGTAGTGTGGCCTCTGTCAAACTCCTACTTCTAGCTTTCGAGCTTATGTCGGGGCTTAAGATAAATTTCCTTAAGAGCAAAGTAATCACCATAGGGATGGATGATCTCGCGAGCTCTAGAGTGGCAAACCTACTCAACTGTAAGCGTGGTTCCTTCCCGATTAAGTACTTGGGATTACCTATCTCTACCCATGGACTTACCATCGTTGAGTGGTGATACGTCCAAAACGTATCTATAATTTCTGCTTGCTCCATGCCACTTTTGGGTGATATTGCTATGATATTCATACACTTCCATACACTTTTGATCATATTTGGACTAACTTACTAATCCAGTGCACCCCAGTGCCAGTTTCTGTTTTCGGCTGTTTTTGTATTTCAGGTTTTCACGTTTCGAGAACTGCCCAGAAAAATCCTGAAAAATTATATCAAAAATCAGCGTATCGGAAACAACACTGCGTCCGAAGGGCAGCCTGGGGGGGGGGGGCACAGGGGCTCCAGGCGCCCTGTGGGCGCGCCCCCCTGGGCCGCGCCGGG
>LR738714.1:767751852-767767825 GCA_902687465.1 Secale cereale | reverse complement strand
AACGTTATGCTCGATTGTGGGTTCATGCCCCTCGATGACTAGCTTGAGTGACAGAAACATGAGTCTAGGGGATGTGCTGTTGCCACAAGGGGGAAAACAACGGTGCTTGTGCCCGCGGGTGCAAGGATTGTTTACTTTACGCAAAGTTCTTTTAATGCAGTTGTCTGTTGCATTGAGTTTACACTATGGGTGGGACTCGCAACTTAATACCAGCGAGATGTTCTGGATAGATATCTCAAGGTGGATGATTAGTAGTAGATGCAGATGGATTTCGGTCTACTTACTTTGGCGTACCGCCCATGCTTTGAACCTCAACCTTTCTTGCAATGTAGTCAGCATTGGTTTGCGTTCGTGGTCCTGTCAATTGCCCAGCTGTAATTTGTTACCTCACATAGCTGTTTTATCGTCTTTTGGGAGAGAGACATCAGTAGTGAACATCATGAGACTCCGGTCCATATTACCATCATTGATCACATACACTATTTACTTTTCGCTATTTTATTTACTATTGCAAAACACTATCTATCACTACTATCATATTGCTTTTAACCCTTTGTGAACTACAAGGCCGGAGAGATTGACAACCTCTCTGTACTCGTTGGGAGCAAAGTTATTTGTATCTGTGTGCAGGTCCACGTTGATTGCTAATTGCGCCGTTAGCAGTTGACACCTACTTGTTGAACCTAGGAGTCTATGGGGATTCGATCCTTGGCATCTTTGCTAGGGGAAAACACTTCTACTTACTGCATCTTACAGCTTCCACTTGGGGTAACCAACGAGGGGTTCGAGGCCCATCAAGGAGTATTTTCTAGCGCCGTTGCCGGGGACTCCACTCTTCAGGATAGGGGAGTTGCATGCTATCTTTTACCTTTGCTTTTTAGTCTTGTTAGTTTACCTTTCATTTTTGCTTTAGTTCCTTTTTATCGAAAATCACAAAAATAGTTATCTTGCTTACTTGCTACTATGGGTTCCACCGAGAACACCAAGTTGTGTGACTTCACTAGTCACAACAACGATGACTTTATCAGCACACCTATCACTACACCTGCCACTTCAGCACCTTCATATGAAATTAAACCTGCTTTACTGAACTTAGTCATGAGAGAACAATTCTCCGGTGCTGGAGATGATGCTGCTTTACACTTGAACAACTTTGTAGAACTTTGTGATATGCAAAAGTACCAAGAAATAGATGGTAATATTGTTAAGCTTAAGCTTTTTCCTTTCTCTTTGAGAGGAGGAGCTAAAATTTGGTTTCAGTCTTTGCCTAGAAATAGCATAGATTCATGGGACAAGTGCAAAGATGCTTTTATCGGAAAATACTATCCACCTGCTAAAATTATCCAACTTAGAAGTAACATCATGAATTTTAAACAATTGGATAATGAACACGTTGCCCAAGCTTGGGAACGTATGAAATCTCTTATCAAAAACTGCCCTACTCACGGTTTGACTACTTGGATGGTTATCCAAACTTTGTATGCAGGCTTGAACTTTACCTCGTGGAACTTGTTAGACTCAGCCGCGGGAGGAACTTTTATGTCAACTACACTTGGTGCTGCCACAAAGCTTCTCGATGAGATGATGACCAACTATTCCCAATGGCACACCGAACGCGCTCCAACAGGTAGGAAGGTAAACTCTGTCGAGGAGATTTCCTCCCTCAATGAAAAAGTTGACTTGATCATGTCTCTACTTTCAAAGCAATCTACTGTTGATCCTCGTGATGTTCCTTTGAATTCTTTGATTGCTCAAGAACAAGTAGATGTTAACTTTATCTCTAGAAACAATTTCAACAACAATGCTTATAGGAGTAATTTTGGTAACAATTCTAGACCGTTCCCCTCTTATGGGAACAACAATGCTTATCCTAGTACCAAGAACTCCAATACTGAACTAGAGACCATGCTTAGAGATTTCATCACTACCCAAAAAGCCTTTAATAAGAATGTAGAAGAGAAACTACATAAACTAGATGATCTTTCTTTTAAGGTAGACCACTTAGCCAATGAGTTAAAATTGCTAAAAATTGAAACTTCTCCACTCAAGGAGAGGGAAGTCATCCCTATTAATGCTACTCAAGTGCAAATTAATGAAAACATTAGGATGATGGCTAAGCTAAAAGAAAGATGGGCTAGAGAAAGGGAGGAAGAGGAAAGAATTAAGAGCCTTCCTACCCACCACACTGTTGCTACTATCCAAGTTATTGAGGATGTTCACACTCTTAGCACCCAATGTACTCCTGGTCCCAATGGACCTATTAATGGTGATGCTATAGAAACTACCCAACATGTGAGCCTTAAGGACACCACTACCACTTTACTTGATGCTCGTGACCTTGATTTTGATAATTGCACTCTTACCGAAGTTATTGATTTCCTTCACAAGATGTCTAGAGATCCCCGCACTAGCACGCTTAACCTTGCCTTCACAGAGCATATCACTAATGCTCTCATCAAAGCTAGGGAGGAGAAACTTATAGTAGAAGCCTCCATACCTAGAAAGCTAGAGGATGGTTGGGATCCTATGATAAAAATTAATTTGAGTGACTTCTCTTGTTATGCATTATGTGATGTTGGTGCTAGTACCTCTGTTATGCCCAAAAGGATATATGATATGCTTAAATTGAAACCTTATGATTCTTGTTCTTTTGGTGTTCGTCTCGTTGATTCTTCCATAAAGAAACCTTTGGGGAAGATCGACGATGTTCTTATTGTCGTCAATGATAATTATGTGCCCGTTGATTTTACTATTATGGATATTGAATGTGATCCTTCATGTCCAATTATTTTGGGACGTCCCTTTTTGCGCACCGTTGGTGCTGTCATTGACATGAAAGAGGGTAATATAAAATTTCAGTTTCCTCTTAAGAAAGGGATGGAACACTTCCCTCGTAAGAAGGTCAAGTTACCTTTTGAGTCCGTTGTACGGGCTAGCTATTCTTTTACTCTTGATAAAACTTGATCTATGCATTATGCCTAGCTTAAAGGCATAAAAGAAAGCGCTTTTGGGAGGCAGCCCACATGAATAAACATTTTGTTTTTGTTGTGTCTTGATGTTGTTTACTGCTGTAGCATCATCATTGTATCTTTGCTTTTCATATTTGTGCCAAGTATAGCCTCTGATTGCTAGAAAGTTCAAAAGTTCTGAGGTACTGTCCAGGAAACAGATTCTGTCCTTGGATAGAAAAATTCGTATAAAATCACCAGATCATCTTTTTGGTCTGAATTTTTTCGACAGCGTTCTCTATATAATTGTATTTCGTGCGTCAGTTCTGAGTTTTTTGATTTGAGTTGCAGAAGTATCCCGAACAGGTCAATTACTGCCTGCTGTTCTGTTTTTCACAGATTCTGTCCTGTTTTGCCTTACCTTCACTTTGCAAATTGAGAACTTGCTTTTTCTTTGCAAAAACCTTTTGGCAATCTTGAGAAACAGTATAACTTCAAGAATATCCTTATTTCCAGCAAGGTATAATTATTTTATTAAGGGTACTAACCTTGCTAATCAGATTATGATGAGTTATGTATGAAGGGAGTTTTCAAGTGTGCGAGGGAAGATGATAAAAAGATTCAGGAGTGTCAAGCGCTCAAGCTTGGGGATGCCCCCGTGCACCCCCAAGAAATATTCAAGAAGACTCAAGCGTCTAAGCTTGGGGATGCCCCCGTGCATCCCCTTCTCCATCAACATTATCAGTTCATCTTTCGTTCCGCTATATTTTTATCACTTCATGTGTTATGTGCTATGCTTGGAGCGTCTTGCTTTTAGTTTTCTTTTTAGTTTTTCATAACGAGTCGGAACCCAGCATTCCTTTATGTGGGAGAGAAACACGCTCCACCTCTACCTAGAACATTACATAGAATTTTCATGTCTATCTATGCTGTGTGTGTTCTTTGTCTTTTTAAATAGCTACTATCATACTCTGCTCTTAGTATTCATGCTTATCTTTTCAAGAGCTTTTATTTAGTTGGTTGCTTGAACTCTCTTTAATTACCATGCTCATCTTATTAAGAGAGTTTGCTTCCGTTGCATGGGTTAATGTGTCTATGATAAAGATGCTACTTTCATGATGGTGCTTAGTAGTTCAGGTTTTCTTTTGGTTAATCTCAAATAGCTGGGGGGTTCCCAATGTGTTATTGGAGTACCAACTTGGTTTGTTTGCCTATGATGTGGTATGGTTTAGTAATATATTCCTTTGAGAATTTATTTTGATTGACTTGGCGTATGCTCACGCATATTCAAGACTGTAAAGAAAGTCTGTCAAGCCTTGATGATCTTTTGTTTCTGAGTAGCGATATAACTACCATGCCTGATTCAATATTGCTTTGTCGCTCTGCATGATTATGACCGTCATGGCTCTCTTAGTTGGTCGCTCCCAGTCTTTTGCTAACCTACACCTGCACTAAGCAAATTAACCATGCAATACATAGCTCATGGGAAAGTAGCCTAAAAACTATTGTGGTAAAGAATATGTTGCCTATGTATCTTATTTCTTATGAGTTGCTTGCTGAGCGGTAACCATGTTTCTGGGGACGCCATCAACTGTCACACTTTTGTTGAATATCATGTGAGTTGCTATGCATGTTCGTCTTGTCTGAAGTAAGGGTGATTTACCGTGGGTTGAATTAATATGCATATTGTTAGAGAAGAACATTGGGCCGCCAACCGAAGCCATGCATCATGGTGGAAGTTTTAGCTTGGACCTTAATCCTCAATCTCTCATGAGAATATGCTTATGCATTAAAGAGGAGTCCATCATCTATTTTCTATGTTGTCCCGGTATGGATGTCCTCAAGTTGAGATCTATCAAAAACGAGAAATCAAATGCGATTTATCTCCTTGGACCTTTGTACAGGTAGCATAGAGGTACCCCTTTGTGACACTTGGTTAAAACATATGCAATGCAATGATAACCCATGGGGATCTGAGCTAATTAGGACAAGGAGCGAGCACTATTGGTATTCGATGCATGAGGCTTGCAACTTATAGGATGTTTTATGCATGACACATATGAAGTACTACTACCGTTGACACAATTGCTTCCATGTTTCCAAAATAAAAAGCTCTAGCACTTCAAGCACCAACTACTGAGAGCATGATTGTCATTCTGAGTGTAATGTGTATTGTCCCAAAGTAGTATTGTCTTTTGCATGATTGTGATATCGTTTATTCTGAAATGATTGTATCTAGTCATCACTTAAACCTTGAAGGTGCCCTTGCATTTATGTTTTGCATCACTAAAGGGGACAAGCTAGATATCACTTGATCATATTTGCACATCATGTTCATTGCAAATCTTTTTGATGTTTCAGTTTCATGTTGTAAAACTTTCAGTCATTTGTGATTTTCTCTTGAGACAACTTAGTTACTTTAGAATCATTGTCTCAGTAAGCTTTTGTCATATGACTATGAGAAAGTCCTATATGGTTAATAGCATGTTACCATAGAAATTATTTTTGTTATCATTTACCTACTCGAGGACGAGCAGGAATTAAGCTTGGGGATGTTGATACGTCCAAAACGTATCTATAATTTCTGCTTGCTCCATGCCACTTTTGGGTGATATTGCTATGATATTCATACACTTCCATACACTTTTGATCATATTTGGACTAACTTACTAATCCAGTGCACCCCAGTGCCAGTTTCTGTTTTCGGCTGTTTTTGTATTTCAGGTTTTCACGTTTCGAGAACTGCCCAGAAAAATCCAGAAAAATTATATAAAAAATCAGCGTATCGGAAACAATACTGCGTCCGAAGGGCAGCCTGGGGGGGGGGGCACAGGGGCTCCAGGCGCCCTGTGGGCGCGCCCCCCCGGGCCGCGCCGGGGGGCGCCTGGGCCCCCCGAGGCTCCCCCGGTGCCCTACTTTGGCATATATTTAAAGGGTTCCCCGTAACCCTCAGAACAGGACTTCTTTTCGCGATCCCATCTCTGTTCCGCCGCCGCCGCCGCTTCCAAGATCGGGAGCACCAGGAGAACTCTTCCCGGCACCCTGCCGGAGGGGAGGATCACCACCGGGAGCTTCTCCACCACCATGGACGCCTCCCGGATGACTCGTGAGTAGTCTCCCTTGGACCATGAGTCCATGACCAGTAGCTATGTGATGTTCTCCTCCCGTTCTTGTGCTTCACTAATTAGTCCTCGTGAGCTGCCCTACATGATCGAGGCACCTATGTAATCCTTATGCTGTTGCTATGTTGAGTTTGCTGGGATCCAATGGATTATGGGATTATGTTCAGATTGATCTTGAGTAATATATTTGATCTACCTCTTTTATATTTATGTTCATAAGTAATTCTTGCATGTTCTCCGTTGTTATTTATTGCTTTGGCCAAGTAATACGTAGTGACTCCAAGAGGGAACGTTATGCTCGATTGTGGGTTCATGCCCCTCGATGACTAGCTTGAGTGACAGAAACATGAGTCTAGGTGATGTGCTGTTGCCACAAGGGGGAAAACAACGGTGCTTGTGCCCGCGGGTGCAAGGATTGTTTACTTTACGCAAAGTTCTTTTAATGCAGTTGTCTGTTGCTTTGAGTTTACACTATGGGTGGGGCTCGCAACTTAATACCAGCGAGATGTTCTGGATAGATATCTCAAGGTGGATGATTAGTAGTAGATATTGATGGATTTCGGTCTACTTACTTTGGCGTACCGCCCATGCTTTGAACCTCAACCTTTCTTGCAATGTAGTCAGCATTGGTTTGCGTTCGTGGTCCTGTCAATTGCCCAGCTGTAATTCGTTTACCTCACATAGCTGTTTTATCGTCTTTTGGGAGAGAGACATCACTAGTGAACATCATGAGACTTCGGTCCATATTACCATCATTGATCACATCCACTATTTACTTTTCGCTTTTATTTACTATTGCAAACATTATCTATCACTACTATCATCTGCTTTTAATCCTTTGTAAACTTCAAGGCCGGAGGGATTGACAACCTCTCTGTACTCGTTGGGAGCAAAGTTATTTGTATCTGTGTGCAGGTCCACGTTAATTGCTAATATCTGGCGTCGTTAGCAGTTGACACCTACTTGTTGAACCTAGGAGTCTCTGGGGATTCGATCCTTGGCATCTTTGCTAAGGGAAAAACTTCCACAACACTGCATCTCACACCTTCCACTTGGGGTAACCAACGAGGGGTTAGAGGCCCATCAAGGAGTTTTTCTGGCGCCGTTGCCGGGGACTCCACTCTTCAGGATAGGGGAGTTGCACGCTATCTTTTACCTTTGCTTTTTAGTCTTGTTAGTTTACCTTTCAGTTTTTGCTTTAGTACCTTTTTATCAAAAATCACAAAAATAGTTATCTTGCTTGCTTGCTGATACGTCCAAAACGTATCTATAATTTCTGCTTGCTCCATGCCACTTTTGGGTGATATTGCTATGATATTCATACACTTCCATACACTTTTGATCATATTTGGACTAACTTACTAATCCAGTGCACCCCAGTGCCAGTTTCTGTTTTCGGCTGTTTTTGTATTTCAGGTTTTCACGTTTCGAGAACTGCCCAGAAAAATCCAGAAAAATTATATAAAAAATCAGCGTTCCGGAAACAACACTGCATCCGAAGGGCAACCTGGGGGGGGGGGGCACAGGGGCTCCAGGCGCCCTGTGGGCGCGCCCCCCCTGGGCCGCGCCCGAGGGGGGGGGGCGCCTGGGCCCCCCGAGGCTCCCCCGATGCCCTACTTTGGCAGATATTTAAAGGACCCTCCGAAACCCTCAGAGGAGGAACTCTTTTTGCGATCCCATCTCTGTTCCGCCGCCGCCGCCGCTTCCAAGATCGGGAGCACCAGGAGAACTCTTCCCGGCACCCTGCCGGAGGGGAGGATCACCACCGGGAGCTTCTCCACCACCATGGACGCCTCCCGGATGACTCGTGAGTAGTCTCCCTTGGACCATGAGTCCATGACCAGTAGCTATGTGATGTTCTCCTCCCGTTCTTGTGCTTCACTAATTAGTCCTCGTGAGCTGCCCTACATGATCGAGGCACCTATGTAATCCTTATGCTGTTGCTATGTTGAGTTTGCTAGGATCCGATGGATTATGAGATTATGTTCAGATTGATCTTGAGTAATATATTTGATTCACCTCTTTTATATTTTAGTTCATAAGTAATTCTTGCATGTTCTCCGTTGTTATTTATTGCTTTGGCCGAGTAATAGGTAGTGACTCCAAGAGGGAACGTTATGCTCGATTGTGGGTTCATGCCCCTCGATGACTAGCTTGAGTGACAGAAACATGAGTCTAGGGGATGTGCTGTTGCCACAAGGGGGAAAACAACGGTGCTTGTGCCCGCGGGTGCAAGGATTGTTTACTTTACGCAAAGTTCTTTTAATGCAGTTGTCTGTTGCATTGAGTTTACACTATGGGTGGGACTCGCAACTTAATACCAGCGAGATGTTCTGGATAGATATCTCAAGGTGGATTATTAGTAGTAGATGCAGATGGATTTCGGTCTACTTACTTTGGCGTACCGCCCATGCTTTGAACCTCAACCTTTCTTGCAATGTAGTCAGCATTGGTTTGCGTTCGTGGTCCTGTCAATTGCCCAGCTGTAATTTGTTACCTCACATAGCTGTTTTATCGTCTTTTGGGAGAGAGACATCACTAGTGAACATCATGAGACTCCGGTCCATATTACCATCATTGATCACATACACTATTTATTTTTCGCTATTTTATTTACTATTGCAAAACACTATCTATCACTACTATCATATTGCTTGTAACCATTTGTGAACTACAAGGCCGGAGAGATTGACAACCTCTCTGTACTCGTTGGGAGCAAAGTTATTTGTATCTGTGTGCAGGTCCACGTTGATTGCTAATTGCGCCGTTAGCAGTTGACACCTACTTGTTGAACCTAGGAGTCTCTGGGGATTCGATCCTTGGCATCTTTGCTAGGGGAAAACACTTCTACTTACTGCATCTTACAACTTCCACTTGGGGTAACCAACGAGGGGTTCGAGGCCCATCAAGTGGGAACCACTATACGGGAAAGTTGCCAACAGGGTTAGCCCTTGGCGTGGAAGATTTATGTCGTCTGCGGCCAGACTCATTCTCACCAACTCGAGCTTATCCTCTCTCCCCATTTTTACTATGGGTATGTACCTCTTGGCGGATGGAGTTCATGCCAAACTCGACACTCCCCGATCGCGGTTCTTTTGGGAAGGAACGGGATCCAAAAAGAAATACCACTTGGTCAAGTGGGCGGCAATATGCCGTCCAAAAAAACTTGGTGGGCTCGGGGTAACAAACTCCAAATTAATGAACGTAGCCCTCTTAACCAAATGGTGGTGGAGATTAGCTCAAAACGAGTCGGGGCTCTGGGCCAGAATTCTTAAGGCCAAGTACTTTCCGGACGGAACTGCATTCCAAGCTCAGTCCTCGGGATCGACGTTTTGGAGAGGGATCCAAGACGTTCGGCCGGCTTTCGCTTTAGGGGCACAATTCACAATTAAGAACGGCGCATCAACCCATTTCTGGCTCGATCATTGGTGGGAAAATGCTCCTTTGTGGCAATCCCACCCCGATCTATATCACCTTGCCACCGACACCAACATTATGGTTGCGGATGCCCTTAGAGTCATAGCCCCGGCGATCTCCTTTATACGGGCCTTGGGACTGGAGGAAGCGTCTAACTGGGAAAATCTGGTGGAGGCCTGGAGGGATATCAATCTCTCCACCGAGCCAGATACCATCTCTTGGAAACTTACGTCCTCTAAGCAATTTACGGTCAAATCCATATACTCCAAGATGTCTGAGGGCCCTGTGTTTTCCATGGCTAGGGGACTATGGAAGGCGGGCCTGCCACTGAAGATCAAGATCTTCATGTGGCAAATGGTGCGAAATCGGCTACCCACCTCCGATAACGTGGCCAAACGGAATGGTCCGGCTGACGGCACTTGTACTGTCTGTGGATTGGGAGAAAACGCCAATCATATATTTTTCCAATGCGTGATGGCCGGTTTGCGTGGAGTGCGGTGAGGGAAACCTTCTCCAAAAATTGGCACCCACAATCCGCGAAGGACCTCTTAGACATTCTTTCTGCTCAGAAAGGATCTTCCGCTAGGATTTTGTGGCGTTGCGTTGGGGCGCTATTATGGTCTCTTTGGACGGTTCGAAACAAAATCACTATCGAACACAAGTTTCCAAACCATCCAGCTGACATTCTCTTCAAATGCCACATTTTTCTACAGGTGTGGATGTCGTTGGGGAAAGCGCGTGACGAACAATGCATGCTAGCAGTCATGGAGAAGATCAAGACGGTGTCAAGCCAAATTCGACGAGACGATGAACCTCCTCCTCCTGCTACATAAGCGCGATATCTTTTGGCTTATCGGTCCGACTATTATCTTTCTATATGTTGGAGGACATGTTGCTACTCGCTTTTGTTTTAGTGGTCTGTAACAAAACTTGTGTGTGACGACGTTTGCCCTGGTGGCTTTATTAATTTAAAGCCGGACGCATCTAGCGTCTACGTTCAAAAAAAAAAGTACAATGTCATCATAGTCACCAACAAAAAATTGATGAAGAACTGAAAGTAACTCTTACATGAATAAGGACGGCATTGTTTCAACATATATTCACAACCTCATTGTATGTTTCTATAAATGTGAATTTTCCTTATGTGTCGAAGAAGGTCCAAGAAACCATCTTATCGGCAAAAAAAATATGTACTTATGGTATACTACATGTTCTAGTAATTTTAATTTGCACTTGGATACCCTTTTTGTACCTGGAAACATTGATGAGTATAAGGTTGAAACTGGTACAAATAGCGAGCCAAGGTACATCTTTTGAGACCAACCTGATTGCACGACTTAAGAACGTTCACACATTCCGAGTTAGAATAAAAACCATAAGTTGTTTGCATAAAAGATAAAATGACAATATGATTATATTTGATTATTTTGATATTGTCATTGAGCTTCATATCTTTCCATTGGGTGTGTCGTGGAGTAGCTCTCATGCTATCAAACTTCCCTGCTCTTTCCTCTCCGGAACTGAAACATCTTCCATCCGCTATGTTATTGCGTAAATTGTACTAATCTGACAATTTATTATAGTCAATATTACTCCCTCCGTAAACTAATATAAGAGCGTTTAGATCGCTAAAATAGTGATCTAAATGCTCTTATATTAGTTTACAGAGGGAGTACTTCCCAAATAGGGAATATAAAATCCTACTATGCCATGTAGATATATAATTGGCTAAGGTATATCTAGGATATAACTAAATTTGATAATATAGCCAAAACATTGTGTCAATTAAAAATGTGATATAAAATAATAACGCATCACATTGTTAAAGAAATCTAGAAATTCAAATTATTAAGAAAATTAGAATGACGGCATCTTTATGTAATCCAGAGCGTTCCAATGGAACATGCTACTTTTTGCTGAATGCATACAAACGTGTCACAAAACAATTTTGCTGCACCACGTATAAGCATACACTCCACCAGTGGAGTCTAGTTAGAATTTACAGAAATATATGATTGAATTGTGAAGAAAATATCACTACATGGGGTGCACAATTATTTGGCTCGTCGGCATCAACCGTTAATATTTTATTTTGGAGAGACAACATGAACTGTTGATCTTAAATAACTTTGGATGTATTCCAAAAAGAGTAAGATGATCTTAATACTGTTGATTTGTGAGTATTTGGAAACTTCCTTCTCTACACTTTATGGCTCAAATGTCCATTTATAGCCATCTAAACTAAAATGTGTACATATATCTTGCAAAACTAAATTCTCCCAGTACATATTTTCATTGATCTGTTGCAAAAGTTACTCAGTAGTATAATTTTTTGTTGCTAATCTATAAAATATATGAATCAATGATTAAATTAAAACTAAGCATTTTTCCATATATGAAGTCAATATAGAAAAATAGGCATGGCAGAAAAGACACACATCCAATCTTCTGATGTATACTCCCTCCGTTCCAAATTACTCGTCGTGGTTTTAGTTCAAATTTGAACTAAAACCACAATGAGTAATTTGGAACAGAGGGAGTATTTGGCAGTGATTCCTCTAGAAGGAAAACTACTATAATGGACGTGTCAACTCGACGCAACAGCAAGTTCCAGTCTATGACATGGAGACAGATTTCCTAATATGTGAAGTCCAGCCACATGTGTTGTAGTTATTCTCATGGGTTGATTCAGTGTACTATGGTTATTAATGCATAGTAATCTAGTTCATTCATAAATAAGAGTCCAACACACTATCAGTACAGAAAATCATGTATAGTTCCGAGGTCTGCCTCGCCTGATACTGAATTTGAACCATAAATAGCCTCATAGAGACAACTGTAAATATATTAAGAGTAATTACCCGAGGTGACTGCTGTTGTTGTTACTGTTTTCGCCAAGAGGGCATGAGTCAAAATAGCAGCCACTAACTAATTATTCCTTCTCTAGCTGTAGAGTGTGCTAGCTTGCCAACCCGTAAGTCCGCACGGGCTAGCCTATTTTAGATAGATGTACATAGGTTCAACTTTTTTAAACATTTCTTGATGCAATATATGTGCGAAAAAAATTTAAAAGTTCATTATAGCAGTCTAACACACCATTTGTAGAGAAAAACTATACATATCATGAGTCATGCTTTCAATATGTAATCCCCAATTTCAGCCGTAAAATTCTACAAAAATAAAACTATATATTCAGTGAGAGGATGAGGGAGTACCTGCTCTAATTATTAGACACATCAACAAACGTGGATAATGCCAATGCTAGCGACAGATAAACTATTTCTTATCCGGCAGCCAGATGTACTTGCGGCCATCTTATACGTGCAAATAAATTGGACCGTGCTCGTGTGTGCAGGACGAACCTGCCGGAATGAAGTAGTTGTACTGGCCTAGGGCATTGCTATGAAAAGGATAAAAGATGTGTAGAGACAGAAAATTGCAAAGAAAGGATTTGTATATAGCATCTTTAGAAAATAATCTGCAGACACACAACAACGCTACTGTTACTTCAAAACTATACAATAATCCTAGAGATTCAAAAAATACTTGCATATAGCATCTTATTCTATTGGAAAAAGAAACCGCACAAAACAGTAGCTACTGTTACTGGAAGTGTATAATATGTGATGTATTGTGTTTCCTAAATTCACTATCTTTAGCCTTGCTCCGGACAATATGATGTTAGGCTCTCTATTTAAAATAATCATTTATCAACTATAAATCCCCACAATGATATGGAAAGAAATATCCATTGCATAGGTATTTCTTTAAATATTATCTCAAACACATGGCGAGCAGGTCCAAGTTCTAGCAGTTAGACAAATGAGACATGATTAGAATTGGGTAGAGTAAAGGGCCATGATGCAAATATTTGTTCTGTTACGCCATAAGGACTAATGAATGCACCAAGAAGTCGATTTGGCCATCATCAAGTCGTTGGCAACAAACTCAGGTTGCTGCTAGCATATCCATGGTGGGCATCATGTCCTTGCACTGATGTTTCTCCTCACATCATAGTCATACGCCATGATGAACATGTATGATGCATCTCCAAGACATGACTCTTCTTCTTCCTCCCATCATCCTTTGTGATCTGATCTGTATCAGATTTTTCTATGCACTGGACCGCGATGATGCGAGGCGACTGGTGACTACTACTGCCATGTAATGCCAGAAGAAATCAGCAAGGCCGAGTTCACCGAGGAGAAGTACATGGAGAGAGACAGAAGCATCATGTATCGCTTTCAGGCCATCATGTCCTTGCGCTGATGTTTCTCCTCATATCATAGTCATACGCCATGATGAATATGTATGATGCATCTCCAAGATATGACCCGTGTTCTTCCTCCCGTCCTCCTTTGTGATCTTATCCATATCCGATTTTGTCTGTGGACTGGACCACGATGATGCGAGGCGACAGGTGACCGCTGCTGCCAGGTAACGCCAGAAGGAATCAGCAACGCTGAGTCAACTGAGGAGAACAACATGGAGAGAGACGGACGCAGCCGGTGTCGGTTTCGGTTGCGTTGGAGGCAGCAGAAGGCAGCCGCGCAGTAGGTATCGCTTTCAGGGCATCATGTCCTTGCACTGATGTTTCTCCTCGCATCATAGTCGTACGCCATGATGAACATGTCTGATGCATCTCCAAGACATGACCCCTCTTCTTCCTCCCATCCTCTGTGATCTGATCCGTATCAGATTTTGTCTATGGACTCGACCGCAGTGATGCGAGGCGACTGGTGAACTGCTGCTGCCATGTAACTCCAGAAGGAATCAGCAACGCTGGGTCGACCGAGGAGAATAACATGAAGAGAGACAGCCGGTATTGCTTTCGGTTGCATTGGAGGCAGCAGAAGGAATATCCCGACCTATATATAGGGCTGTACATTGAAAACCCTAGGGTACTCATTTTTTGTGTGGTGTACCGCAAGCAGCTAGTATACCTTCTCTTTTTTTAGCATGAGGAAGGAGAGGAACGTACAGCATATACGTAACGTGGCTGACTCTGTTTCCTTATAACCGAAAATCAAAACATCTTTTTTTACACGTACGTGTCCTTCTCATCCACGTGATTGCACTATTCTATCTTAGGTACATCTACGTGGCAGATTTCTTTTTTTCTTTGAGGGAACGTGACAGATTTCTTATGTGCTAAACATAGTATTTGTATGTAACATAATATATTTAAATCTCAGCCGTTTATATTAAAAAAATTAATGGCCTTGATAATTTAATCTGTGTGGATGAATGTCATGGCTTGTTTGACTTCTGTTATATATATAAAATAGATGAGTGAATGTGTTAAACTTGGACTACTTGAAGGAAATATGCCCAAGAGGCAATAATGAAGTTGTTATTTATATTTCCTTATATACCATGATAAATGTCTTTTATTCATGCTATAATTGTATTAAACGGAAACTTAGTACATGTGTGAATACATAGACAAACAAAGTGTCCCTAGTATGCCTCTACTAGACTAGCTCGTTAATCAAAGATGGTTAAGTTTCCTAGCCATAGCCATGTGTTGCCATTTGAGGAACAGGATCACATCATTAGAGAATGAGGCGATGGACAAGACCCGTCCGTTAGCTTAGCACTATGATCGTTTAGTTTATTGCTATTGCTTTCTTCATGACTTATACATGTTCCTATGACTATGAGATTATGCAACTCCCGAATACCGGAGGAACACTTAGTGTGCTATCAAACGTCACAACGTAACTGGGTGATTATAAAGATGCTCTATAGGTGTTTCGGAAAGTGTTTGTTGAGTTGGCATAGATCGAGACTAGGATTTGTCACTCCGATTGTCGGAGAGGTACCTCTGGGCCCTCTCGGTAATGCACATCACTATAAGCCTCGCAAGCAATGTGACTAATGAGTTAGTTGCGGGATGATGCATTACGGAACGAGTAAAGAGACTTGCCGTTAACGAGATTGAACTAGGTATGATGATACCGACGATCGAATCTCGGGCAAGTAACATACCGATGACAAAGGGAACAATGTATGTTGTTGTGCGGTTTGACCGTTAAAGATCTTCGTAGAATATGTAGGAGCCAATATGAACATCTAGGTTCCAATATTGGTCATTGACCGGAGATGTGTCTCGGTCATGTCTACATAGTTCTCGAACCCGTAGGGTCCGCACGCTTAACGTTCGATGACGATTGCTATTATGAGTTTATGTGATTTGATGTACCGAAGGTTGTTCGGAGTCTCGGATGAGATCACGGACATGATGAGGAGTCACGAAATGGTCGAGACATAAAGATTGATATATTGGAAGGTTATATTCGGACACCGGGAGGGTTCCGAAGTGTATCGGGTATTTTCTGGAGTACCGGGGGAACTATCGGAACCCCCCGGGGGGTAATTGGGCCTCATGGGCCTAGTGGTGGAAGAGAGGAGGTAGGCCAAGGTGTGGCACGCGCCTCCCCTAGCCCAAACGGAATTGGACTAGGGGGGGGGGGGGGGGGTCCC
>LR738714.1:767738529-767751751 GCA_902687465.1 Secale cereale | reverse complement strand
GGTCCCCCTTTCCTTCTGTTCCCCTCTCCTTCCCCCTTCTCCTTGTTGGAATAGGAAGGGGGGGGGGATCCTACTTGTAGTAGGATTGCCCCCCATGGCGCGCCTCCTCCCCTTGGCCGGCCACCTCCTCCCTCCCTCCTTTATATACGTGGGGAGGGGGCACCACAAAAGGCACACAAAAGTTTCTCTTAGCCGTGTGCGGTGCCCCCCTCCACAGTTACACACCTCGGTCATATTGTCATAGTGCTTAGGCGAAGCGGTAACTTCATCATCTCCGTCACCACGCCGTTGATGGTCCCAAAGTGCAGGGAATCATCGTAGCAATTCCCAATGGTGGAAGTGATAATTATGGAGTGTCGAACCCACAAGGAGCTAAAGGTAAGATCAATATTCTCTCAAGTCCTATCTGCCACTGATACGACTATACGTACACCGAATGTTTGCCTCCAACTAGAAACGAGAAATAAAACTACGTTGTGGGTATGAAGAGGATAACTTTGCATGATATCGGAGAGCTAAAATATAAAAGTAGGTGCTGTTATCATAAAGTTAGAATATATTACTAAATATTATAAATAGCGAGTGTGCAATAATGATGGATCGGTGTGCGGAATTGTCCTAGGCAATTGTTAAAAAGACCGGTAGTCGTCATTGAAATTTCATATGAGGGAGAGGCATAAGCTAACATACTTTCTCTTCTTGGATCATATGCACTTATGATTGGAACTCTAGCAAGCATCCGCAACTACTAAAGATCATTAAGGTAAAACCCAACCATAGCATTAAAGCATCAAGTCCCCTTTATCCCACACGCAACAATCCCCTTACTCGGGTTTATGCTTCTGTCACTCAAGCAACCCACTATAAGAAAATCATGAACGTATTAAAACACCCTACAACGGGAATCCCTCACGCTTGCGCGACACGGAGGGCACCATAGGACAACACCAAAATAAAACATACAACTCGTACCAATCTAGATCATCAATCAACCCAAACACAAAGGATATCTACTCAAAACATCATAGGATGGCAACACATCATTGGATCATAATATGTGGCATAAAGCACCATGCTCAAGTAGGGATTACAACGGGGTGCGGGAGAGTGGACCGCGTAAAAGAGATGAGGATGGTGATGTTGATGAAGATGATCACCGTGGCGATGATTCCCCTCCCGATGGCACTCCGGCGCCACCGAGAGAGAGAGAGGGGGAGAGGTTCTCCCCTTGTGCTTCCTCCTCCATGGCCTCCCCCCTAGATGGGGAGAGGTTCTCACTCTGGTCCTTGGCCTTCATGGCGATGATGGCCCCTCCGGGATCCTCCTCCATGGCCTCCGGTGATGATGGCCCCCTCCGGCAGGGTGCCAGAGAGGGCCTAGATTGATTTCTCGTGGTTACAGAGGCTTGCGGCGGCGGAACTTCTGATCTAGGTTATTTTCTGGAGGTTTCTGTATTTATAGGAATTTTTGGCGTCGGTCTCATGTTCAGAAGGTCTCCGAGATGTCCACGAGATAGGGGCCCACGCCCAGGGGGGTGGGCGCGCCCCCCCACCCTCGTGGACAGCCCGGGACTCTTCTCGCCCAACTCTTTTACTCCAAGGGCTTCTTTTGGTCCATAAAAAATCATCAAAAATTGACACGTCAATTGGACTCCGTTTGGTATTCCTTCTCCGTAAAACTCAAAAACAAGGAAAAAACAGAAACTGGCACTGGGCTCTAGGTTAATAGGTTAGTCCCAAAAATCATATAAAATAGCATATAAATGTATATAAAACATCTAAGATGGATAATATAATAGGATGGATACTTCATAAATTATAGATACGTTGGAGACGTATAAGCATCCCCAAGCTTAATTCCCGCTCGTCCTCGAGTAGGTAAATGATAAAAGAAATAATTTATGAAGTGTGAATGCTAGCAGGTGCACAAGTTTGATCAATGATAATTTGAGTCACCTTTTCTAGCATCATTATGTGTCATAATAGTAGCTCATCTCAAATTTTTTTTCATGATCAAGTTGTTGGGGAACGTAGCAGAATTCAAAAATTTTCTATGCTTTCACCAAGATTCATCTAAGGAGACATCTAGCAACAAGCATATTAGAGTGCATCTACATACCCTTTTGTAGATCGCGAGCGGAAGCGTTCGAAGAAGCGTGGATGAAGTAGTCGTACTCTTCGCGTTCTTCGTCACCGATGATCTAGCGCCGAAAGGACGGCACCTCCGATTTCAACACACGTCCGGTACAGCAACGTCACCTCCTACTTGATCCAGCAAGGGGGGAGGAGAGGTCGTCGGAGATCCAGCAGCACGACGGCGCGGTGGTGGATGCAGCGGGAAATCCTGCAGGGCTTCGCCGGCGCCTTGCGGAGGAGTAGAAAGGTGTGACGGGAGGGGGAGAGGCGCCAGAGGCTTGGGGTCCGGCTACCCTCTCCCCCCCACTATATATAGGGGCCAGGGGGGGCGCCGGCCCTGGCAGATCCCATCTGCAAGGGGGGGGGGGCGGCGGCCTAGGGGGGAAACTTGCCCCCCAAGGCATAGGGGGCGCCCCCTCCCCCTAGGGTTCCAACCCTAGGCGCATGGAGGGGGACCCATATGGGTGCGCCAGCCCACCAGGGGCTGGCCCCCTTCCCCTTGCGGCCTAGGGGACCCACCGGGATGGGTGGCCCCACCCGGTGGACCCCCGGGACCCCTCCGGTGGTCCCGGGACACTCCCGGTGACCCCCGGAGTTCACCCGATGGCCGAAACTGGACTTCCTATATATCATTCTTTACCTCCGGACCATTCCAGAACTCCTCGTCACGTCCGGGATCTCATCCGGGACTCCAAACAACTTTCGGGTTTCCACGTGCATGTATCTCTATGACCCTAGCGTCACCGAACCTTAAGTGTGTAGACCCTACGGGTTCGGGAGACACGTAGACATGACCGAGACCACTCTCCGGTCAATAACCAACAGCGGGATCTGGATACCCATGTTGGTTCCCACGTGTTCCTCGATGATCTTCATCGGATGAACCGCTGTGTCAAGGATTCACTCAATCCCGTATGTTGTTCCCTTTGTCCATCGGTACGGTACTTGCCCGAGATTCGATCGTCGGTATTCCCGATACCTTGTTCAATCTCGTCATGGCAAGTCTCTTTACTCGATCCGTAATCCATCATCCCATGACTAACTCCTTAGTCACCTTGAGCTCATTATGATGATGTCTTACCGAGTGGGCCCAGAGGTACCTCTCCGTCACACGGAGTGACAATATCCCAGTCTCGGTTCGTACCAACTCAACAGACACTTTCGGAGATACCCGATGCGTACCTTTATAGCCACCCAGTTACGTTGTGACGTTTGGCACACCCAAAGTATTCCTACGGCATCCGGGAGTTGTACAACCTCATGGTCTAAGGAATAAATACTTGACACCGAAAAGCTTATGCATTTCGAACTAAACGATCTCGTGCTATGCTCAGGATTGGGTCTTGTCCATCACATCATTCTCCTAATGATGTGATCCCGTTATCACTGACATCCTATGTCCATGGTCAGGAAACCGTGACCATCTGTTGATCAACGAGCTGGTAACTAGAGGCCTACCAGGGACTCATTGTGGTCTATATATTCACACATGTATCGCTGTTTCCGTACAATACAATTCAAGCATGAATAACAGACGATTATCATGAACAAGGAAATATAATAATAATACTTTTATTATTGCCTCTAGGGCATATTTCCAATAGTCTCCCATTTGCACTAGAGTCAATAATCTAGTTACATTGTGATGAATCGAACACCCATAGAGTTCTGGTGTTGATCATGTTTTGCCCGTGGAAGAGGTTTAGTCAACGGGTCTGCAACATTCAGATCCGTATGCACTTTACAAATATCTATGTCTCCATCTTGAAAATAATTCCGGATGGAGTTGAAACGGCGCTTGATGTGCTTGGTCTTCTTGTGAAACCTGGGCTCCTTGGTAATTGCAATAGCACCAGTGTTGTCACAGAAGAGAGTCATCGGGCTTGGCGCGCTTGGAATGACTCCTAGGTCGGTGATGAACTCCTTCTTCCAGACTCCTTGCGCTGCTTCACAAGCAGCTATGTACTCCGCTTCACATGTAGAATGCTCCACGACACTCTGCTTGCAACTGCACCAGCTGACTGCTCCACCATTCAGAATATACACGTAATTGGTTTGTGACTTCGAGTCATCCAGATCTGTGTTGAAGCTAGCATCGACGTAACCCTTTACGACGAGCTCTTAGTCACCTCCATAAACGAGAAACATATCCTTAGTCCTCTTCAGGTACTTTAGGATGTTCTTGACCGCTGTCCAGTGTTCCATACCGAGATCACTTTGGTACCTCCCTACCAAACTTATGGCAAGGTTCACATCAGGTCTGGTACACAGCATGGCATACATGATAGAACCTATGGCCGAGGCATAGGGTATGACACTTATCTTTTCTCTATCTTCTGCCGTGGTCGGCGACTGAGCCTTGCTCAATCTCATACCTTGCAAAACAGGCAAGAACCCCTTCTTGGACTGATCCATATTGAACTTCTTCAATATCTTGTCAAGGTATGTACTTTGTGAAAGACCGATGAGGCGTCTTGATCTATCTCTATAGATTTTGATGCCTAATATGTAAGCTGCTTCTCCAAGGTCCTTCATTGAAAAACTCTTATTCAAGTAGGCCTTTACAATTTCCAAGAATTCTATATCATTTCCCATCAGCAATATGTCATCCACATATAATATGAGAAATGCTACAGAGCTCCCACTCACTTTCTTGTAGATACAGGCTTCTCCATAAGTCTGTATAAAGCCAAACGCTTTGATCACATCATTAAAGCGAATATTCCAACTCCGAGATGCTTGCACCAGCCCGTAAATCGAGCGCTGGAGCTTGCATACCTTGTTAGCATTCTCTGGATCGACAAAACCTTCCGGCTGTATCATATACAACTCTTCCTTGAGGAAGCCATTAAGGAATGCCGTTTTGACGTCCATTTGCCATATCTCATAATCATAGAATGCGGCAATTGCTAACATGATTCTGACTGACTTCAGCATCGCTACGGGAGAGAAAGTCTTGTCGTAGTCAATCCCTTGAACTTGTCGATAACCCTTAGCGACAAGCCGAGCCTTATAGATGGTCACATTACCATCTGCGTCTGTCTTCTTCTTAAATATCCATTTATTTTCTATGGCGTGCCTATCATCAGGCAAGTCCACCAAAGTCCATACTTTGTTTTCATACATGGATTCTATCTCGGATTTCATGGCTCCAAGCCATTTATTGGAATCCGGGCCCACCATCGCTTCTTCATAGTTCGAAGGTTCACCGTTGTCTAACAACATGATATTCATGACAGGGTTGCCGTACCACTCTGGTGCGGAACGTGCCCTTGGGGACCTTTGAAGTTCAGTAGTAACTTGATATGTTTCTTCATGATCATCATCATCAACTTCCTCCCTTGTCGGTGCAGGCACCTCAGGAACAATTTCCTGCGCTGCGCTACTTTCCGGTCCAGGAGGGGTGACTGTCACCTCATCAAGTTCTACTTTGCTCCCACTCACTTCTTTCGAGAGAAACTCTTTCTCCAGAAAGGATCCATTCTTGGCAACAAAGACCTTGCCTTCGGATCTGTGGTAGAAGGTGTACCCAATCGTTTCCTTTGGGTATCCTATGAAGACGCATTTTTCCGATTTGAGTTCGAGCTTTTCAGGTTGAAGTTTCTTGACATAAGCATCGCAACCCCAAACTTTCAGAAACGAAAACTTCGGTTTCTTGCCAAACCAAAGTTCATACGGTGTCGTCTCAACGGATTTCGACGGAGCCCTATTTAAAGTGATTGCGGCAGTCTCTAAAGCATAACCCCAAAAAGATAGCGGTAAATCGGTAAGGGACATCATAGATCGCACCATGTCCAACAGAGTACGATTTCGATGTTCGGACACACCGTTACGCTGAGGTGTTCCGGGCGGTGTCAATTGTGAAATAATTCCACATTTCCTAAGGTGCGTGCCAAATTCATGACTCAAATATTCACCCCCACGATCTGATCGTAAGAACTTTATTTTCTTGTCTCGTTGATTCTCAACCTCATTCTGAAATTCCTTGAACTTTTCAAAAGTCTCAGACTTGTGCTTCATCAAGTAGATATACCCATATCTACTCAAGTCATCCGTGAGGGTGAGAACATAACGATAGCCTCCGCGAGCCTCAACACTCATTGGACCGCACACATTGATATGTATGATTTCCAATAAGTTGGTTGCTCGCTCCATTGTTCCGGAGAACGGAGTCTTGGTCATCTTGCCCAAGAGGCATGGTTCACACGTGTCAAATGATTCATAATCAAGAGACTACAGAAGTTCATCAGCATGAAGCTTCTTCATACGTTTGACACCAATATGACCAAGGCAGCAATGCCACAAGTATGTGGGACTATCATTATCAACTTTACATCTTTTGGCATTCACACTATGAATATGTGTATCATTACGATCGAGATTCATCAAAAATAAACCATTGACCAGCGGGGCATGACCATAAAACATATCTCTCAAATAAATAGAACAACCATTATTCTCAGATTTAAATGAGTAGCCATCTCGCATAAGACGAGATCCAGATACAATGTTCATGCTCAAAGCTGGTACTAAATAACAATTATTGAGGTTTAACACTAATCCCGAGGGTAGATGTAGAGGCAGCGTGCCGACGGCGATCACATCGACATTGGAACCATTCCCGACGCGCATCGTCACCTCGTCCTTCGCCAGTCTCCGCTTATTCCGCAACTCCTGCTTAGAGTTACAAATATGAGCAACTGCACCGGTATCGAATACCCAGGAGCTACTACGAGCGCTGGTAAGGTACACATCAATAACATGTATATCACATATACCATTGACGTTGCCGGCCTTCTTGTCCGCTAAATATTTGGGGCAGTTCCGCTTCCAGTGACCCGTTCCCTTGCAATAAAAGCACTCTGTCTCAGGATTGGGTCCATACTTTGGCTTCTTCCCGGCAACAGGCTTACCGGGCGCGGCAACTCCCTTGCCGTCCTTCTTGAAGTTCTTCTTACCCTTTCCCTTCTTGAACTTAGTGATTTTATTGACCATCAACACTTGATGTTCTTTCTTGATATCTACCTCCGCTGATTTCAGCATCGAATACACCTCGGGAATGGACTTCTCCATCCCCTGCATATTGAAGTTCAACACGAAGCTCTTGTAGCTTGGTGGGAGCGAATGGAGGATTATGTCAACGGCCGCTTCGCCTGGGAGATTCATTCCCAACCGAGACAAGCGGTTGTGCAATCCAGAAATCTTGAGGATGTGCTCACTGACAGAACTGTTTTCCTCCATCTTACAGCTGTAGAATGCGTCGGAGACGTCATATCTCTCGACTCGGGCATGAGCTTGGAAAACCATTTTCAGCTCTTGGAACATCTCATATGCCCCGTGGTGCTCAAAACGCTTTTGGAGCCCCGATTCTAAGCTGTAAAGCATGCCGCACTGAACCAGGGAGTAATCATCACAACGCGACTGCCAAGCGTTCATAACATCTTGGTTAGCCGGGGCGGGAGCGTCACCTAGCGGTGCATCTAGGACATAAGTTTTCTTGGCAGCTATGAGGATAATCCTCAGGTTACGGACCCAGTCCGTGTAGTTGCTACCATCGTCTTTCAGCTTGGATTTCTCTAGGAACGCGTTGAAGTTGAGGGTGACATGAGCATGGGCCATTTGATCTACAAGACATATTGTAAAGAATTTAGACTAAGTTCATGATAATTAAGTTCATCTTAATCAAATTTTAATGAACTCCCACTCAGATTGACATCTCTCTAGTCATCTAAGTGATACATGATCCGAATCGACTAGCCCGTGTCCGATCATCACGTGAGACGGACTAGTCATCAACGGTGAACATCTTCATGTTGATCGTATCTTCTATACGACTCATGTTCGACCTTTCGGTCTTCCGTGTTCCGAGGCCATGTCTGTACATGCTAGGCTCGTCAAGTGAACCCTAAGTGTATTGCGTGTGTAAATCTGGCTTACACCCGTTGTATGCGAACGTTAGAACCTATCACACCCGATCATTACGTGGTGCTTCGGAACAACGATCCTTAGCAACGGTGCACAGTTAGGGGGAACACAATTCTTGAAATTTTAGTGAGAGATCATCTTATTTACTACCGTCGTTCTAAGTAAACAAGATGCAAAAACATGATAAACATCACATGCAATCAATTAAAGTGACATGATATGGCCAATATCATCTTGCTCCTTCGATCTCCATCTCCGGGGCACCATGATCATCTTTGTCACTGGCTCGACACCATGATCTCCATCATTGTGTCTTCATGAAGTCGTCACGCCAACTATTACTTCTACTACTATGGCTAACGTTTAGCAATAAAGTAAAGTAATTACATGGCGTTATTCAGTGACACGCAGGTCATACAATAATTAAGACAACTCCTATGGCTCCTGCCGGTTGTCAAATTCATCGACATGCAAGTCATGATTCCCTATTACAAGAACATGATCAATCTCATACATCACATATATCATTCATCACATCTTCTTGGCCATACCATATCACATAGCACATGCTGCAAGAACAAGTTAGACGACCTCTAATTGTTGTTGCAAGTTTTACGTGGCTTTTATAGGTTTTCTAGCAAGAACGTTTCTTACCTACGCCAAAACCACAACGTGATTTGTCAATTTCTATTTACCCTTCATAAGGACCCTGTTCATCGAATCCGATCCGACTAAAGTAGGAGAGACAGACACCCGCCAGCCACCTTATGCATCTAGTGCATGTCTGTCGGTGGAACCAGTCTCACGTAAGCGTACGTGTAAGGTCGGTCCGGGCCGCTTCATCCCACAATACCGCCGAATCAAGATTAGACTAGAAACAACAAGAAAGTTGAGCAAACTCAACGCCCACAACTGCTTTGTGTTCTACTCGTGCAAGATGCTACGCAAAAGACCTAGCTCAGATGCCACTGTTGGGGAACGTAGCAGAATTCAAAAATTTTCTACGCTTTCACCAAGATCCATCTAAGGAGACATCTAGCAACGAGCATATTAGAGTGCATCTACATACCCTTTTGTAGATCACGAGCGGAAGCGTTCGAAGAAGCGTGGATGAAGTAGTCGTACTCTTCGCGTTCTTCGTCACCGATGATCTAGCGCCGAAAGGACGGCACCTCCGCGTTCAACACACCTCCGGTACAGCAACGTCACCTCCTACTTGATCCAGCAAGGGGGGGAGGAGAGGTCGTCAGAGATCCAGCAGCACGACGGCGTGGTGGTGGATGCAGCGGGAAATCCTACAGGGCTTCGCCGGTGCCCTGCGGAGGAGTAGAAAGGTGTGTCGGGAGGGGGAGAGGCGCCAGAGGCTTGGGGTCCGGCTGCCCTCTCCCCCCCACTATATATAGGGGCCAGGGGGGGGGGCGCCGGCCCTGGCAGATCCCATCTGCAAGGGGGGGCGACGGCCTAGGGGGGAAACTTGCCCCCCAAGGCATAGGGGGCGCCCCCTCCCCCTAGGGTTCCAACCCTAGGCGCATGGAGGGGGACCCATATGGGTGCGCCAGCCCACCAGGGGCTGGCCCCCTTCCCCTTGCGGCCTAGGGGACCCACCGGGATGGGTGGCCCCACCCGATGGACCCCCGGGACCCCTCCGGTGGTCCCGGGACACTCCCGGTGACCCCCGGAGTTCATCCGATGGCTGAAACTGGACTTCCTATATATCATTCTTTACCTCCGGACCATTCCGGAACTCCTCGTCACGTCCGGGATCTCATCCGAGACTCCGAACAACTTTCGGGTTTCCACGTGCATGTATCTCTACGACCCTAGCGTCACCGAACCTTAAGTGTGTAGACCCTACGGGTTCGGGAGACACGTAGACATGACCGAGACCACTCTCCGGTCAATAACCAACAGCGGGATCTGGATACCCATGTTGGTTCCCACGTGTTCCTCGATGATCTTCATCGGATGAACCACTGTGTCAAGGATTCACTCAATCCCGTATGTTGTTCCCTTTGTCCATCGGTACGGTACTTGCCCGAGATTCGATCGTCGGTATTCCCGATACCTTGTTCAATCTCGTCATGGCAAGTCTCTTTACTCGATCCGTAATCCATCATCCCATGACTAACTCCTTAGTCACCTTGAGCTCATTATGATGATGTCTTACCGAGTGGGCCCAGAGGTACCTCTCCGTCACACGGAGTGACAATATCCCAGTCTCGGTTCGTACCAAGTCAACAGACACTTTCGGAGATACCCGATGCGTACCTTTATAGCCACCCAGTTACGTTGTGACGTTTGGCACACCCAAAGTATTCCTACGGCATCCGGGAGTTGTACAACCTCATGGTCTAAGGAATAAATACTTGACACCGAAAAGCTTATGCATTACGAACTAAACGATCTCGTGCTATGCTCAGGATTGGGTCTTGTCCATCACATCATTCTCCTAATGATGTGATCCCGTTATCACTGACATCCTATGTCCATGGTCAGGAAACCGTGACCATCTGTTGATCAACGAGCTGGTAACTAGAGGCCTACCAGGGACTCATTGTGGTCTATATATTCACACATGTATCGCTGTTTCCGTACAATACAATTCAAGCATGAATAACAGACGATTATCATGAACAAGGAAATATAATAATAATACTTTTATTATTGCCTCTAGGGCATATTTCCAAAAGTCTCCCACTTGCACTAGAGTCAATAATCTAGTTACATTGTGATGAATCGAACACCCATAGAGTTCTGGTGTTGATCATGTTTTGCCCGTGGAAGAGGTTTAGTCAACGGGTCTGCAACATTCAGATCCGTATGCACTTTACAAATATCTATGTCTCCATCTTGAAAATAATTCCGGATGGAGTTGAAACGGCGCTTGATGTGCTTGGTCTTCTTGTGAAACCCGGGCTCCTTGGTAATTGCAATAGCACCAGTGTTGTCACAGAAGAGAGTCATCGGGCTTGGCGCGCTTGGAATGACTCCTAGGTCGGTGATGAACTCCTTCATCCAGACTCCTTCTTGCGCTGCTTCACAAGCAGCTATGTACTCCGCTTCACATGTAGAATGCTCCACGACACTCTGCTTGCAACTGCACCAGCTGACTGCTCCACCATTCAGAATATACACGTATCTGGTTTGTGACTTCGAGTCATCCAGATCTGTGTTGAAGCTAGCATCGACGTAACCCTTTACGACGAGCTCTTCGTCACCTCCATAAACGAGAAACATATCCTTAGTCCTCTTCAGGTACTTTAGGATGTTCTTGACCGCTGTCCAGTGTTCCATACCGGGATCACTTTGGTACCTCTCTACCAAACTTATGGCAAGGTTCACATCAGGTCTGGTACACAGCATGGCATACATGATAGAACCTATGGCCGAGGCATAGGGTATGACACTTATCTTTTCTCTATCTTCTGCCGTGGTCGGCGACTGAGCCTTGCTCAATCTCATACCTTGCAAAACAGGCAAGAACCCCTTCTTGGACTGATCCATATTGAACTTCTTCAATATCTTGTCAAGGTATGTACTTTGTGAAAGACCGATGAGGCGTCTTGATCTATCTCTATAGATTTTGATGCCTAATATGTAAGCTGCTTCTCCAAGGTCCTTCATTGAAAAACTCTTACTCAAGTAGGCCTTTACAATTTCCAAGAATTCTATATCATTTCCCATCAGCAATATGTCATCCACATATAATATGAGAAATGCTACAGAGCTCCCACTCACTTTCTTGTAGATACAGGCTTCTCCATAAGTCTGTATAAAGCCAAACGCTTTGATCACATCATTAAAGCGAATATTCCAACTCCGAGATGCTTGCACCAGCCCGTAAATCGAGCGCTGGAGCTTGCATACCTTGTTAGCATTCTCTGGATCGACAAAACCTTCCGGCTGTATCATATACAACTCTTCCTTGAGGAAGCCATTAAGGAATGCCGTTTTGACGTCCATTTGCCATATCTCATAATCATAGAATGCGGCAATTGCTAACATGATTCTGACTGACTTCAGCATCGCTACGGGAGAGAAAGTCTTGTCGTAGTCAATCCCTTGAACTTGTCGATAACCCTTAGCGACAACCGAGCCTTATAGATGGTCACATTACCATCTGCGTCTGTCTTCTTCTTAAATATCCATTTATTTTCTATGGCGTGCCTATCATCAGGCAAGTCCACCAAAGTCCATACTTTGTTTTCATACATGGATTCTATCTCAGATTTCATGGCTCCAAGCCATATATTGGAATCCGGGCCCGCCATCGCTTCTTCATAGTTCGAAGGTTCACCGTTGTCTAACAACATGATATTCATGACAGGGTTGCCGTACCACTCTGGTGCGGAACGTGCCCTTGGGGACCTTTGAAGTTCAGTAGTAACTTGATATGTTTCTTCATGATCATCATCATCAACTTCCTCCCTTGTCGGTGCAGGCACCTCAGGAACAATTTCCTGCGCTGCGCTACTTTCCGGTCCAGGAGGGGTGACTGTCACCTCATCAAGTTCTACTTTGCTCCCACTCACTTCTTTCGAGAGAAACTCTTTCTCCAGAAAGGATCCATTCTTGGCAACAAAGACCTTGCCTTCGGATCTGTGGTAGAAGGTGTACCCAATCGTTTCCTTTGGGTATCCTATGAAGACGCATTTTTCCGATTTGAGTTCGAGCTTTTCAGGTTGAAGTTTCTTGACATAAGCATCGCAACCCCAAACTTTCAGAAACGAAAACTTCGGTTTCTTGCCAAACCAAAGTTCATACGGTGTCGTCTCAACGGATTTCGACGGAGCCCTATTTAAAGTGATTGCGGCAGTCTCTAAAGCATAACCCCAAAAAGATAGCGGTAAATCGGTAAGGGACATCATAGATCGCACCATGTCCAACAGAGTACGATTTCGATGTTCGGACACACCGTTACGCTGAGGTGTTCCGGGCGGTGTCAATTGTGAAATAATTCCACATTTCCTAAGGTGCGTGCCAAATTCATGACTCAAATATTCACCCCCACGATCTGATCGTAAGAACTTTATTTTCTTGTCTCGTTGATTCTCAACCTCATTCTGAAATTCCTTGAACTTTTCAAAAGTCTCAGACTTGTGCTTCATCAAGTAGATATACCCATATCTACTCAAGTCATCCGTGAGGGTGAGAACATAACG
>LR738714.1:767652084-767727137 GCA_902687465.1 Secale cereale | reverse complement strand
TCGTCTGCGTCGCTACCGTTGTGACTGCGGGGGGATGTTGAGTATAATGTTTATTAGGAAAGAAGAGATAGACTAGGATTTGTTCTGGCTTGTCTTGTACTCCAAGTAGATCATTGTACTCCTATATATATGCCCACGAGGCTCAAGCAATACATCAACTATTCCATCAAATCTCTCTCTCCCTTCTAACATGTATGTCATTACGACGCCGAGGCGAATCTTACGGGGCGGCAAGCAGAATGGCGTGATGATGTGCCTGCCATAGACGAAGATTCGTGTCGAGGCGGATGACGACACATCCCACACCGTCACCTACTCTCCTACCCAAGCACGAGATCTTGCATGGCGGAGAAGCTGCACCAAGGCTGATGGCCGTGAAGCCCACATCATCAACCTTCTCTCCTAACCAGCTGTGAGATCTCGGCCTCACCCGCGCCGCAAGTCTGCAACAACGGCAGCTATTCCCATGCTGTCGGGATCCTTTCCTTCATCGAGCCTGCAAGCATCAGCACCGCCGTCTGCACGACGACGCCGGAGTACACCAACCTGGCTCATGTCCATGTTTACGTGATTGATCTGCTCCCGTTGGAATGAGCGCCAGTCATCCCGGCGGCATTGTACTTCGCTGCTGCTATTGGTAACATGACCTTCCTCCATCGAGCCTGCACCACTGCAGCACCAGAACCTGGCTCACATTGATGTTTCTGTAGGACGTGATTGAGCTGCTCCTGTTGGAGGCTAGCGGGGCCATCCCAATGACATTCTACTTCACTGCTGCTATTTGTAACATGACGTATCATTTAGATGTGGCTCTTTCTACAGTCTGCACTTTCTGAAATCCTGCTGAATTTGGGATCCCCAAACCTGATGATAAGTTGATAACACGATTGAAGCTTGAGGAAACACAAATTTTTGTTTAACAAGATTTTCATTTGGAGGCGGCTATTGTGAACTATTACTCTATTAGCACTTGATGAAGTTGCAAGGCTCGAACATGTTACATAACGTGTCAATTAGCTCTAGCTCTTGTGCAGTCAGTCAACTATGTACTGACATACTCATGTTCTGTCACTGTGATTTGTTTGAGTAGTTTGTTTGTTGGAATATTCAAGTATCTCTAAAGAGAGGAAGTTGCTAATTCTATGTCATCTCAGGAGCACCCGGGTTTGTCCAGCGAGGATAGGCGTGCCATGTAGAACGACTGGATGCCGCTCTGGCTCATTGTGCAGGTTCTGTTCGTGTAGCAGATGCACACGCACGGTGCCTTCATTGAGCGCTTTGATTCAGCTCCGGTGTGTGCTCTCCGTCGATCTGCTCCAGGCATCGCCAGCCAGCCTTTGAGCACCACTTGCCCGTACACTGCACCCTCGACGACAACGCATAGGACTACGAGACGGTGAGCTACAGGACCCAGGCTCTGGACCAAGAGATCATCACGCTGAAGTAGACCCTACGCGGCCTGACTCCAGTAGGGAGGAGTTGGTCGGATCCTTCAGGATCGACCACGACTAGCTTGATGACGGACGACAAACTCTAAGATCAAGGTGAACAAAACTTAGTTGTTGTGTGTGTTCTATTGTTTATTTGAGTTTGGGTCGTCAGTCATGAATCCTCAAACCTCATGTTGTTCAAACTTTATTTTAATGGGACTGCGGTTGAAACTTTGAACCCCTAAAGCGACGGTATAGTCTCTCCTTGATAAATGAGGTGAGAGCAAATCATATCAAAATAGAAAAACTGAATGTTGCTACCCTCAAAGGTTCTATTGACCTTATACATATCACTTACTCATCTATTTGATTTGTTTAGTCACATAGTTGTCGGGTTCATGGCAGTTGTTGTTTGCTCTGTAGGGAAGCATGGGCAATGATATTTCTTACCTAACGTTCACTACTAATAGCCATCTAATGTGTCCTTTTATTATATATACATATTAGTTGCGAGCATGTGCTTGGGAAGGTCAAGGTGGTATGCCGGGACACGAGCAGGACCTGCCCTCCCGTGAGACAAGTTCACGGTCAAAGCTGGCAAAAGTATAAGGTAGTGAGGGTGGTCATATCAAGAGATTAGTTTAAACATCCCATTGCCCTGTCGTGGTTCAGTGATACGTGTCATTAGGTGGCCAAGCTCATCACCTTCAATTAATCACGTCCACATGCTTGCGATAATATGGACAAAACGGCCATCTCCGGCAAGGGCGGAAAGGAGGACGGATGGGGTGCTGATGAAATAGAGGATGCGGACTGGGGGAGGGGTCATTGAGGCATGCTTATTAGGTAGTGGCGTATAATTTTTTTTCCCGTTGCAACGTACGGACATATTGACCAGTAGAAAACAAGCAATCTAATCATTCTAAAACCAAAGCTTGGCACATTATTTTTCTAATACAATGGATATATACAATGGGATAATTATTTACAGAGAAACTTCCATGAAAAATTCTACACTGTTTCCGTGAGCATGAACACAAGTGCTCAAGGTCCAATCACTTCTCTTTTTGAAAACTTTTTAGGCATAAGAGGCAAGTAATTTTTTTTGTATTTTCATTCTTTTAATTTATTTGTATGTTTCACCCACAACTAAACAGAAATAAAAAGGAAAAACAAAATCTACTTAGTGAAGAAAGCAAACAAGCACACACGAGAATATCAACCCCACGCTATTGCTCCCCGGCAACGGCGCCAGAAAAGAGCTTGATGGTCCCCAAGTGCAGGAAATCATTGTAGCAATTCCCAATGGTGGAAGTGATAAGTATGGAGTGTCGAACCCACAAGGAGCTAAAGGTAAGATCAATATTCTCTCAAGTCCTATCTGCCACTAATACGACTTTACGTACACCGAATGTTTGCTTCCAACTAGAAACGAGAAATAGAACTATGTTTTTCGCACAGTTCGGCATGAGGAGCGCCGTCCCTGTTCTAAGTATGATAAAATACGATGGGTAAGGCGCACTTGGAATCTTCTCTTTGATGAAATATGTCCTAAAGTACTTACACGGGAAGAAGGAATGAGGCATGGGTAATCGGCTACTATAGCCACCAGGGGGCCCTCACGACAGGCCTAATAGAAGAATCCCTCTTCTAGCTTTATGCCTATGTCCGGATCTTCATCATATCCGCGCCCACATTTTGGAATCAGTCCTCTGGCTGAGGGGCGTGCTACTTCTCGAGCTTGCGTTGTATTCCCTTGAAGAGGAAAGGGTGATGCAGCACAGTAGCGTAAGTATTTCCCTTAGTTTTTGAGAACCAAGGAATCAATCCAGTAGGAGACCACGCGCGAGTCCCTCGCACCTGCACAAACAAATAAGAACTTCGCAGCCAACGCGATAAGGGGTTTTCAATCCCTTTACGGTCACTTACGAAAATGAGATCTGATAGATAGGATAGTTTGATATTTTTGGTATTTTGGATATATGAACAGAAAGTAAAAACAGCAAAGTAAAGAAGATTGTAGATTGATATGTTGAGAATAGACCCGGGGGCCATAGGTTTCACTAGTGGCTTCTCTCATGATAGCAGATTTCTATGGTGGGTGAACGAATTACTGTCGAGCAATTGATAGAAAAGCGAATAATTATGAGAATACCTAGGCATGATCATTATATACAGGCATCATGTCCGTGACAAGTAGACCGAAATGATTCTGCATCTACTACTATTACTCCACACATCGACCGCTATCCAGCATGCATCTAGAGTATTAAGTTCATAAGAACAGAGTAATGCTTTAAGAAAGATGACTTGATGTAGAGGGATAAACTTAAGCAATATGATATAAACCCCATCTTTTTATCCTCGATGGCAACAATACTATACGTGCCTTGTGTTGGGAACGTAGTATTTTCAAAATTTTCCTACGATCACACAAGATCTATCTACTAGATGCATAGCAACGAGGGGAAGAGTGTGTCTACGTACCCTCGTAGACCGGGAGCGGAAGCGTCAAGTGACGCGGTTGATGTAGTCGAACTTCTTCGCGATCCAACCGATCAAGCACCGAACGTACGACACCTCCGCGTTCAGCACACGTTCAGCTTGATGACGTCCCACGAGCTCTTGATCCAGTTGAGCTTCACGGGAGAGTTTCGCCAGCACGACGGCGTGGTGACAGATATGATGTATATACCGGCGCAGGGCTTCGCCTAAGCACTGCAACGGTATGACCGAGGTGTGTTTCTGTGGAGAGGGGCACCGCACACGGCTAAAACAATTCAACTTGTGTGTCCTAGGGTGCCCCCTGCCCCCGTATATAAAGGAGCAAGGGAGAGGCCGGCCCTAGAGGGGGCGCGCCAAGTGTGGGGAGTCCTACTAGGACTCCCAAGTCCTAGTAGGATTCCCCTTTCCTTTCCGGAGTAGGAGAGAAGGAAAGAGGTGAAGAGGGAGAAGGAAAAGGGGGCTGCACCCCTTGTCCAATTCGGACCAGAGGGGGGCGGCGCGTGCCTCCTTCCTTTTGGCCTTTCTTCTCTATTCCCGTATGGCCCAATAAGGCCCATATACTCCGAAAAATACCTGAATCACTTGGAACCTTTCCGATGTCCGAATATAGTCGTCCAATATATCGATCTTTACGTGTCGACCATTTCGAGACTCCTCGTCATGTCCCCGGTCTCATCTGGGACTCCGAACTCCTTCGGTACATCCAAACTCATAAACTCATAATACCGATCGTCATCAAACGTTAAGCGTGCGGACCCTACGGGTTCGAGAACTATGTAGACATGACCGAGACTCATCTCCGGTCAATAACCAATAGCGGAACCTGGATGCTCATATTGGCTCCTACATTTTCTACGAAGATCTTTATCGGTCAAACCGCATAACAACATACGTTGTTCCTTTTGTCATTGGTATGTTACTTGCCCGAGATTCGATCGTCGATATCTCTATACCTAGTTCAATCTCGTTACCGGCAAGTCTCTTTACTCGTTCCGTAATACATCATCTCGTGACTAACTCATTAGTCTTTTGCTTGCAAGGCTTATTATGATGTGCATTACCGTGAGGGCCCAGAGATACCTCTCCGACACTCGGAGTGACAAATCCTAGTCTTGATCTATGCCAACACCACGAACACTTTCGGAGACACCTGTAGAGCATCTTTATGATCACCCAGTTATGTTGTGATGTTTGATAGCACACAAGGTGTTCCTACGGTATTCGGGAGTTGCATAATCTCATAGTCATAGGAACATGTATAAGTCATGAAGAAAGCAATAGCAGTAAAACAAAACGATCATAGTGCTAAGCTAACGGATGGGTCTTGTCCATCACATCATTCTCCTAATGATGTGATCCCGTTGATCAAATGACAACTCATGTCTATGGTTAGGAAACATAACCATCTTTGATCAATGAGCTAGTCTTGTAGAGGCATACTAGGGACACTCTGTTTTGTCTATGTATTCACACATGTACTAAGTTTCCGGTTAATACAATTCTAGCATGAATAATAAACATTTATCATGATATAAGGAAATATAAATAACAACTTTATTATTGCCTCTATGGCATATTTCCTTCAGTCTCCCACTTGCACTAGAGTCAATAATCTAGCTCACATTGCCATGTGATTTAATACCGATAGTTCACATCGTTATGTGAATAACACCCATAGTTCAAATCGCCATGTGACCAACACCCATAGGGTTTACCAGAGTCAATAATATTGTTCACATCGCTATGTGATTAATACCCAAGAGTAATAAGTGTTGGAAATATGCCCTAGAGGCAATAATAAATTGGTTATTATTATATTTCCTTGTTCACGATAATCGTTTATTATCCATGCTAGAATTGTATTGATAGGAAACTCAGATACATGTGTGGATACATAGACAAACACCATGTCCCTAGTGAGCCTCTAGATGACTAGCTCGTTAATCAATAGATGGTTACGGTTTCCTGACCATGGACATTGGATGTCATTGATAACGGGATCACATCATTAGGAGAATGATGTGATGGACAAGACCCAATCCTAAGCCTAGCACAGATCGTGTAGTTCGTATGCTAAAGCTTTTCTATATGTCAAGTATCTTTTCCTTAGACCATGAGATTGCGCAACTCCCGGATACCGTAGGAATGCTTTGGGTGTACCAAACGTCACAACGTAACTGGGTGGCTATAAAGGTGCACTACATGTATCTCCGAAAGTGTCTGTTGGGTTGGCACGAATCGAGACTGGGATTTGTCACTCCGTATGACGGAGAGGTATCTCTGGGCCCACTCGGTAGGACATCATCATAATGTGCACAATATGTGATCAAGGAGTTGATCACGGGATGATGTGTTACGGAACGAGTAAAGAGGCTTGCCGGTAACGAGATTGAGCAAGGTATCGGTATACCGACGATCGAATCTCGGGCAAGTGCTATACCGATAGACAAAGGGAATCGTATACGGGATTGATTGAATCCTTGACATCGTGGTTCATCCGATGAGATCATCGTGGAACATGTGGGAGCCAACATGGGTATCCAGATCCCGCTGTTGGTTATTGGCCGGAGAGTTGTCTCGGTCATGTCTACATAGTTCCCGAGCCCGTCGGGTCTACACACTTAAGGTTCGATGACGCTAGGGTTATAGGGAAAGTATGTACGCGGTTACCGAATGTTGTTCGGAGTCCCGGATGAGATCCCGGACGTCACGAGGAGTTCCGGAATGGTCCGGAGGTAAAGATTCATATATGGGAAGTCCTGTTTTGGTCACCGGAAAAGTTTCGGGCGATATCGGTAATGTACCGGGACCACCGGGAGGGTCCCGGGGGTCCACCAGGTGGGGCCACCAGCCCCAGAAGGCTGCGTGGGCTAAGTGTGGGAGGGGACCAGCCCCAAGGGGGCTGGTGCGCCCCCCCACCAAGTCCCTAGGCGCATGGAGAGTGGAGGGGGGCAAACCCTAGGTCCAGATGGGCCTTAAGGCCCATCCTAGGGCGCCCCCTCTCTCTCCCCCCCCCCTTGGCCGCACCCTAGATGGGTTTTCTAGGGCTGGCCGCACCCCTAGGGGTGGGAAACCCTAAAGGGGGCGCAGCCCTCCCTTCCCCCTATATATATGTGAGGTTTTGGGGCTGCTAGACACACGAGAACGTCTCCCTCTTGGCGCAGCCCTACCCCTCTCCCTCCTCGTCTCTTGCAGCGCTTGGCGAAGCCCTGCTGGAGTCCCGCGCTCCTCCACCACCACCACGCCGTCGTGCTGCTGTTGGATGGAGTCTTCCCCAACCTCTCCCTCTCTCCTTGCTGGATCAAGGCGTGGCAGACGTCACCGGGCTGCACGTGTGAAGAACGCGGAGGCACCGTCCGTTCGGTGCTAGGATCTTCGGCGATCTGAATCGCGGCGAGTACGACTCCATCAACCGCGTTCTTGAACGCTTCCGCTTAGCGATCTACAAGGGTATGTGGATCCAACTCTCCTCTCGTAGATGCATCTCCTAGATTGATCTTGGTGAACGTAGGAAAATTTTTGTTTCCCATGCGACGTTCCCCAACAATAAGGTGTGATCATGTTTTGCTTGTGAGAGAAGTTTAGTCAACGGGTCTGTCACATTCAGATCCGTATGTATCTCGCAAATTTCTATGTCTACAATGCTCTGCATGGAGCTACTCTAGCTAATTGCTCCCACTTTCAATACGCATCCAGATTGATACTTAGAGTCATCTGGATTTAGTGTCAAAGCTTGCATCGGTGTAACCCTTTACGACGAACTCTTTATCACCTCCATAATCGAGAAACATTTCCTTAGTCATCCAGTTACTAAGGATAATTTTGACCGCTGTACAGTGATCTACTCCTGGATCACTATTGTACCCCCCTGACAAACTCATGGCAAGGTACACAACATGTTTGGTACACAGCATGGCATACTTTATAGAACCTATGGCTGAGGCATAGGGAATGACTTTCATTCTCTCTATATTTTTCTGCCGTGGTCTGGCTTTGAGTCTTACTCAACTTCACACCTTACAAGTCAGGCAAGAACTCCTTCTTTGACTGATCCATTTTGAACTACTTCAAAATCTTATCAAGGTATGTACTCATCGAAAGTCTTATCAAGCGTCTTGATCTATCTCTATAGATCTTGATGCCCAATATGTAAGCAGCTTCACCAAGGTCTTTCTTTGAAAAACTCCTTTCAAACACTCCTTTATGCTTTCCAGAAAATTCTACATCATTTCCAATCGACAATATGTCATTCACATATACTTATCAGAAAGGTTGTAGTGCTCCCACTCACTTCTTGTAAATACAGGCTTCACCGCAAGTCTGTATAAATCTATATGCTTTGATCAACTTATCAAAGCGTATATTCCAACTCCGAGATGCTTGCACCAGTCCATAGATGGATCGCTGGAGCTTGCACATTTTGGTAGCACCTTTAGGATTGACAAAACCTTCTGGTTGCATCATATACAAGTCTTCTTTAATAAATCCATTAAAGAATGCAGTTTTGTTATCCATTTGCCAGATTTCATAAAATGCGGCAATTGCTAACATGATTCGCACAGATTTAAGCATCGCTACGGGTGAGAAAGTCTCATCGTAGTCAACTCCTTGAACTTGTTGAAAACCTTTCGCAACAAGTCAAGCTTTGTAAACAGTAACATTACCGTCAGCGTCAGTCTTCCTCTTGAAGATCCATTTATTTTCGATGGCTTGCCGATCATCGGGCAAGTCAACCAAAGTCCACACTTTGTTCTCATACATGGATCCCATCTTAGATTTCATGGCCTCAAGCCATTTTGCGGAATCTGGGCTCATCATCGCTTCCTCATAGTTCGTAGGTTCATCATGGTCCAGTAACATGACTTCCAGAACCGGGTTGCCGTACCACTCTGGTGCGGAACGAACTCTGGTTGATCTACGAAGTTCAGCAGAAACTTGATCTGAAGTTTCATGATCATCATCATTAGCTTCCTCACTAATTGGTGTAGGAATCACTAGAACTAGTCTCTGTGATGTTCCACTTTCCAATTCGGGAGAAGGTACAATTACCTCATCAAGTTCTACTTTCCTCCCACTCACTTCTTTCGAGAGAAACTCCTTCTCTAGAAAGGATCCACTCTTAGCAACAAAGACCTTGCCTTCGGATCTATGATAGAAGGTGTACCCAACAGTTTCTTTTGGGTATCTTATGAAGATTTACTTCTCCGATTTGGGTTCAAGCTTATCATGTTGAAACTTTTTCACATAAGCATCGCAGTCACAAACTTAAAGAAATGACAGCTTAGGTTTCTCGTCAAACCACAGTGCATACGGTGTCATCTCCACGGATTTAGATGGTGCCCTATTTAACGTGAATGTAACTGTCTCTAATGCATAACCCCAAAAGCGATAGTGGTAGATCGGTAAGAGACATAATCGATCGCACCATATCTAATAAAGTACGGTTATGACGTTCAGACACACCATTACACTGTGGTGTTCCAGGTGGCATGAGTAGTGAAACTATTTCACATTGTTTTTTACCGAAGGCCAAACTCGCTAACTCAAATATTTTACCTCTACGATCATATCGCAGAAACTCTTATTTTTTTTGTTACGATGATTCTCCACTTCACTCTGAAATTCTTTGAACTTTTCAAATGTTTCAGACTTGTGCTTCATTAAGTAGACATACCCATATCTGCTCAAATCATCAGTGAAGGTCAGAAAATAACGATACCCACCGCGAGCTTCAACACTCATTGGTCCACATACATATGTATGTATGATCTCCGACAAATCTGTTGCTCGCTCCATTGTTCCGGAGAACGGAGTTTTAGTCATCTTGCCCATGAGGCATGGTTCGCAAGCACCAAGTGATTCATAATCAAGTGATTCCAAAAGTCCATCACTATGGAGTTTCTTCATGCGCTTTACACCATTATGACCTAAACGGCAGTGCCACAAATAAGTTGCACTTATCATTATTAACCTTGCATCTTTTGGCTTCAATATTATGAATATGTGTATCACCACGATCGAGATCCAACAAACTATTTTCATTGGGTGTATGACCATCGAAGGTTTTATTCATGTAAACAGAATAACAATTATTCTATGACTTTAAATGAATAACCGTATTGCAACAAATATGATCAAATCATATTCATGCTCAACGCAAATACCAAATAACATTTATTTAGGTTTTACACTAATCCCGAAAGTATAGGGAGTGTGCGATGATGATCATATCAATCTTGGAACCACTTCCAACACACATCGTCACTTCACCTTTAACTAGTCTCTGTTCATTCTGCAATTCTCGTTTCGAGTTACTAATATTAGCAACTGAACCGGTATCAAATACCCAGGGGTTGCTATGAACACTAGTAAATTACACATCAATAATCTGTATATCAAAATATACCTTTGTTCATTTTGCCATCCTTCTTATCCGCCAAGTATCTAGGGCAGTTCCACTTCCAGTGACCATTTCCTTTGCAGTAGAAGCACTTAGTTTCAGGCTTGAGTTTTAGCTTTGGGTTTCTTCACGGGAGTGACAACTTGCTTGTCATTCTTCTTGAAGTTCCCCTTCTATCCCTTTGCCCTTTACTTGAAACAAGTGGTCTTGTTAACCATCAACACTGGATGCTTTTTCATGATTTCTACCTTCGCCGACTTCAGCACCGCGAAGAGCTCGGGAATTACTTTCGTCATCCCTTGCATATTATAGTTCATCACGAAGTTCTAGTAACTTGGTGATAGTGACTAGAGAACTTTGTCAATTACTATCTTATCTGGAAGATTAACTCCCACTTGATTCAAGTAATTGTAGTACCCAGACAATCTGAGCACATGCTCACTGGTTGAGCTATTCTCCTCCATCTTGTAGGCAAAGTACTGTCAGAAGTCTTATACCTCTCGACACGGGCATGAGTATGAAATACTAATTTCAACTCTTGGAACATCTTATATGTCCGTGGCGTTCAAAAGGTTTTTGAAGTCCCGGTTCTAAGCCGTAAAGCATGGTGCACTTAAACTATCAAGTAGTCATCATACCGAGCTTTTGTCAAAACGTTCATAACGTCTACATCTGCTCCTGCAATAGGTCTGTCACCTAGCGGTGCATCAAGGACATAATTCTTCTGTGCAGCAATGAGGATAATCCTCAGATCACGGAACAATTCCGCATCATTGCTACTAACATCTTTCAACTTAGTTTTCTCTAGGAACATATAAAAAATAAACGGGGAGCAACATCATGAGCTATTGATCTACAACATAGATATGCTAATACTACGAGGACTAAGTTCATGATAAATTAAAGTTCAATTTAATCATATTACTTAAGAACTCCCACTTAGATAGACATCCCTCTAGTCATCTAAATGATCACGTGATCCAAATCAACTAAACCATGTCCGATCATCACGTGAGATGGAGTAGTTTCAATGGTGAACATCTTATGTTGATCATATCTACTATATGATTCACGCTCGACCTTTCGGTCTCCAGTGTTCCGAGGCCATATCTGCATGTGCTAGGCTCGTCAAGTTTAACCCGAGTATTCTGCGTGTGCAAAACTGTCTTACACCCGTTGTATTTGAACGTAGAGCTTATCACACCCGATCATCACGTGGTGTCTCGGCACGAAGAACTTTCGCAACGGTGCATACTCAGGGAGAACACTTGTACCTTGAAATTTTGTAAGGGATCATCTTATAATGCTACCGTCGTTCTAAGAAAAATAAGAAGCATAATAAGATAAACATCACATGCAAATCAAAATATGTGACATGATATGGCCATCATCATCTTGTGCTTTTGATCTCCATCTCCAAAGCACCGTCATGATCACCTTTGTCACCGGCGCGACACCTTGATCTCCATCGTAGCATCGTTGTCGTCTCGCCAACTATTGCTTCTACGACTATCGCTACCGCTTAGTGATAAAGTAAATCAATTACATGGCGATTGCATTTCATACAATAAAGCGACAACCATATGGCTCCTGCCAGTTGCCGATAACTTTTCAAAACATGACCATCTCATACAAAACCGTATAACTCATCATGTCTTGACCATATTACATCACAACATGCCCTGCAAAAACAAGTTAGACGTCCTCTACTTTGTTGTTGCAAGTTTTACGTGGCTGCTATGGGCTTTAGCAAGAACCGTTCTTACCTACGCATACAAAACCACAACGATGTTTCGTCAAGTATGTGCTGTTTTAACCTTCACAAGGACCGGGCGTAGGCACACTTGATTCAGCTAAAGTGAGAGAGACAGACACCCGTCAGTCACCTTTAAGCAACGAGTGCTCATAACGGTGAAACCAGTCTCGCGTAAGCGTACGCGTAATGTCGGTCTGGGCCGCTTCATCTCACAATACCGCCGAAGCAAAGTATGACATGCTGGTAAGCAGTATGACTAGTATCGCCCACAACTCATTGTGTTCTACTCATGCATATCATCTACGCATAGACTTGGCTCTGATACCACTATTGTGAACGTAGTATTTTCAAAATTTTCCTACGATCACACAAGATCTATCTACTAGATGCATAGCAACAAGGGGAAGAGTGTGTCTACGTACCCTCGTAGACCGGGAGCGGAAGCGTCAAGTGACGCGGTTGATGTAGTCGAACTTCTTCGCGATCCAACCGATCAAGCACCGAACGTACGGCACCTCCGCGTTCAGCACACGTTCAGCTTGATGACGTCCCATGAGCTCTTGATCCAGTTGAGCTTCACGGGAGAGTTTAGCCAGCACGACGGCGTGGTGACAGATATGATGTATCTACCGGCGCAGGGCTTCGCCTAAGCACTGCAACGTTATGACCGAGGTGTGTTTCTGTGGAGAGGGGCACCGCACACGGCTAAAACAATTCAACTTGTGTGTCCTAGGGTGCCCCCTGCCCCCGTATATAAAGGAGCAAGGGAGAGGCCGGCCCTAGAGGGGGCGCGCCAAGTGTGGGGAGTCCCACTAGGACTCCCAAGTCCTAGTAGGATTCCCCTTTCCTTTCCGGAGTAGGAGAGAAGGAAAGAGGCGGAGAGGGAGAAGGAAAAGGGGGCTGCACCCCTTGTCCAATTCGGACCAGAGGGGGGGGCGCGTGCCTCCTTCCTTTTGGCCTTTCTCCTCTATTCCCGTATGGCCCAATAAGGCCCATATACTCCGAAAAATACCCGAATCACTCGGAACCTTTCCGATGTCCGAATATAGTCGTCCAATATATCGATCTTGACGTCTCGACCATTTCGAGACTCCTCGTCATGTCCCCGGTCTCATCTGGGACTCCGAACTCCTTCGGTACATCCAAACTCATAAACTCATAATACCGATCGTCATCAAACGTTAAGCGTGCGGACCCTACGGGTTCGAGAACTATGTAGACATGACCGAGACTCATCTCCGGTCAATAACCAATAGTGGAACCTTGATGCTCATATTGGCTCCTATATTTTCTACGAAGATCTTTATCGGTCAAACCGCATAACAACATACGTTGTTCCTTTTGTCATTGGTATATTACTTGCCCGAGATTCGATCGTCGGTATCTCTATACCTAGTTCAATCTCGTTACCGGCAAGTCTCTTTACTCGTTCCGTAATACATCATCTCGTGACTAACTCATTAGTCTTTTGCTTGCAAGGCTTATTATGATGTGCATTACCGAGAGGGCCCAGAGATACCTCTCCGACACTCGGAGTGACAAATCCTAGTCTTGATCTATGCCAACACCACGAACACTTTCGGAGACACCTGTAGAGCATCTTTATGATCACCCAGTTACGTTGTGATGTTTGATAGCACACAAGGTGTTCCTACGGTATTCGGGAGTTGCATAATCTCATAGTAATAGGAACATGTATAAGTCATGAAGAAAACAATAGCAGTAAAACAAAATGATCATAGTGCTAAGCTAACGGATGGGTCTTGTCCATCACATCATTCTCCTAATGATGTGATCCCGTTGATCAAATGACAACTCATGTCTATGGTTAGGAAACATAACCATCTTTGATCAATGAGCTAGTCTAGTAGAGGCATACTAGGGACACTCTGTTTTGTCTATGTATTCACACATGTACTAAGTTTCCGGTTAATACAATTCTAGCATGAATAATAAACATTTATCATGATATAAGGAAATATAAATAACAACTTTATTATTGCCTCTAGGGCATATTTCCTTCACCTTGCTGCCCCTGCTATCACTGGGGAAGGACACCACAAAATTGAACCCAAAGCCAAACACTTCTCCCATTGCAAGAACTATAGATCTAGTAGGCCAAACCAAACCAATAATTCGAAGAGACTTGCAAGGATATTATAATCATACATAAAAGAATTCAGAAAAGAACCAAATATTTCTCATAGATAATCTTGATCATAAACCCACAATTCATCGGATGTCGACAAACGCACCGCAAAAAGATTACATCGAATAGATCTCCTCGAAGACCGAGGAGAACTTGGTATTGAGATCCAAAAAGAGAGAAGAAGCCATCTAGGTACTAACTATGGACCCGAAGGTCTATGGTAAACTACTCACAACTCATGGTGAGGCGATGGTGTTGATGTAGAAGCACTCCATGAAGATCCCCCCTCCGGCAGAGCTCCGGAACAGGCCCCAAGATGGGATCTCACGGGAACAGAAGGTTGCGGCGGTGGAATTAGGGTTTTCTCTATTGCTTCGATGTTTTCAGGGTACATGGGTATATATAGAAGGAAGGAGGGCATCAAGGGAGCAACGTGGGGCCCACGAGGCAGGGGGCGCGCCCAGGGGGAGGGGGCGCGCCCCCACCCTCTTGGACGCCACGTGTGCCCTTTGCCTTGGTTATCAAGTCTCCCGTGAAGATATCGTTCCAAAAATAACTCTCCCGAAGGTTTCATTCCGTTTGGACTCCGTTTGATATTCCTTTTCTGCGAAACCCTGAAATAGGCAAAAAAAACAGCAATCTGGACTGGGCCTTTGGGTTAATAGGTTAGTCCCGAAAATAATATAAAAGTGTATAATAAAGCCCATTAGACATACAAAACATCATATATAATAGCATAGAACAATAAAAAATTATAGATACGTTGGAGAGGTATCAAGCATCCCCAAGCTTAATTCCTTCTCGTCCTCGAGTAGGTAAATGATAAAAACAGAATTTTGGATGTGGAATGCTAACCAACATAATTTTCAATGTAATTCTCTTTATTGTGGCATGAAGGTTCAGATCCGAAAGATTCAAGACAAAAGTCTATATTGACATAAGAAATAATAATACTTCAAGCATACTAACAAAGCAATCATGTCTTCTCAAAATAACATGGCTAAAGAAAGTTATCCCTACAAAATCATATAGTCTGGCTATGCTCCCTCTTCATCACACAAAATATTCATATAATGCACAACCCCGGTTTCAGCCAAGCAATTGTTTTCATACTCAATTTTTTCAAACCTTTCAACTTTCACGCAATGCATGAGCGTGAGCCATGGATATAGCACTATGGGTGGAATGGAGTGGTGGTTGTGGGGAAGACAAAAAGGAGGAAGATAGTCTCACATCGACTAGGCGTATCAACGGGCTATGGAGATGCCCGTCAATAGATATCAATGTGAGTGAGTAGTGATTGCCATGCAATGGATGCACTAGAGCTAAAAATGTATGAAAGCTCAACAAAAGAAACTAAGTGGGTGTGCATCCAACTTGCTTGCTCATGAAGACCTAGGGCATTTGAGGAAGCCCATCGTTGGAATATACAAGCCAAGTTCTATAATGAAAATTCGCACTAGTATATGAAAGTGACTAAACAAGAGACTCTCTATCATGAAGAACATGGTGCTACTTTGAAGCACAAGTGTGGAAAAAGCATAGTAGCATTGTCCCTTCTCTCTTTTCTCTCATTTTTTGTAGGGGCTTTATCTTTTTTTAGCCCCTCTCTCTATTTTTTTTGGGCCATTTCTTTTTTTTGGCCTTTCCTCACATGGGACAATGCTCTAATAATGATGATCATCACACTTTTATTGATTTACAACTTGATACTAGAACAAAGTATGACTCTATATGAATGCCTCCGGCGGTGTATCGGGATGTGCAATGAATCAAGAGTGACATGTATGAAAAATTATGCATGGTGGGTTTGCCACAAATACGATGTCAACTACATGATCATGCATGGCAATATGACAATATGAAGCATGTCATATGAATGGAACGGTGGGAAGTTGCATGGCAATATATCTCAGAATGGCTATGGAAATGCCATGATAGGTAGATATGGTGGCTGTTTTGAGGAAGGTATATGGTCGGTGTATGGTACCGGCGAAAGTTGCGCGGCACAAGAGAGGCTAGCAATGGTGGAAGGGTGAGAGTGTGTATAATCCATGGACTCAACATTAGTCATCAAGAACTCATACACTTATTGCAAAAACTTACGATTCATCAAAACAAAGCAACCAACGCATGCTCCTAGGGGGGAGGTTGGTAGGAGTTAACCATCGCGCGCCCCCGACCTCCACACAAAGGATGACACCCTACAAATACCTCATACTCTAACTTCGGCACATAGTGGTTCACCATACGTGCATGCTACGAGAATCACAAACTTTAACACAAGTATTTCTCAATTTCATAATAACTCCACTAGCATGACTCTAATATCACTATCCTCATATCTCAAAACAATCATCAAGTATCAAACTTCTCTTCATATTCAACGCACTTTGTATGAAAGTTTTTACTACATTCATCTTGGATGCCTATCATATTAGGACTAGTTTTATAACCAAAGCACATTACCATGCTGTTCTAAAAGACTCTCAAAAGGATATAAGTGAAGCATGAGAGATCAACAATTTCTACAAAATAAAATCACCACCATGCTCTAAAAGATATAAGTGAAGCACTAGAGCAAAACTATTTAGCTCAAAATATATAAGTGAAGCACATAGAGTGTTCTAACAAATTCTAGATCATATTTATCTCTCTCAAATAGTGTAATGCCCCGGATGTAATACTTTCCCTTTTGGGTATATAATATATCTCCGGCTTCATGTATTCCATTTCGGGTTCTTTGTCTTTCGGGTTTTCGTCGTTTTGTTGTCTGAGTGTGTGGCATTCATTCATATCATGTAGACATGTGCATCGCATTGCATTTGTGTTGTCGGTTGCATCCGGTTCCACGCGTTTCTTCCCGTTGTCCGTTTCGCGTTCCGGAGCTCCCTCACGTGTCCGTGACGTCACGTAGGCCTACTTTGTTGTTTGGGCGTGTAACGTTACCGGTGTGCCGCGAGGTTGTTGTGTGTGTTGTTGTTTTGTTGTGTGCAACCCGCCTCTCAAATCTCGTCTCGTTTGGACTCCGTTGGCTTTCCCATCCGATGTTCGTGTGGGTCCGAAGTGCCTTCACTTCGTGTCCCGGAAACACCCCTACTGCAGTCTTTTATCTTCTCCTAGGCCCTTTTAAACTACCCCGTCGCGATCGGATCCGTCGGATCGCGATCGGAGGGCTCCTAACACCCCCAAGTCTCCAAACCCTAGCTACCTGCTATATATTAGACCCTAGTCTTTTTTGGGCATCTAGTTTCTTCTCCACTCTCTCCCCCTCACTTTTTTCTCAGATCCCCTTCTTCCCTAATTTTCAGATCTGGCCAACCCCCTCTCAGCCATTTGGCTTCTCCCCTCGAGGCCAGCAACCGCCGTCGCTCCTGGGGGCGAGCGCCTCGACCAGATCGATCGGGGATCGCACCCCGATCCAACCCCCGAGCGGCGCGCCAGGGCCAACGCCTCGTTAGCCGTCGCCTTCCCGCGCCAGAGTCTCCCTCGACGCTCCTTCCCGCGCGTCGATCGACCAGCGCACGGGCCTCCGCCGTTTTGACGCAGCCGCAGGACCACATCGACGGGCCGTACTCTTCCCGCACCCCGGCCCGTCCGCGTCGTCCCTCCTTCGCCGCATCGCCGCGACCGGGCCGGCCCACTGCCGGGTCGCTCGCCCGCTTCGCCAGGCGCCCCCAAGCCACGTCGCTGGCCGGGCCGCTCCCTCGCTGGGCCTCGCCTTCGCCGCTTCCGCTCGCCCGGTCGGGCCGCGCCAGGCCGAGCCGCCCCGGGGCCCAGCCGCCGTCGCCTCCCGCGGGCCGCCGACTCCACCTCCAGTTCGGGCCGGTCCAGCCGCACCGCCGGGGCCCGTTGTCATTTTTTCCCCAGATCTGGATCTGAGGTTGTCTCCCCAATCCTAAGTCCCAGAAATTTTGATCTCTGATGCATATTTCAAACTGCCCTAACTTGGTGTGTGTTTGTCCGATTCGCGCAAATAGCATGTCCAGACGTTCGTGGGATCGTGCTCTACGTTTTATCTGTTGTTGTCATGCACGTTAGAGACCATCTAGGTGCTCGTTTTGATGTTGCAAGAGTGCATCATGTTATAAACTGCTGCTATGTGATGTTTTTATGTCATCTTTGCCATGTGATATCTTTTAGCTCGTTTGTCCGAATGATGCAAATGACATGTCCACGTGTTCGTCTTGCCTTGATCTTCTTGTTGTATGTGATAGGTTGCATGATAGATTTATTCTTGCCATGTTTATCATCGTTGCAAAGTGCCATGTGGCTGTGATGTTGTTTCACTTGTTATGAAATGCCATCTTGTTGAGCTCGTTGCGATCGTTGTGTTTACCTCCATGAAGCATGCTTGTGTGTTTCGGTATCACCTTCATGTGAACTTTGATGAGGTGCTTACCTCTTGCCATGTTTAGTTTCGAGGTGACTTAAACATGCTCTTTTAGATGCTATGATGATATTGCTGTTTTAGGACTTAGTGGATTTTCACTAAGTCTGAAATCTGTAACGTTCCGATGCCATGTTCGTGTGATGTTCTAGGACAAACCATGTTAGTTTTGGAGTGGATCTTGATTGTTCCTTGTAGTATATATTGTTTTCTTTCCATCCATGTTCTCACATGTCTATTTAAGTGGCTGTAGCATGTTTATCTTTTGCTCCAAAGTTTCAATAAAATTCTGTTGCCAGAATTTTATTGTCAAGTTCAATATGTCCAAGATCATTTCTATTGATCCGTGACTCCGTTGGGGGTGCACCTTTGGACTTAGTTTCTGTAGTATATGTCTAGTTTGTGTTCATGCCCTTTTCCATGTTATTTTAATGCTGTAGCTCAATTATTTTGTGCTCCGAAGATGCTATGATGCTGTAATTTTCAGCTTTCGCTCATTTCTTGTTTCGGGCATAACTTTTAGCCCGTAACTCCGATTTCAGCGAATCTTATACCAAACTTGATTGTTTTTCCGTGTAGATTAATAATATCAGATTGTTATCATGTTTTGAGGTGTTTTTCTTGAGTGATATTTTACGTGCTCCGTGTGCATCCTTAGTGCATCCATCATGCATTCATCTTTTTCGAGTGCGCATTGCATCTTGTTGATTGGTGCTTGGTGTGATTGTTTTGTTTAGAGCCGGAAGCCGAGACCGAGATCGAGTACGAGCACGAGGTTTCCAACGAGGTTGAGCACGAGGACCCTTCTTACGATCTGAACGACTTCACTTCAGGCAAGATGACCGAACCCCGATAACATTACTATCTTTGCCTATTGCTAGTAGTCTCGATCTATAGTTTTGCCTCGATGCCCATGATCTTCTTGTCAGCCTCCTACTTGTAACCAATTGCCATGTTTAACCAACCTACCTATGCAAACCGTTGCTTGGCTAAGTACGCTTCGCTCAGCCCTTCTTATAGCATTGCTAGTTGCAGGTGAAGATCGAAGATGCTTGCTTCATGATGAAGTTTGGTTGGGTTATATCACACTATATAAATGTTTAAAAATGAAATCATCTATATATTGGCAAGGGTGGAAGGCTAAGCCTTTTGCTTGGTGATTCGTTCCACTCATGCCGTTAGGAACCGTATAAACCGGTGTTATGTTCCTTGATATTGCGTTCCTAACACGGTTGGGGTGTATGGGACCCCCTCTATAAACCGCTAAGTGCTAAGTCTTTTCCAGCAAGTCCCAACATTGGTACTATTTGCCTAATAACTAAATAAACTTGCATAGGGAGTAATTAACCCGAGTTCTTAATTAACAACCCCCGGGCCAGTGCTCCACATGAGTGTTGGTCCAAACTGGGCAGACTGCGGGACCACCCGAGGGAACTCAAGGACTGGTATATACCTGTAGGCTGACCTATCCGGTCGTGGCCTGAGACGAGATACGCGCGGATACTATCAGGGTGTCGGCACGCCGGGAGGATTTGCTGGATTAGCCTTACCTTAGCTCGGTATATCTTGAGCACGGGATTCCGAGGATACTCGGGTCTTCCCACTTTGGAGTTGCGACTCCGCGGATCGTGGGCTTGTAATGGGTCAAGTTGGAACACCCCTGCAGGGTTTGAACTTTCGAAAGCCGTGCCCGCGGTTATGTGGCAGATGGGAGCTTGTTAATTCCGGTTGTAGATAACTTGACACAATGTTTCTAATACACTACCAGCGTGTGTTCCGTGACCGTCAATTTCCGAATAGGGATTCAGGAGTTGAACACGGAGGGGTTATGTTTGTGGAGCTTGTAGCTAGGATCACTTCGTGATCACTTCTCGCCGAGGCTTCCTCTTCTCGCTCTCACTCACGTAAGCTAGTTGCTAGTTGCTGCCGCAGACACTTATTCTTTTCTTCAGCCTTATCCTCTCCCATAGGCTTAAATAGTCTTGTTACCCGGAAACGGGATTGCTGAGTCCTCTGTGGCTCACAGTTACTTCACACACCAGATGCAGGTCCAGTTGTGAGCTATCCATGTGATGGCACCGAGCTGGATTGGGAGTACGACGAGGAGCGTAGTCGGTACTATGTGCGATACCCGGATGATCAGTAGTGGAGACTCTTACTAGGATTCGATCCGCCTGTGGTTTATTTATCTGAGTTTGGTATCTTGCATTTGGTTTTTTTGCCCTTAGAGGGTTGTGATGTTCTTAATGTATGATGATTGAGACTTGAATTGTAATTATGTGACGTGGCGAGTGTAAGCCAACTATTTTCTGTTTACAATCCCCTCTTTTACATGAGATGTGCAAAGATTACCGAACTTGAGATCATTCTAGGATGGACTTATGCCTTTAAGTCGTGCCTCGACACGTAGGAGGTATAACTCCATCCTAGGCATTACAAGTTGGTATTCAGAGCCTTCTCCGACCTAGGAGCCCCCACTGTTTGATCGAATCGTTGACGGTCGAGTCTAGGCACACACTGAAAACTTTTTGAGTCCTATATTATATCGGAGAGTAGGATTTCTTTGCTTCTCATCCCCTTTCTCTCTGGTGAGGACTCCTGAGGACTACTCTTGTCTCTCCTATCTTCAAAAAATTTTAGGAATCCCGCGAGTATTTTGGGATTGTTTCGATGTTCTTGTGACAAGGATATTGTTCTCGATGCCTCCTGTTCCCGGGGAGTTGAGCTTCGGGGTATTGTTGTCACAAGCATATCGCGGCAGTACTAAATACTTAAGACGGCCGACATCGAAAATCTCTCCTATACGGCCAGTGGCAAGATAACCCCGACATCACCCAGTACTGGGGAGGTAGTTCGGGAGTATTGCCATAGCTTGTTATAGTGGATGCTTTTCGAAGGTCCGAGGTACACAGTTTCCGAGAAAGACTGGTTATGTGTTGAAGGATGGATACACCTGGATGTAGGTTTAGAGTTGATTGTGCGGTGCTTCCCGTGTATCCCCAACACCTGATTGCATAACTGGAATCTTTCGGAAATCTATAGGTGGGTTTATCCAGTAGATCGTAGGCATTCTTCCAACGGATGCAGGTTAGTGAGTTCGGGTTCTACATTGAGTGAAGGGGTTATATGACCGATGTTACTATCAGGAGTTGCATCTTAAAGGGTCCTTGGCTATGCTGATCCGGGGATTGCAAAACCTTTTCGTAACGCGTTCATATGCTTTCAGCACAAAGATGTTAGAACGAAACTCCTCTCTTGTGTTTGTTCCCATCCGTACCTTGTTGTTTTTCTTATTTGCCTTTTGTCCCCTATGTGGCTTCTCGTGAAGATTGATGTTATCATTTAACTGAGAATATCATTCGTTCCTCTTGTTCGGATGATTTCATTCGTTCTTATTGTTCGAATGATTATTGTGAAGACTTGTTGCAATTCATTCCATTGGTTCAGCTTATACCTTTTGTCAATCAATTGCTGATTCGTGGTCATCTCTTACAGGATGGCTCCGAAAAGGGTTCCCAACGCTAACCCAGAGGTGGAAGAGGTTCCAGAACATCCTCCTTCCCCTCCTCCTCCGCCTGAGGCTTGGAGAGCAATTATGTAGACTACAGCTCAGAACACTCAGTTGATGATGTAGATGATGCAGCAGATGCAAGCTATTCAAGCTAATCAGGGTGTTCCAGGGAATCAAGGCAACTTCTTCAACCAGCAGCACCATGCTACTCTTAACCAGTTCTTGGCCAACAATCCTAAAGCTTTCAGTTACTGTGTCGACCCTCTTGATGCTGAAGATTGGCTAACCGATATAAAGAAGCATTTTGAGTGCAGTAACGTGAAGGAAGATGATTATGTGAAGTTTGCAGCCTTCCAACTGAAAGATCAAGCAGCTGATTGGTGGCAGTAGTACAAAGACTCCAGGCCGGGTCAAGTGATCTCTTGGGAGAATTTCTGCAAGGATTTCCGTTCGCACCACATTCCAACAAGTGTCATCGAGGGTATGCGTGAGCAATTCCGCAACCTGAAGCAGGGCTCCATGTCAGTCTATCAGTATAATGTCAAGTTCCAAAACCTCGCTCGTTATGCTAAGCAAGACATTCCTGATGCCAAGAGTAAAATCTACCAGTTCCGTGGAGGTCTCAAAGATGAACTTCAGCTTGCTCTCACTTTGTTCGAGCCGGATGAATTCGACAAGTTCTATAACATGGCTTTGAAACAAGAAGCAGCTCAGCTTAAGATGGAGGCTTCTAAGAAGAGAATTCGAGATGCCGTTCACTCTTCCTCATCGTCTCAGATGGTCTCGAAGCATCAGAAATTTTGGCTTCCTCCTCCTCCAGTGATTCGAGCTCCCTACAACAACTCCAACAACTCCAACAACAAGAACTCTAGTGGTCGTGGTTTCTCCCACCCACCCAACTCCAACAAGCAGTCCAAGCAACAGTTCCAAGCTCCAAGACTAAATGCTCCTCCTACCCGTCCACTTTCTGAGGTTACTTGCTACAAGTGTGGCCAGAAGGGTCATTATTCCAACAAGTGCAACAACCCAAGGCGCCTTCCGCCACCTCCACCTGTCAGTTCGGCTATTGTGAAGCATAATCCCAGGCATGCTAGGGTGAATCTGATGAATGCAGCTGAGGCGGAGAACTCTTCTGATGTGATCATTGGTAACCTTTCAGTGAACTCTTTTCCTGCAAAAGTATTATTTGATTCTGGTGCATCTCTTAGTTTCATTTCAAGGCCATTCTTCACCAAGCATAATTTGACTTCGGTATTTCTGGATAAGAAGTTGTCGATTATTTCTCCGGGCAAGCACATGACTTCAAATTTGATGGCTCCGAATGTTTCTATTCGCATGGGAGATTATCGATTCTTGGCTTCTCCGGTGGTTCTTGGTAATTCTGACATCGACCTCATCCTCGGAATGGATTGGCTTTCTCAGCATGATGCTCACATCGATTGTGCTCAAAAGGAAGTCAAGATGACTCATCCTGATGAAGATGTGATTATCTTTGCCTCAAGGGATAACACTATCAGGCTTTTCTCTCTCAATGATAAGGGCGAAATTAATGCCATATCTCAAATTCCGGTGGTGAACGAATATCAAGACGTCTTTCCTGAAGAACTTCCAGGCATGCCTCCACACCGTCAGGTGGAGTTTGTCCTTGAACTCGAGCCGGGTACTGAGCCAGCATGCCGGCGTCCGTACAAGCTCTCTCCGGAAGAATTGAAGGAATTGAAGAAACAGTTGGATGAACAGGAGCGTATGGGTCTCATCAGGCCTAGTACGTCTCCGTGGGGCTGTGGTGTCTTATTTGTCAAGAAGAAATATGTCACGGAGCGTCTCTGTGTTGACTACCGGCCATTGAACAAGAAGACGATTAAGAACAAGTATCCGCTCCCCAACATCAATGAACTCTTTGAGCAGCTCAAAGGAGCTAAAGTGTTCTCTAAGCTTGACCTCCGAATGGGCTATCATCAAATTCGCATTCGCGAGGAAGACATTCCCAAGACGGCCTTCAGAACGAGCTACGGTTCATACGAGTATACCGTCATGTCCTTCGGTCTCGCCAATGCTCCTCCTACCTTTTCAAGGATGATGCATTACATCTTCAACCCCTATACTGGCGAGTTTGTGCTTGTGTATCTGGATGATATTCTGGTGTTTTCCAAGAATGAAGAAGATCACGAAAAGCACTTACGCCTGGTTCTTGATCGACTCCGAGAGCATAAATTCTATGCCAAGTTCTCCAAGTGCGAGTTTTGGCTCGATAAGGTTTTGTACCTGGGCCACATCATCTCAGCTGACGGTATTGCGGTTAATCCCGAGAAAGTTGAAGCAACTGTCAACTGGGAAGCTCCTCAGAACGTCAAGCAGCTCCGCAGTTTTCTGGGTCTTGCCAGCTATTGCAGAAGGTTTGTTGAGAACTTCTCCAAGATTGCCAAGCCTCTTTCCAACTTGTTTCAGAAGAATGTCAAATACTTTTGGTCTCCAGAGTGTGAAGTGGCATTCAAAACCCTCATAGAAAAGCTTGTCTCTGCTCCAGTTCTGACTCCTCCGGATGAAACCAAGCCCTATGAAGTATTCTGTGATGCTTCTCTTCAAGGTCTTGGTGGTGTGCTTATGCAAGATAAGAGAATTGTGGCATACACTTCTCGTCAGCTAAAGCCAAATGAGAAGAACTATCCCACACATGATCTCGAGCTAGCAGCTGTGGTACATGCTCTGATTACGTGGAGACATCTGTTGTTGGGCAGAAAGGTCGACATCTTCACTGATCACAAGAGCTTGAAGTACATTTTCACACAGCCACATCTGAACCTCCGCCAGACTCGTTGGGTTGAAATGATCCAAGAGTACAACCCCAGCATTGAATACACTCCTGGCAAGGCGAATGTGATTGCAAATGCTTTGAGCAGAAAGGCATATTGCAACTGCCTTCTTATCAAGCCGTACCAGCCTGAGCTTTGTGAAGCATTCAGGAAACTCAACCTGCAAGTTGTTCCACAGGGTTTTCTTGCAAATCTTCAAATTGCTCCTACCTTGGAAGATCAAGTCCGTGAGGCTCAGCTCAGTGATACCATGGTGAAGAAAGTGAAACATGGGATTGCAAAGGGCACTCCAAAATACAAGTGCTTCCGTGTTGATGAGAGAGATACCTTGTTCTTCGAGGACAGACTCGTTGTTCCCAAAGGTGATCTCAGGAAGCTCATAATGGAAGAAGCTCATGATTCTCTCCTTTCCATTCATCCTGGCAGTTCCAAGATGTATCAAGACCTCAAGCAATCTTACTGGTGGACACGCATGAAAAGGGAGATTGCCCAATTCGTGAACGAATGTGATGTATGCAGAAGAGTGAAAGCAGAACATCAACGTCCAGCCGGTCTTCTCCAACCTCTTCCTATCCCCGAGTGGAAGTTCGACCACATTGAAATGGACTTCGTCACTGGCTTTCCTAAATCCAAGCGAGGAAATGATGCTATCTTTGTGGTGATTGACAAGCTTACCAAAGTCGCTCACTTTCTTCCAGTCAAAGAATCAATCAATGCAGCTCAATTGGCAGAGCTGTACACTTCCAGAATTGTGTCCCTACATGGCATTCCTCAAGTTATATCCTCAGACCGTGGAAGCTTGTTCACATCAAGGTTCTGGGACTCCTTTCAGTCCGCCATGGGCACTAAGATCAGGTTCAGCACTGCATTTCACCCTCAGACTAGTGGTCAAGTCGAGCGTGTGAATCAGATTCTAGAAGACATGCTCAGAGCCTGTGTCATCTCCTTCGGCATGAAATGGGAAGACTGCCTTCCATTTGCCAAGTTCTCTTACAACAACAGCTTTCAAGCAAGTGCAGGCAAAGCACCGTTTGAAATTCTCTATGGCAGAAAGTGCCGTACCCCTCTCAACTGGTCTGAAACAGGCGAACGTCAACTTCTTGGCAATGACTTGATCTCAGAAGCCGAAGAAATGTGCAAAGTCATACGTGAGAATCTCAAGGCCGCCCAGTCGCGTCAGAAGAGCTACTATGACGGCAAGCATCGTGATTTGGCTTTCAACATCGGTGATCATGTCTATCTCCGACTTTCTCTGATGAAAGGCACCCAAAGATTCGGTATCAAAGGAAAACTTGCTCCTAGATACGTCGGGCCTTTCAAGATTCTTGGCAAAAGAGGCGATCTAGCCTATCAACTTGAGCTCCCTCCAAACTTCGCAAATGTTCATGATGTCTTCCATGTGTCTCAACTTCGCAAATGCTTCAAGGCACCCGAGCGCATGATTCCGTTTGAAGAGATTGATCTTCAACAAGACCTGTCCTACCGAGAGCATCCAGTTGCAATTCTTGAAGAAACCGAACGCAAGACCCGCAACAAGTCCATCAAATTTCTGAAAGTCAAGTGGTCTCATCACACCGACCGAGAAGCTACCTGGGAACAAGAAGATCATCTTCGTTTCGAGTACCCTTCCTTTTTCCAGTCCTAGATCTCGGGACGAGATCTTTTTGTAGTAGAGGAGAGTTTGTAATGCCCCGGATGTAATACTTTCCCTTTTGGGTATATAATATATCTCCGGCTTCATCTATTCCATTTCGGGTTCTTTGTCTTTCGGGTTTTTGTCGTTTTGTTGTGTGAGTGTGTGGCATTCATTCATATCATGTAGACATGTGCATCGCATTGCATTTCTGTTGTCGGTTGCATCCGGTTCCACGCGTTTCTTCCCGTTGTCCGTTTCGCGTTCCGGAGCTCCCTCATGTGTCCGTGACGTCACGTAGGCCTACTTTGTTGTTTGGGCGTGTAACGTTACCGGTGTGCCGCGAGGTTGTTGTGTGTGTTGTTGTTTTGTTGTGTGCAACCCGCCTCTCAAATCTCGTCTCGTTTGGACTCCGTTGGCTTTCCCATCCGATGTTCGTGTGGGTCCGAAGTGCCTTCACTTTGTGTCCCGGAAACACCCCTACTGCAGTCTTTTATCTTCTCCTAGGCCCTTTGAAACTACCCCCCCGCGATCGGATCCGTCGGATCGCGATCGGAGGGCTCCTAACACCCCCAAGTCTCCAAACCCTAGCTACCTGCTATATATTAGACCCTAGTCTTTTTTGGGCATCTAGTTTCTTCTCCACTCTCTCCCCCTCATTTTTTTTTCTCAGATCCCCTTCTTCCCTAATTTTCAGATCTGGCCAACCCCCTCTCAGCCATTTGGCATCTCCCCTCGAGGCCAGCAACCGCCGTCGCTCCTGGGGGCGAGCGCCTCGACCAGATCGATCGGGGATCGCACCCCGATCCAACCCCCGAGCGGCGCGCCAGGGCCAACGCCTCGTCAGCCGTCGCCTTCCCGCGCCAGGGTCTCCCTCGACGCTCCTTCCCGCGCGTCGATCGACCAGCGCACGGGCCTCCGCCGTTTTGACGCAGCCGCAGGACCACATCGACGGGCCGTACTCTTCCCGCACCCCGGCCCGTCCGCGTCGTCCCTCCTTCGCCGCATCGCCGCGACCGGGCCGGCCCACTGCCGGGTCGCTCGCCCGCTTCGCCAGGCGCCCCCCAAGCCGCGTCGCTGGCCGGGCCGCTCCCTCGCTGGGCCTCGCCTTCGCCGCTTCCGCTCGCCCGGTCGGGCCGCGCCAGGCCGAGCCGCCCCGGGGCCCAGCCGCCGTCGCCTCCCGCGGGCCGCCGACTCCACCTCCAGTTCGGGCCGGTCCAGCCGCACCGCCGGGGCCCGTTGTCATTTTTTCCCCAGATCTGGATCTGAGGTTGTCTCCCCAATCCTAAGTCCCAGAAATTTTGATCTCTGATGCATATTTCAAACAGCCCTAACTTGGTGTGTGTTTGTCCGATTCGCGCAAATAGCATGTCCAGACGTTCGTGGGATCGTGCTCTACGTTTTATCTGTTGTTGTCATGCACGTTAGAGAAGATCTAGGTGCTCGTTTTGCTGTTTCAAGAGTGCATCATGTTATAAACTGCTGCTATGTGATGTTTTTATGTCATCTTTGCCATGTGATATCTTTTAGCTCGTTTGTCCGAATGATGCAAATGACATGTCCACGTGTTCGTCTTGCCTTGATCTTCTTGTTGTATGTGATAGGTTGCATGATAGATTTATTCTTGCCATGTTTATCATCGTTGCAAAGTGCCATGTGGCTGTGATGTTGTTTCACTTGTTATGAAATGCCATCTTGTTGAGCTCGTTGCTATCGTTGTGTTTACCTCCATGAAGCATGCTTGTGTGTTTCGGTATCACCTTCATGTGAACTTTGATGAGGTGCTTACCTCTTGCCATGTTTAGTTTCGAGATGACTTAAACATGCTCTTTTAGATGCTATGATGACATTGCTGTTTTAGGACTTAGTGGATTTTCACTATGTCTGAAATCTGTAACGTTCCGATGCCATGTTCGTGTGATGTTCTAGGACAAATCATGTTAGTTTTGGAGTGGATCTTGATTGTTCCTTGTAGTATATATTGTTGTCTTTCCATCCATGTTCTCACATGTCTATTTAAGTGGCTGTAGCATGTTTATCTTTTGCTCCAAAGTTTCAATAAAATTCTGCTGCCAGAATTTTATTGTCAAGTTCAATATGTCCAAGATCATTGCTATTGATCCGTGACTCCATTGGGGGTGCACCTTTGGACTTATTTGCTGTAGTATATGTCTAGTTTGTGTTCATGCCCTTTGCCATGTTATTTAAATGCTGTAGCTCAATTATTTTGTGCTCCGAAGATCCTATGATGCTGTAATTTTCAGCTTTCGCTCATTTCTTGTTTCGGGCATAACTTTTAGCCCGTAACTCCGATTTCAGCGAATCTTATACCAAACTTGATTGTTTTTCCGTGTAGATTAATAATATCAGATTGTTATCATGTTTTGAGGTGTTTTGCTTGAGTGATATTTTACGTGCTCCGTGTGCATCCTTAGTGCATCCATCATGCATTCATCTTTTTCGAGTGCGCATTGCATCTTGTTGATTGGTGCTTGGTGTGATTGTTTTGTTTAGAGCCGGAAGCCGAGACCGAGATCAAGTACGAGCACGAGGTTTCCAACAAGGTTGAGCACGAGGACCCTTCTTACGATCCGAACGACTTCACTTCAGGCAAGATGACCGAACCCCGATAACATTACTATCTTTGCCTATTGCTAGTAGTCTCGATCTATAGTTTTGCCTCGATGCCCATGATCTTCTTGTCAGCCTCCTACTTGTAACCAATTGCCATGTTTAACCAACCTACCTATGCAAACCGTTGCTTGGCTAAGTACGCTTCGCTCAGCCCTTCTTATAGCATTGCTAGTTGCAGGTGAAGATCGAAGATGCTTGCTTCATGATGAAGTTTGGTTGGGTTATATCACACTATATAAATGTTTAAAAATGAAATCATCTATATATTGGCAAGGGTGGAAGGCTAAGCCTTTTGCTTGGTGATTTGTTCCACTCATGCCGTTAGGAACCGTATAAACCGGTGTTATGTTCCTTGATATTGCGTTCCTAACACGGTTGGGGTGTATGGGACCCCCTCGATAAACCGCTAAGTGCTAAGTCTTTTCCAGCAAGTCCCAACATTGGTACTATTTGCCTAATAACTAAATAAACTTGCATAGGGAGTAATTAACCCGAGTTCTTAATTAACAACCCCCGGGCCAGTGCTCCACATGAGTGTTGGTCCAAACTGGGCAGACTGCGGGACCACCCGAGGGAACTCGAGGACTGGTATATACCTGTAGGCTGACCTATCCGGTCGTGGCCTGAGACGAGATACGCGCGGCTACTATCAGGGTGTCGGCACGCCGGGAGGATTTGCTGGATTAGCCTTACCTTAGCTCGGTATATCTTGATCACGGGATTCCGAGGATACTCGGGTCTTCCCACTTTGGAGTTGCGACTCCGCGGATCGTGGGCTTGTAATGGGTCAAGTTGGAACACCCCTGCAGGGTTTGAACTTTCGAAAGCCGTGCCCGTAGTTATGTGGCAGATGGGAGCTTGTTAATTCCGGTTGTAGATAACTTGACACAATGTTTCTAATACACTACCAGCGTGTGTTCCGTGACCGTCAATTTCCGAATAGGGATTCGGGAGTTGAACACGGAGGGGTTATGTTTGTGGAGCTTGTAGCTAGGATCACTTCGTGATCACTTCCCGCCGAGGCTTCCTCTTCTCGCTCTCACTCACGTAAGCTAGTTGCTAGTTGCTGCTGCAGACACTTATTCTTTTCTTCAGCCTTATCCTCTCCCAAAGGCTTAAATAGTCTTGTTACCCGGAAACGGGATTGCTGAGTCCTCTGTGGCTCACAGTTACTTCACACACCAGATGCAGGTCCAGTTGTGAGCTATCCAGGTGATGGCACCGAGCTGGATTGGGAGTACGACGAGGAGCGTAGTCGGTACTATGTGCAATACCCGGATGATCAGTAGTGGAGACTCTTACTAGGATTCGATCCGCCTGTGGTTTATTTATCTGAGTTTGGTATCTTGCATTTGGTTTTTTTGCCCTTAGAGGGTTGTGATGTTCTTAATGTATGATGATTGAGACTTGAATTGTAATTCTGTGACGTGGCGAGTGTAAGCCAACTATTTTCTGTTTACAATCCCCTCTTTTACATGAGATGTGCAAAGATTACCAAACTTGAGATCATTCTAGGATGGACTTATGCCTTTAAGTCGTGCCTCGACACGTCGGAGGTATAACTCCATCCTGGGCATTACAAATAGGTGTGTCCAGCAAGGATGATTGTGGCAAACTAAAAAGCAAAGACTCAAATCATACATGACGTTCCAAGAAAAACATATATCATGTGGTGAATAAAAATATAGTCCCGAGTATAGTTACCGATAGATGAAGACGAAAGAGGGGATGCCTTCCGGGACATCCCCAAGCTTAGGCTTTTGGTTGTCCTTGAATTTTAACTTGGGGTGCCTTGGGCATCCCCAAGATTAGGCTCTTGCCACTATTTGTTCCATAGTCCATCAAAGCCATACTCAAAACTTGAAAACTTCACAACACAAAACTTAGCCAAAAATCTCGTGAGCTCCGTTAATATAAGAAAACAAACCACCACTCAAATGTACTGTAATGAACTCATTCTTTGTTTATATCAATAATTGCACCAATCGTTCTAAGGAAAGGTCTAACAAGAATAATAGGACATGAAAGATTGCAATCTATATCAAGAACAATGAAATCTACGGGCACATAATTCCTATTGGCAACAATAAGAACATCATTAATCCTTCCCGTAGGTTTCTTAATAGTAGAATCCGCAAGTTGCAAATTTAAAGAACAATCATCAAGCTCATGGAAACCTAACAAATCACACAAAGTTTTTGGGATAGTGGAAACACTTGCATCCAAATCACACAAAGAAAAGCATTCATGGTCTTTAATTTTAATTTTAATAGTAGGTTCCCACTCATCATAAAGCTTTCTAGGGATAGAAACTTCTAATTCAAGTTTTTCTTCATAAGATTGCATAAAAGCATCAACTATGTGTTTGGTAATAGCTTTATTTTGACTATAAGCATGAGGAGAATTTAGTACGAATTGCAACAAGGAAATACAATCAATCAAAGAGCAATTATCATAATTGAATCCCTTGAAATCCAAAACAGTGGGTTCATCACTATGCAAAGTTTTAATCTCTTCAAGCCCACTTTTAACAATTTTAGCATCAAGATCTAAAAACTCCGAATCATTGCGACGCCTTTTAATTAAAGTAGACTCATCTCCAGTCCCATCTTTATCAAGATTCATACTAGAATACAAGGATCTAATAGAGACACATCGATAACTTTCAGATCTTCATCTTTATTTTCATGATCTTCCGGTTTAGCGGCCATCTTATTAACTAAGGTGGACTGTTTATCCGAAATTTGGGCTATTATGTTCTCAAGATGAGCAAACTGAGATTTCAAACCATAAAATTCTTTAGACATATCATCAAGTTCTTTATTCATGTGCTCCATAAAGCTTTTCTGTTCTTTAAGCTCGTTTCTGAAGAAATCATTGCGCTCAAATTGCACATACATAATTTTTTTAACATTGTTTTCAATCTTCTCCAACCTCTTGAGGTGAGGGTCAACACCGATAGGGTGAGCCATAGTGACAAGCAAGCAATCCAACACACAAGCAAACAAGAAGCATGTGAATGATAAACACACGGCAAAAAGAAGGGCAAATAAACGGCAAGGGTGAAGTGGGGGAGAGGAAAACGAGAGGCAAATAAATGTAATGCGAAGGATAAGGGTTTGTGATAGGTACTTGGTATATGACTTTTGCGTAAGCATCCCAGGCAATTGCGCAAGAAATTCTTATTGCTACTTCTCGAGCTTGCGTTGTATTCCCTCGAAGAGGAAAGGGTGATGTAGCACAGTAGCGTAAGCATTTCCCTCAGTTTTTGAGAATCAAGGTATCAATCCAGTAGGAGACCACGCTCGATTCCCTCGCACCTGCACAAACAAATAAGAACTTCGCAGCCAACGCAATAAGGGGTTGTCAATCCCTTTACGGTCACTTACAAAAGTGAGATCTGATAGATAGGATAGTTTGGTATTTTTGGATATAAGAACAGGAAGTAAAAACAGCAGAGTAAAGAAGATTGTAGATTGATATGTTGAGAATAGACCCGGGGGCCATAGGTTTCACTAGTGGCTTCTCTCATGATAGCAGATTTCTATGGTGGGTGAACAAATTACTGTCGAGCAATTGATAGAAAAGCGAATAATTATGAGAATATCTAGGCATGATCATTATATATAGGCATCTCGTCCGTGACAAGTAGACCGAAATGATTCTGCATCTACCACTATTACTCCACACATCAACCGCTATCCAGCATTCATCTAAAGTATTAAGTTCATAAGAACAGAGTAATGCTTTAAGCAAGATGACATGATGTAGAGGGATAAACTCAAGCAATATGATATAAACCCCATCTTTTTATCCTTGATGGCAACAATACTATACGTGCCTTGCTGCCCCCGCTGTCACTGGGAAAGGACACCGCAAGATTGAACCCAAAGCGAAACACTTCTCCCATTGCAAGAACTATAGATCTAGTAGGCCAAACCAAACCAATAATTCGAAGAGACTTGCAAGGATAATATAATCATACATAAAAGAATTCAGAAAGAACCAAATATTTCTCATAGACACTACTAGGAAAAGGGCTATAGATAATATGGCCATTAATGGCGCACCAGACACTTGGTGCGCCACTACTATATAGTAATGGCGCATCATGAGTTGATGCGCCATTAGTAACAAATGTTTTTTTCCAAAAATATTAATGGTGCACCATGGCAGAGTGCGCCATTACTAGTTTAGCTAGTAATGGCGCACCTCCAACAGAGTGCACCATGGCAAAACTACTAATGGCACACCTCAAGCTGATGCGCCATTAGTAAACAGGGTTACTAATGGCGCATTTGTGGGTGGTGCGCCATTGGTAACCTGGGACCAACTAGATATTTTGGACAGCCACACCTACACAATCACATTCCCCACTTCATTCTCTCCACCTCCTCCTCCAACCTTGTGTCGGCCGCCTCCTCCTCCTCACCTCATTTGCACCATAGATTCATCAAAATTAAGTGGTGAAATTACATTTTTTTTTGATAGGTAAGTAAGGGGAAAGCTATCTTTATGTTGTAGATCTACATTTTTCTCCCTCGAGCTCCAACAACCGTGCACATGCACTTTTTATGGCCTAGCTAGATCTATGTATGTTTGTGGTGTTGCATATGTTTGTGGTGTTGCATATATGTTTGTGTTTGCAGGAACCGGTATTTAAAATGCGATAGTTGCCAATATTTTGCCGAAATGTTGTTTCATTTCCGTTTCGGCGAGAATTTTGGCACTATGCATTCTTTTTGGTCCTATTTTTAGGGAAAGTCATGCCAAATTTTTTCTTGGTTCTAAAATATCGTTTTGCTCTACCCCGCAAGCGACCATGGTCCGCACGATGACCGAAGGCATCGTGAATAGGTTTTTGAGCTTCGCGAAGGCCGGGATGCTTCAAAAGAACGAGACGGAGATAAGATGTCCGTGTCGAAGATGCAAGCTGAACAGCCTTATTGCGGACCTGGATTCCGGGCAGGTGTGGGACCACCTGCTCTTGCGTGGTCTCATGGTTGGCTATCGGTGGCAAGGTGATGAAGATGACTATGAAGTCGTCCATGGCCGGGCAAAATGAGGAAGGGGAGCAAGACAACCACCGCGGCGAGGGCGGGCGAGAAGACGAAGAATCTCCAGGACATGATCACGACGGTGATGCTGTACACAGTCATCATGTAGAAGATGCCGGACATGATGATGAGGAAGGTCAAGACGAAGGGCATGATCATGATATAGATGAAGATGCCGGAGCAGACGACGATGGAGGCTGGGTGCAGGACCCTCATATTCAAGAGCTGCTTCTCAAGCAGACGGATAATGCAAGAGCTGCCGCCCGAGAGAAAGCCAAGCTGTATCAACTGGAGATAGACGCGGTTACTCCATTGTCTGAAGGATGCAGGCCCGAGGATACCCGCCTGAAAGTAACGCTCATGGCTCTGGAGATGAAGGTACAACACAAAATGACCGACGCATGCTTCGACGAGAACATGTCATTCTGGCACGAATGTCTTCCCAAGGGGAACAAGTGCCCGACCAGTTTCGAGGAGGCGAAGAAAATCATGTGTCCTTTGGATTTACCGCACGTGAAATACCATATGTGCATGAACAATTGCATCATTTATTGGAACGAGCACGCGGAGTCTACCATATGTCCGGTGTGCGGCGTCACTCGATACAAGAAGAGGAAGAAAGCTCCTCGAAAAGTGGTGTGGTACTTTCCGATCACTCCTCATCTGCAGCGGTATTTCGCGGACCCTAAGGTAGCAAAGCTCCTGCGTTGGCACGCGGATAGGGAGGAGAAGAAGCGAGAAGATGACGGAAATGATCCGGAGATAAATAAAAAAGACAAGATGCTGAGTCACCCTAAGGATGCGAGCCAGTGGCAAGCGTTGAACTTTGAACACCTAGAATTTGGTAATGATCCAAGGAACATCGTGCTGGGCGCGAGCACCGATGGTGTCAATCCGTTTGGCAGCCAGAGAAGCACACATAGCGTCTAGCCTGTGTTTGTGTGGATGTACAACCTTCCCCCCTGGTTGTGCATGAAGAGGAAGTATATTCACATGAGTATGCTAATTGAAGGGCCGAAACAACCAGGGAACGACATCAATCTGTATCTGGGGCTGCTGAAAGAGGAGCTAGACACGCTGTGGAAAACGCCATCCAATAAGTGGGATGCCGCAGAGAAAGAATATTTCCCTATGAGAGCCGCACTGCTCACGACGGTGCACGACTATCTCGGTTGCGGATATCTCCCTGGGCAGGTGGTCCGCGGATTTTCTGGATGCGTCAGGTGCATGGATGACACAATGTATCACCAGCTAGATAGAGATCCCGGGTCTTCGAAAACCGTGTTCATGGGACATCGAAGGTGGCTTCGCGATGCTGAACCATGGAGGAAACGCAAGGATCTATTCGATGGTGAAACTGAACCCCGAAGACGCCCGCGTACGAGGAGCGACAAGGAAATAGACGAGCTGTTGAAAAATTGGAAAGATTTCCCACTGCCGAGAAAGAAGCAAAAGGCGCCAGATCCGGGAAAGAAGCGAAAGGCGCCAGAGCCGCTGCTGAAGGTATGTAAAACGAGGTCTTTTTTCTGGGACTTGCCGTACTGGAAGATCCACCGTGTTCCTCACAGCCTTGATGTCATGCATATCACGAAGAACGTGTGTGAGAGTCTGCTTGGTACCCTGCTCAACATGCCAGAGAGGACCAAAGATGGGCCGAAAGCAAGGGAAGACTTGAAATCAATGGGCATCAGGCAGGAGCTTCACACTAATGATGATGATGATGATGAGGCGAAGCAGGACACGGAAAGTCGTCGCAAAGGCAAAAAGGCCAAGAAGACCGGAAATGACCACCCTCCCGCATGCTTCACTCTAAGTCAGGAGGAGATCGAGCAGTTTTGCACCTGCCTCGTAGGAGTAAAACTTCCTTATGGTTACACGGGGAAGATAAGCAGATACCTAGACCCAGCGAAGCAGAAGTTCAGCGGGATGAAGTCTCACGACTGTCACGTGCTGACGCAGATACTTCTAGTTGCAATCCGTGGGATCATGGACGCGCACGTCCGTGAAACGCTATTTGGCCTATGCAACTTTTTCGACGTCATCTCTCAGAAGTCGGTTGGCGTGAGGCAACTCAGAAGGCTACAGGAAGAGATTGTGGTGATACTATGCGAGCTTGAGATGTACTTCCCGCCCGCATTCTTCGATGTTATGGTGCATCTGCTGGTCCATATCATGGAGGATATCATCCAACTCGGGCCGACGTTCCTGCACAACATGATGCCGTTGGAAAGGATGAATGGTGTCATCAAAGGATACGTTCGCAACATGTCACGTCCAGAGGGAAGCATAGCCAGGGGCTTTCTGAACGAAGAGTGCATCTCCAACTGCACGAATTATCTAGGCATCGAGAACCCCGTTGGTCTGCCCGTCAACAGGCACCTCAGCAGGCTCGCTGGATGGGGTCACCGCGAGGGTCGCCGCGAAATGCATGTTGACTTCGAGGGTCGACTCGCCGACTTTGAAAGAGCAAACCTAGTCGTGCTACAACACATAGACGTGGTCGATCCTTGGGTGGTAGAGCACAAAACCTTTATCGAGAAGACGTACAATGACCGAGGCCAACAGAGGACGGATGGAGATATAATCAAAGAGCACAACTCATGTTTCATGTGTTGGTTCAAGCAGGAGCTTCTGTCATACCCTTTACATGAGGATTCTTCCGCGGAAGAACAACTCATATTCGCCTTGTCATAGGGCGCCGAGCACAACCTGATGACCTATGAGGCGTACGATATTAACGGCTACACATTCTACACCTAGGACAAGGACATGAAGAGTGATGGTTCTCAGAACTCCGGGGTAACGATGGGATCCTACACCGGTAACGATAAGAACAGATACTATGGAAGGATCGAGGAGATCTGGGAGATGAGCTACGCTGGAGAGAAGGTCTCGATGTTCCGTGTCAGATGGGCCAAGAGCGTCCTAAAAGAAGACCAGTATTTCACCACCATGGTTATACCCGAAGCCAAATCCAAGACCGCGGGCGCAAACGTCACCGCGAAAAATGAGCCATGGGTACTCGCTTCCCAAGTGGACCAATGCTTCTTCAATACCGACCCGTCAAAGCCCAGTCGTGTTGTCGTGAGGAGAGGCAAAAGGAAGATCATCGGAATGGATGGAGTCACCAATGAGCAAGACTTCAACAAGTACGGCGACCCGAAGATGGAACATGACGACGACGATGAAGTAGCAGCATACATCACAAGAAGAAGCAGGACCACCCTACCTAAAGGACGTCCGTTCCACAGAAGAACTCCATTTGTGAAAAAGAAGGGCAAGAAGATTGTGAACAGATAGCTAGCTAGCTAAGATCGATTGTATTTAAATTGTAGCCTTCATTTCTCGATTGTATTTCATGGGCACTTTTTGAACTATCATGAATATTTTTAAATTTCATGGGCACTTTTTGAATTCATGAAAAAATATTGAATGTTCATGAGGACACTCGATCTCGATCCTCCTCCATCTCGATCGCTATCCCCCCTCGCGAGATCCCCCTTGCGAGATCCCCCTCGCCGCCGAGCACCACCCTCACCCTCCCCCGCTCCACCATCGCCGACGACTCCCGCACCCTCCCCCGCTCCACCGTCACAAATGAATGCAACTAAAAATCCAAAAAAAAAAATTTGATTATATTTTCAAATAACAAATTTGATGGTATTTTCAAATAACAAATTTGATGATATTTTTTATATTCATAAATATTTTCAAATAACAAATCTGATGATATTTAAAAAAAATTATTACTGTTTTTATAAAAAATTATTACTGTTTCATATTCATATTCATTTTCTATAAAATTATTAGATGCAACAAAAAATAATAAAAAAAAATTTTACTGATGGCGCACCGCTGGCTGGTGCGCCATTGCTATCTAAAAAAAGATTACTTATGGCGCACAGTCCTAGTGGTGCGCGATTGCTATAAAAAAACATTCTAATGGCGCACCGCCAAGGGGTGCGCCATTAGTAATCTTCCCCCCTATAGCTAGTCGCCCGATCCCTTCGTCCCTCCCTCTCGCCAGATCCACTTCTCCCCCGCCACGCGCTGCCCCGACCCACGACGCTGCCGCCCCTACGTGCGCCGCCGCGCCCCCACCACTGCAGCTCCACCATCGCCGACGCCTCCGCGACCTTGCCGTCGCCGACAGCCTTCCCGTGTCGGCCCCTGCCCTGCGCCGCCTCTATCTCAGTCCGGGAACGTGGTGCAGGAAGACGACCGCCGCCGACCCGCGAAGCACCTGGCCGCTGGCCTCCCCACGACCAACCGAGGCGCCCAGGAGGACCGCCGCCGTCTTCTTCTTCGACTACGAGGACCCGGACGAGCTCGGACGCCCTCGAGCCATCCCTTCGACGCCGCCGCCGCCGCCGACCCCGACCCCGACCCCTCCGGCGACCGGCCATGCCCGCCCGCCCTTGTGCCTGGTAAGAAATGCATCCACACCCATCACCATAGCATCCTCCACCCTCTCCACGACCTGACCGTTTCAGGTGATCTCCCTAGGTTGCTACACTTGCTACAGTACTAGCTAGGTGTCGAACTGGCGATTGTGTTGTGTTGTCCGGCGAAATAGGAGCTGTCTCTGCTGCATTTTCCTCTGAATCTGCCTGTGTTCCCGCGTGGTGTCGGTGCAGATGTCAGCTACAGCCTCTAGATTGTTATAGAATGGTGTAGGCACCGTTAATCTTTGGTGGATGCTGTGAAATGGTGTAGCCTCTAGATTGGTACACAATGGTGTACACACATTTAGCCGCTGAAGAATATCCCTTTGATCACAAATCTGCTGTGAGATGTTGAGTTATTCTTCAGCAGAAGAAGAACCATATGTTTTCCTGATGTGATTACTACACATGGTCTTGTTCTTAGATCTTAGGATATTTTATTATTTTTGCCAAGAGAGATATGCCTGCTTTGCTCTGCATACAGGTACACTGTTTTGTTATTCTTGCTGTTGGGGTTATGTTTGCCGACCACAGTGTACCATCTTAGCATTTTGAAATTTGGAAGCGGGTTGGGGAGGTCTGATTTTGCCAACAGAGATGCCTCTTTGTAGTTTCTAAGTTTCTATTCTAGCAACTGTGAAATAAAGTGATATGACTCCACAGACTTATGATTTAGCCCCTTGGACCAGAATTGACTAAATGGTCCTAAATTTAACATTTAACTAAATTTTCGTGCGCACCTTGCCCCTTGGTGGTTAAAACCAGAAATGCTGCCATGGCAGCTATATTTTTCAGAAGCACTTTAGTTAAGATACTATAACTAGGATAACACTGTATTTGGCAGATTATTTACTCCATAAACTGAAGTTATGACAGAATCTTAGTGTAGATTTGAAATGTTAACTTGTCTCCTTGAGCCTTCCCGGCGGTCATCCCTCCAACAGGCAGTCTCATTTTCCTATGTTATCCATATGGTCTCAAGCAGCTTAGTTGGGCCTTAATTAATAAATGGGCATGGAAGTGCAAATACATTGTCCTGTCTGAAAGATAATGATAGTCATGGAATTTATATTTATACATGGTCCTGACTAAATACATGGAATTTATATTCAGTCATCCTCTGCGTATATACACTGAAATATCCAGTCATTCTCTGAATATTTACATTTCTCCGAAAATATTCAGACAAGATCATGTAGACAAGATTGTGAATTTCGTGAGCATGATTGATTTATAGTGATCACTAATTTTCATGATCAGCAATCCATGATCAGCAACAATTTCTTTCACTAATTTTCAGTTAACAGCAATCCATGATTTTTTTTCAGCTAAAACTATTGATGATTTTTTGTTGGGTGACCTATTAGATCTGGAATGGAAGCTCATATAAGTTGAGCTGATTTTTGTCCATATGAAAGCAGAGGACCATTGGTATGTGGCCTTTTCATCCATATGAAAATAGAGGCACATTGTGGTGCTAGTTTGCAGGGTTTTGTCTCCGACCATCGTGTCGTGATGATTTTGCAGGTACCCCGAGAGGCCCTTGAGTTTTCCAGAATGTCGATTAACTTCCGTTACTCCATATGTCCTATTTTCAGCAAAGGTCATGCTGAAATTTTTCGTGAATTTTAGCATGACTTTGCTAAAAATAGGACATATGGAGTACTTGCGACTAATGCATGGGCCGGGGTATCTTAGTACTTAATTAAGTAGGATCAACTGCCTCTTGTGTTATACATATAGAAGGGTGATATGTTTACTGTCTCTTGGTGTTTGTCCTTAATTAAGTAGGATCAAGAATTAAGTAGGACTAGTTCTGAATAGCTTCTATCAACGGCTGATATGCTTACTGTCTCTTGGTGCCTCGGCATATATATCAGTCAACCTAGGATGCCTCGGCATCGCTAAAATCTAAATGATGAAAACTTAACTTAGCATTTAGGGTGCCTCAGCGTCGACAAACCCTAAATGATAAAACCTTGGCTTTTAGGGCGCCTTGGTGTCGATAAGAACCTAAATGATGAAAGCTCAGGCTTTTAGGGTGCCTCGGCATCGACAAACCCTAAATGATAAAACCTTAGCTTTTAGGATGCCTTGGTGTCGACAAACCCTAAATGATGAGACCATGATAATTCCTCACAAACCCTAAATGATGAGATCTTGTTCCTTGACAATAACCAACTTTTTGACCAAACTTTTTTCCTATTTAGAGCGAAACATGGCCCACAACAATGAGGCCGGCGGTTCGGGCGGCAAGGCATTCTGGGAGCTGTCCCAGGAGATGGAGGAACAACCTCACCACTATGAAGACGCCACGAAAGACACCAATCCTGACACCACTGATGGTGCCGCCGAGGATGACACCACTGATGGTGCCGTCGGGGATGACACCACTGATGGTGCCGCCGAGGATACCACCACTGATGGTGCCACCGAGGATGCCACCACTGATGATGGCAGCGCACGCACAGATGGCAGCCAACTGAAGAGGCAACGGAAGGACCGACGCCCGAACGTGCTTCGCACCGTCAAGGAGGAATTTACTGAAGTGAACTCCGACGGGCATCCAACGGCGCCCAAAGAAATAGTGAAGGGGTACTCGTGTCGGGACCCCGATCCTAAGTCACACAGGTCTAGCCTGTAACACATCATATCACTTTGCGGCCTCACGCACGGTATCCCCACGGGTGCCACCTTACCTGGCCCGGGACCGTTTGCGCATTTCGGCACACGTATATGATAGTGTCGCTAGCATCCATATGACAGAGAACCCGGGCCGACATGACTAGTTATAAACCAAAAGTGGCGCTAAATTATAGAGACAGGCATACATGACCCAGCAACGAACGTGTCGGTCATCAACGTATGAACCCAAGTCGTAGCAAGCTACAAGGACTTAAAGGAACAATGCGTGACATTTCCCCTAAGGGACAGACACAGGAACGAAGAAGGACACATGCCGGCCAGCCTAGGTGTTCCGGAGCAGTAGCAAGCTACCAAGGCTCAGTGGAAGCACTAGGAGACATTTCCCTGTAAGATAGGCTACCAAGGGTAAACAACTAGGTGTCGGATCCCACACATAGCAATACACATTACACGTACGAATAACATGCAAGTATGTGCTGTACAACATGGCATCACAACATAACTCAACAACTCATATAGATAAGGCCCAGAAGAGCCATCATAGCATTTATTACAAACAGGGGTCACATGACCCAACATACAGAGCATACATGCAACGGAAGCATAACATGTCTGAGTACAGATTACTACAAATGATAAAGGCTGAGAAGCCTGACTAACTACAAGACCCTCCCAAGGGTACAAGATCGTAGCTGAGGTAACAAGCTAAACGTCGAAGTCCACGCGGAACCACTAGTGAGACTGAAGTCTCTCTGCAAAACATAAATTAAGCAAACGTGAGTACACAGGTACTCAACAAGACTTACATCAGAACTAGCTACATATGCAATAGTATCAACAAAGGGGTGGTGGAGTTTGACTGCAGCAAGCCAGCTTTGACTCGGTGGCTATCCTGAACTACAAGTACAAGTAACTCTTTTGAGGTGCCGCACACGAGTCCACATATTCACCAAACAATACACCACTATGGATCCATTCCCGTCTACCTACGAGAAGGCCATCCATAGCACTCACACTTGTCTTGAGCATTTTAGAGTATCCACTTTCACTTGTCTATGTACCACGTAAGCATCCAAGAAGTCCATAACCGCGGACCCGGCTATTCGAATAGATCATGTTAACCCTGCAGGGGTGTACTGCTTCACACACGCTCTCGCCACTTACCACCATGTACACATCGTGTATCTCGGCAACCTTCAAGCGGAAGCCTGGCGAGGGTGTCGGCCACGACCTGACTAACCACACAAGACTCTAGTCTAGGTTTATCGCCTATTCGGGTTCCATCCGTAAGGAGATCCGACCGGGGTGTCGCTCACGGCCCCAAACGATGTGCGCAGGGTTCCCAAGCCCACCTCGGCGGATGGATCTACGCTTGGTACACCGTGCCATGGTGCCTAGTCTGTCCCAAGCCCACCTGTACCGGGTACCACTTGGTACACTACTAACACTACCTACAAACACCAGAAACTAGTTGCAACTCCTAGACAGAGATCGAGTTGATTAATAAGTCGAGAGGGGCACTTAAGCATTCCAATGCGTGGTAGTAGCTCATAGTCAAAAAAAAAGCGTGGTAGTAGCTAGTCATTGGACAACTTACACAGAACTCAGTTCTTAAGGACGGTTCCAGTGAGACAACCCACCATGTACTCCTACATGGCCTCTCACCGCTACCTTTACCAAATCGTGTTCACACACTTAGCTCACACACAGTAGGACATGTTCACCACATTCCAATTCATCCCCGATGAATCAGACCTGACACAACTCTAAGCAATAGCAGGCATAACCAGAAAGCATGAATGAGTAGGCACAACAGGGCTCAAACAACTCCTACTCATGCTAGTGGGTTCCAACTATTTTCTGTGGCAATGACAGGTCATGCAGAGGAAAGGGGTTCAGCTACCGCAGCAAAAAAAAACAGTTCAATCGTTGTTGTCCTAATGCAGTAAAGGAGAGCAGGAGCGAGAGAGTGGGTTTGTATCAGAATGCTCAATGGGGGTTTGCTTGCCTGGCACTTCTGAAGATAGTAAAGCTCTTCATCTGTGTCATCGATCTCATATCGTCGGAACATTGTCTACTGAGAGGGGACAAACACCGGCAACAGAGAAAGAACACAATCAATGCAATGCGACAATATTATGCATGATCATGACATGGCAATATGCTGTTGATTGAGCTAATGCAATTAGCAACCATATTAAATGAAGTTGGTTTGAACCAAAGGTTCAAATTCAAACTTCATATGTGATTATTCAAATGCCATTTATTCAAATTGTCCTAAACAGTGGTTGCAAGTTGTTCAAACATGCATGAAAATGACATAAACAGATTCCTTGAATTTTCCTGATCATTTTTCATATATAAATTATTTTCATTGGAGTTATAGATTATTTTCTATGATTTTTTGCAGTTTGGGGTATTTTCTGAAATTCAATAAATCATTTTCTGATATATTTTAATTTCATAAAATACTTTACTGCGTCATCATGGTGTCATGCTTACGTCAGCTGGTCAACAGGGGCGCCCAGGTCTAACCTAACCAGTGGGGCCCACTGGTCAGTGACCCATTTATCTAACCATGTTAGAAAGTGCTAAATTAATCCTAACTAAAAGTGTCAGTGGGGGGGTGGCCCACATGTCAGTCTCTCAGGGCCTAATTAAGTTAGGTTTAAAACTAAACTAAGATAACAGGGGCTGGTCCCACCTGTCATGGGCACTGGAGATGCCATTAGGGCTAACTAACCGGGGTTAGGCCGGCGGCTAATCGTCGGCGAGGCCAGAGGCGGCGGCGGGGCTCAGGATTGCGCTACGGTGCACGGTTCGAGCCGCGGCTGGGTGCGTTGGAGTGCCCTCGCCGGCGCGCGTCGAAAGGTGGTAGCAGCCGGTCCTGTTGTGGCCGGAGGCGACGGCTATGAGCTCGACAGCGGCGGTCGGCGTTAGGGCATGCGCGGGAACGCGGCTGCGATGGCCTAGGCGATGCGTGCGCGACACCTAATCCATCTACGTGTTGCGGCTAGCAAGTTGGACGTGCGCCCGAGACCAAATGGTCACTGGAGCATCGTCGGCGGTAAACACGGTCGGCGGCGGGTTTCGGTCATCGGCGAAGCGGTAGCTACGGCGTGAAAAAGAGACAACAGAGAAGGTGGTTCGAGGGAGGGGCTCACGTAGGTGGAAACGGTGCAGACGGCGAGCTCGGAGGAGGACCGGAGCGAGCAGGGCGGCGGAGGGGATCTCGTCGTCCGAAGGTTGAAGACGACGCCCGTGAAGACGAAACGGGGCTCCCCGAGGCACGTGACTCGGTGTAGCGGTCGTGGTCGTAGCGGCGGTGCTTTTGGACATGCCAGCGAGGCGAAGAAGTGGCAGTGGCCGCGGCAAAAGCGAGCGACAGCGACGGCAGTGCTCTCGGTGAGCTCGTGGAAGGGGCTAGAGGGCGAGGGAGAGAGCAGAGAGTGAGGGAGAAGGAACCAGGGGGCTCTGGGTGTCTCCAGGCGCGGATAGGCTCGAAGGGGATGCCGCCAGCACGAAGCAGGAGGTGGAAACCTCATGTGCGTGCGCGGGCGACACGGCGTCGTCCTCCTGGCAGGAGCTTGAGGACGGTGGCACTGGTGGGCCGGGCCTGTTGGGTGGGCTGCTGGCTGGGCCGGCTACAGGTAAGCCTCTGCTCTGTTTTATTTTCTGTGTTGTTTTCTTTTGGTTATTCATTTTGCCACTGATTCAAATTTAAAAGTAAATCAAAGCAGGGAAAAACCTTCTGAATATTTGTATGTTGCCATTCTAGACTTTTCCAAAGGCACATAAATAATTTCAGGGCATTTTGAAATATATTCTATATAGATGAATATTATCCAAAAGTCAAATACTTATTGATTTAAATCCAAAGGCCCAAAATATATATCCCTGAGACTCCAAAAATATTGGTTTGAATTTTAACTCTTTCCAATATTTTTATAGGTTAACTGGAACATTTTCTTGGGTTTATTTGAAGCAATTTTTAATGTTGATCATTTTTAGAAAAGATCTCTGAGGCTTTCCACTTTCCCCACTTCAAATTTAAATGGAATTTAAACATGATGCATCGGTGCCACTCACTAATGCTACTAGTTACAAAGCAGAATTCTAGGGCTGTGACAACTCACCCCCACTAAAACAAGAATCTCGTCCCGAGATTCAAGACGTGAGGTAAGAAAACAGAGGGAACACAAAGCCATCACAATCTTCTCGATTCAACTGTCTTCCTCGAAGTTGCTGATTCATTGCATCATGTAGATCTTGGCATCTTTGATTTGAAAACTTCATCCAACACAACAACAAAAGAACGGGAATTCTACAGGATTTGACTTCTCGAAGATCGAGCAATTCAAGATCAACTCATGGATTGAGACGTCGAAACATCCCTTGAGCCGAGACACGGAACACCCATCCAGAGAGATGGAGTGAGACAAGCGATGAAGGTTCACTTGGTAGGCAATAACTACACACCTAAGAAGATGGTGATCGATGTCTCCAGACGGGGCACCTTAGAGAAGGTGACTCGTAGAGTTATTCCCCTAAGTGGCAAAAAGAATTACTTTTGATATCGAGATCATTTAAATTTTTTATACCAGCCTAGGGCAACCACAAACGATCGTTTGACGGAGTTCGAGAGAACGACATACTCCGACTAGCATGGATGATGTGGACTATCTTGTTGAGGACAACGCAAAGGTTGCTTTTTCTTATCACCGGAAATGAATGGGACCCATGGTAAGTCTACTTTTGAAGATGATCCTGAACAACAATTGCTGAAAAGGGCAGCCCATGGTAGATGGCACAATGGTGGTGCTAGTTGGGGACAAAATGCAAATGCTGGGAATGAGTCTGGTATCTGGGAAGAAACCCAACAGTAGAGAGTGAATCTACTCTTGGAGAGGTTATAGCATAACCAAGAACACTGGGAGCAATACCGGATAGTGCCAGTGGTAACACCTAGTGCTTGTGCGTGCTCTCAAGAACTTGAGCATTTCCATAATCATCAAGGTTTTACCAATATCCGTGTCAAGGATCCTGGCAACACCACATACTACCATGATGAATAGCGATGGACGATGCAGATGCAAAGGAAGATAACACTCTCTCAGATTTCACCTTAGCGGAGCCAAGGGGAAAAATCTGGATGATCGACCGAGAGACATTTAGCACTCCGCTTCTAATGTTCTCCTTGATGTACTAGGTACCACGGTCAATGCTTAAAAGCATCAACATGGACATCAAGTAAAGGTCGGACTTCGGGAGCACAAAAATCTATAAGGAACAACTTGTGGAATAAGTCATACCAAATTCACATGGAGAAGATGGTCGAATTGCTTATTCAAGATACTACAATAATAGATCTTCCAGCTAGGTGTGTCGGCCAGAACATCAACCTCGTCGGGACCTACATCATAGATCTTGGAAATGTTCCAACCATCATATCTGCCTGAGATTCAGATCTGGTTGGTAACAGGATTTTTCAGACAACATGTCTAGAAAAGAAAGGTTGCAACACAAGTCGACGAGATGATGTTGCGAGATTCTCGGCGAATGAACTGCGATAGTAAGCTCCAAAACATGAGCTGGTTCTGCTACACACATGTAAACACGCTGTCGCAGACAAGCATGACCACGTAGTAGTCTTATAATAAAACACTACTGAGTTTAGGTGGGAACCATCATCAAGGATAACAAAGTCCTTGCATAAGGCATGCTCTTAAGAAGGAACTTCTTTTCCTTGAACAAATCAACCAGTGGCTTGGCGTGCTAGGAATACGTATGGAGTGGAGGTAATTAATCTACCAAACCATAGTATACATTCGCACATGCGTGACTGACTTGGGATGATTCCATGGGAAACCAAAACAATCTTTCTCGAACTCACGGCGACAACTTTCATCAATTACACGTGAATTATGGAAAATCACTTCTCTCGTCCAAACATAAACTTCATGACGGAACACGAAGACATTGCTTACAAAGTTTCCAACACTAGCTTAATGTCCAACAAAATCATGGAGAGGATAGGGATGTTGTCGATGGGCTCAACAAAAACTCATCCAGGTTTCCATATAGGTGGAATTCCACAATTAAGTGAACACGGTGATAGCATTGGTCAGACCAAGAGATATAACGGTGTATGCTCGAGGAATCAACCACGAGTAAGACAACGTTACGAATATCATTGGTTCTGATTTTACTTGGCGATAACCCATACTCAAATCAAAGTCTGGACAAGACAATAGATCCACAAATGATCACGGAGATCAATTGAAGAAGATATCATCTATCTTCAATACACACACACAAGATATCCCTTTGGAGTGAGCTATGTGGATTAAGCTTTTATCTTCGAACCATCCAAGTTGTTGTTTAGCTTAACCAACTTGCTCAGGGTATCCGACACAGATTCTTGGAGAAAGGATGGTTTACAAGAATACCAACTTGATCACGAGCTCAACATAGCGTTCAGGTGACAACCTGGTGATACTTCCGAGAAGATATTCGAAAAATCATGAACCACCAATATGTTACTAAGCTCGCAAACAATCTTGATTTTCAGGGCAAGATGATATGATCACAAGAGTGAGGGATTTATGCAATCCTAACTCATTGATCAAAGAGTGCACCAAAAAAATGGACTAGGTAGCACGATCAATCTTAGAATGGTGATTTAGTAACCAACACACTAAGAATGAAATTGTTGTCCTTTAACCACCAAGCAATGAGGTTGCTAGGGGTATTGATTCACACATCATGATTCACTTGTCAGCGTTCTAGTTACAATAACACGGGGACCGAGAAATGAATAATGAGGGCGAGAAGTATCACTGTATCAAGAGTTCATAGGATGGTGTGCAATTCACATGACATTCTTGATATAAAGATGGTAATACTCCAAGTTAGAACAGAATAAAAGTTGGATTGTCATTTTGATCTGCGGAGTACAACTGCTTTGACCCAATCCTAGATATGGATAAGGTACTGGAGTTTATTTCTCCTAGTCATTCCAGAATAGAATGGCTTGACGGACCACAAGAGTAAAAGGCATCGATGAACACGAATGCACAACTACTCCTGACTATCAACTGATAGACGAGATCATAATACGACTAAAAAGGGACAACTCAAAGGAACATATAACTTTCTGAGTTATGGATGCATAGATTAGCATGTCGAACGAGTTCAACATATTTCTTCCGGATAACCCATGCAGAAAGGTAGAATTGGCAGATTCACAATGTGGAATGGAGAACTCATCAAGAGCACTCTGGTTGTGATCCTTTGGTTCAAAAGAACTTCTGCCATAACGGTTCATGGTATTGGAAGAACGATAACCACGGACCTCGAGGACTATCACAAGGTTACTAATATCCTAATGGGACGAGCAAATACTACCAACATGAAGTAAGTAGAATGAATTTGGGGTTCAAGAACCCAGGAATAGAATACCTACTAACTAAATGGCATCACGGGTTGCTTTCTAGAATGATGGCCAGAATCATCACACTGGGAATATAAAGCATTGCTTGATTACTGGGTGATTCTCTAAGACACCTAAGGTCATAGTAATAGTTCCAACCTATATGTCGAGGCATCGGAGTACCTCAACACACCGACTAGTGTGGTTAATCTGGCCTAAAGGACACTAAGAACAGGTAGGAATGATTTGCAAATGCATCAGATTGTTTAGAGACCTGGGATGACTCGGACAGCATAACAACTGTAAATTCTCAAAAGATTTTGAGAGATCGTGCAAAATGGTGTCATAACCACTCATCATCACAATAACAACATTCCGAGACCAACTATCAACACACGGAGGTAGAAGAAACTGAACTGAGGGTTGAATCCACAATTAACGTGATCCTGATAGACAGAAGAGAAAGCCTAGTTCCTTAATCCCCGTAGAAAAGAAGAAGGTGACTCAGATCAGAAGGTCATAAGGTAAAGGAGTAAAAAGAGCCTTATGTTCCCTTCCACAATCAATTCCCTTATATAACTAAAGAGTTTCTAGACACGACTTCAACCAGTTTGGCTTGCTAATCCTACAGGCTGTCAGGCTCTGATACCAAAGCTGTCGGGACCCCGATCCTAAGTCACACAGGTCTAGCCTATAACACATCATATCACTTTGCGGCCTCACGCACGGTATCCCCACGGGTGCCACCTTACCTAGCCCGGGACCGTTTGCGCATTTTGGCAGACGTATATGATAGTGTCGCTAGCATCCATATGACAGAGAACCCGGGCCGACATGACTAGTTATAAACCAAAAGTGGCGCTAAATTACAGAGACATGCATACATGACCCAGCAACGAACGTGTCGGTCATCAACGTATGAACCCAAGTCGTAGCAAGCTACAAGGACGTAAAGGAACAACGCGTGACATTTCCCCTAAGGGACAGACACAGGAAAAAAGAAGGACACATGCCGGCCAGCCTAAGTGTTCTGGAGCAGTAGCAAGCTACCAAGGCTCAGTGGAAGCACTAGGAGACATTTCCCTGTAAGATAGGCTACCAAGGGTAAACAACTAGGTGTCGGATCCCACACATAGCAATACACATTACACGTACGCATAAGATGCAAGTATGTGCTGTACAACATGGCATCACAACATAACTCAACAACTCATATAGATAAGGCCCAGAAGAGCCATCATAGCATTTATTACAAACAGGGGTCACATGACCCAACATACAGTGCATACAGGGAGCAGAAGCATAACATGTCTGAGTATAGACAACTACAAATGAAAAAGGCTGAGAAGCCTGACTAACTACAAGACCCTCCCAAGGGTACAAGATCGTAGCTGAGGTAACAAGCTAAACGTCGAAGTCCACGCGGAACAACTAGTGAGACTGAAGTCTCTCTGCAAAACGTAAATTAAGCAACGTGAGTACAAAGGTACTCAACAAGACTTACATCAGAACTAGCTACATATGCAATAGTATCAACAAAGGGGTGGTGGAGTTTGACTGCAGCAAGCCATCTTTGACTCGGTGGCTATCCTGAACTACAACTACAAGTAACTCTTTTGAGGTGGCGGACACGAGTCCACATATTCACCAAACAATACACCACTATGGATCCATTCCCGTCTACCTACGAGAAGGCCATCCATAGCACTCACACTTGTCTTGATCATTTTAGAGTATCCACTTTCACTTGTCTATGTACCACGTAAGCATCCAAGAAGTCCATAACCACGAACCCGACTATTCAAATAGATCATGTTAACCCTATAGGGGTGTACTGCTTCACACACGCTCTCGCCACTTACCGCCATGTACACGTCGTGTATCTCGGCAACCTTCAAGCGGAAGCCTGGCGAGGGTGTCGGCCACGACCTGAATAACCACACAAGACTCTAGTCCAGGTTAATCGCCTATTCGGGTTCCATCCGTAAGGAGATCCGGCCGGGGTGTCGCTCACGGCCCCAAATGATGTGCGCAGGGTTCCCAAGCCCACCTCGATGGATGGATCTACGCTTGGTACACCGTGCCACGGTGCCTAGTCTGTCCCAAGCCCACCTGTACCGGGTACCACTTGGTAGACTACTAACACTACCTACAAACACCAGAAACTAGTTGGAACACCTGGACAGAGATCGAGTTGATTAATAAGTCGAGAGGGGCACTTAAGCATTCCAATGCGTGGTAGTAGCTAGTCATTGGACAACTTACACAGAACTCAGTTCTTAAGGACGGTTCCAGTGAGACAACCCACCATGTACTCCTACATGGCCTCTCACCGCTACCTTTACCAAATCGTGTTCACACACTTAGCTCACACACAGTAGGACATGTTCACCACATTCCAATTCATCCCCGATGAATCAGACCTGACACAACTCTAAGCAATAGCAGGCATAACCAGAAAGCATGAATGAGTAGGCACAACAGGGCTCAAACAACTCCTACTCATGCTAGTGGGTTTCAACTATTTACTGTGGCAATGACAGGTCATGCAGAGGAAAGGGGTTCAGTTACCGCAGAAAAAAAAACAGTTCAATCGTTGTTGTCCTAATGCAGTAAAGGAGAGCAGGAGCGAGAGAGTGGGATTGTATCGGAATGCTCAATGGGGGTTTGCTTGCCTGGCACTTCTGAAGATAGTAAAGCTCTTCGTCTGTGTCATCGATCTCATATCGTCGGAACATCGTCTACTGAGAGGGGACAAACACCGGCAACAGAGAAAGAACACAATCAATGCAATGCGACAATATGATGCATGATCATGACATGGCAATATGCTGTTGATTGAGCTAATGCAACTAACAACCATATTAAATGAAGTTGGTTTGAACCAAAGGTTCAAATTCAAACTTCATATGTGATTATTCAAATGCCATTTATTCAAATTGTCCTAAACAGTGGTTGCAAGTTGTTCAAACATGCATGAAAATGACATAAACAGATTCCTTGAATTTTTCTGATCATTTTTCATATATAAATTATTTTCATTGGAGTTATAGATTATTTTCTATGATTTTTTGCAGTTTGGGGTATTTTCTGAAATTCAATAAATCATTTTCTGATATATTTTAATTTCAGAAAATACTTTACTGCGTCATCATGGTGTCATGCTTACGTCAGCTGGTCAACAGGGGCGCCCAGGTCTAACCTAACCAGTGGGGCCCACTGGTCAGTGACCCATTTATCTAACCATGTTAGAAAGTGCTAAATTAATCCTAACTAAAAGTGTCAGTGGGGGGGTGGCCCACATGTCAGTCTCTCAGGGCCTAATTAAGTTAGGTTTAAAACTAAACTAAGATAACAGGGGCTGGTCCCACATGTCATGGGCATTGGAGATGCCATTAGCGCTAACTAATCGGGGTTAGGCCGGCGGCTAATCGCCGGCGAGGCCAGAGGCGGCGGTGGGGCTCGGGATTGTGCGACGGGGCACGGTTCGAGCCGCGGCTGGGCGTGTTGGAGTGCCCTCGCCGGCGTGCGTCAAAAGGTGGTAGCAGCCGGGCCTGTTGTGGCCGGAGGCGACGGCTACGAGCTCGGCAGCGGCGGTCGGCGTTCGGGCATGCGCGGGAACGCGGCTGCGATGGCCTAGGCGATGCGTGCGCGGCACCTAATCGATCTACGTGCTGCGGCGAGCAAGTTGGACGTGCGCCCGAGACCAAATGGTCACCGGAGCATCGTCGGCGGTAAACACGGTCAGCGGTGTGTTTCGGTCATCGGCGAAGCGGCAGCTACGGCGTGAAAAAGAGACAACAGAGAAGGTGGTTCGAGGGAGGGGCTCACGTAGGTGGCAACGGTGCAGACGGCGAGCTCGGAGGAGGACCGGAGCGAGCAGGGCGACGGAGGGGATCTCGTCGTTCGAAGGTTGAAGACGACACCCGTGAAGATGAAACAGGGCTCCCCGAGGCGCGTGACTCGGTGTAGCGGCGGTGCATCTGGACATGTCAGCGAGGCGAAGAAGTGGTAGTGGCCGCGGCAAAAGCGAGCGACGGCGACGGCAGTGCTCTCGGTGAGCTCGGGGAAGGGGCTAGAGGGCGAGGGAGAGAGCAGAGAGTGAGGGAGAAGGAACCAGGGGGCTCTGGGCGTCTCCAGGTGCGGATAGGCTCGAAGGGGAGGCCGCCAGCACGAAGCAGGAGGTGGAAACCTCATGTGCGTGCGCGGGCGACACGGCGTCGTCCTCCTGGCAGGAGCTTGAGGACGGTGGCACTGGTGGGCCGGGCCTATTGGGTGGGCTGCTGGCTGGGCCGGCTACATGTAAGCCTCTGTTATGTTTTATTTTCTGTGTTGTTTTCTTTTGGTTATTCATTTTGCCACTGATTCAAATTTAAAAGTAAATCAAAGCAGGGCAAAACCTTCTGAATATTTGTATGTTGCCATTCTGGAATTTTCCAAAGGCACATAAATAATTTCAGGGCCTTTTGAAATATATTCTATATAGATGAATATTATCCAAAAGTCAAATACTTATTGATTTAAATCCAAAGGCCCAAAATATATATCCCTGAGACTCCAAGAATATTGGTTTGAATTTTAACTCTTTCCAATATTTTTATAGCTTAACTGGAAGATTTTCTTGGGTTTATTTGAAGCAATTTTTAATGTTGATCATTTTTAGAAAAGATCTCTGAGGCTTTCCACTTTCCCCACTTCAAATTTAAATGGAATTTAAACATGATGCATGGGTGCCACTCACTAATGCAACTAGTTACAAAGCAGAATTCTAGGGCTGTGACAACTCGGTTCAGCTCGGGTGCATTCTTCGGAGCACCATCTCGATCAACACCGAGAACCTAAGGCATAAGGACCGAGGGAATTTGCGCAACCTCCTCTTCACGAAGCTGCACGAACGATACAAGTTCCCCACTGAATTTGAAAACACACGCCTCTCAGGGAATAAAGTGAACAATGCCGCCCTCACGAGGATGAGCACGGCCCTGTCTACTTGGATAAGCGCGGTGAAGAGAATGATTGACAAAGGTTTTAGTTATGAGAAGATCAAGGCGAAGAATCCTTCGATCAACGAAGATGACTACAAGGAGTTCAAGATCAAGTGCGAGAGCAGCGCAACCTCCGAATCAAGTCAGTGGGGGAAAGAAATGCGGGAGTTGAACTTAGGGGAACACACACTCGGTCCCGGCGGTTACAGAGTGGCAGAGCCTATATGGGACAAGGAGGACGCGGAGCGTGCCGAGCAAGGCCTACTGCTCATCTTCGATAAATACAATGACAAGCAGACCAGGAACTATGTCAGGGCCCGGTACAAGGAGGACCCGGTAACAAAGGAGCTTACCACGGATCCGAAGACCAGGGCCCTTGAGGTTGTTATGGTAAGGAATACACCCCCGCGTAATTAGCTCCATATGGTTGCATTCTAATTAATGAAGCCAAATTTCTAAATGGTTCACATTCCTTCCGCAGGCGACTGAAAGGAGTAGCGCGGGGTCGACTCAGAGCACCCCTTGGGACAACACTTTAAATAGGGCGTTGAACGTAATGAAAAAAGGATAAGCTCAGTAAGCCGACGTCAGCTGGTCGTGTGGCCGGCAAAGACTTGTCCACAAAATGGTCGTCATACTATAACGCTGGTGGGCGAAAGGAGAGAAAGACCAGCTCGGAAAGCCAGTCGCGCGAGGTTCAAGAACTCAAGGCACAAGTGGCGCGGATTCCGGAGATTGTCCAAGAGCAAGTGCAACAACAACTAGGATCGACGCTCACCGGCATTATGCCTACCTTGATTCATGGGCTGACGACGTGGATTTCGGCCGGCCAACATGGGCCGCCCCCGATTCCCAGCTTCACGGCCAACAACTCACAGAACGCGCAGGCGGGGCCATTGGTGTCTCCGACGGAGGCGGCATTGGTGTCTCTGACACCGGCACGGGCATTGGAGCTTAATGCACCCGGGTGTACGCCGGCCGGCACCTCTGCAGCAAGCGGCCCCTCCGTCAATTGCACGACCGTCGTTGGCGGTGCCTCGACATTAGCCGAGCTCAACGCCATCATCACGGTAACTAATTAAGCCTCTCGGCCGAGGACTTCATCTCCATGCCTTTGAGTGGGCATCCCTGACGCCCTACATGTTTTCGTAGGGCACCGTCGATGTTCCGTGCACTCTCCTGCACTTCGTGAACGACGAGTTGGTCGATGTCGCCAAGGGCAGAATCGTTCAACCGGGCAACCCCGTGTTCCACGGTAATCCGATGCCACCCACCGTGTATAGGGTTCAACTGGTTCGGGTGCTGCCAGGCTGTGACGAGTTGTTACCTCTGAATCAACCCGCCAGGGCCGACGAAGATGATGGGATGACCCTCAGTGCCTGCCTAAGCTGGCCCCTGCTTTGGCCGAAGAGCCAGTTTCGTTTGGGGGCGGGGGACACCACCCCAAAGACAACACCGCCACTCGTGTCGGCACCAAGCCATGGCAAGACTGCCGCAACGCTACCGGACATGCCGAACATCCCTATGGCACAGGATCCGAATATGCATATGGCACATGATCCGGACGACGAGGACAACGACGATGGTACATTTGCCAACGTCGGTAAGTACTTTGCCGATCATGGGTATGATGACGAATTCATGGGGCCTCCTTCTCAAGAACCCAACCCGACAAAAGACGATCGCGATCTAGCTGGTACCACGGAGAAACCCAATTGCAACAGGCGTCATCTGGCGTTCAGTCCTCGGGAGACGCCTCGAGTTGCCGACTTCATCGAGCCTCAGATAGCCGAGGTGCGAAATATTATCAGCCCCAACACACTCAAGAAGGCGGTGTGTGAGCAGAACTCGGTCCCATTACACCAGAACAAGAAGGGACGGAAATGAAAGAGTAACAAGGGTGCGAGCCAGCCGGCACCGAGTACGATCCGTGCTCAGGACGGGCCACCTTCACCTAAGGATATAACGAGGAGGGTGCATGTGGCGGGTAGGCCGATGCTACCGACTAATATGCTCACTGCTGCAACCGGTGCTATGCGGAGTCTGCATGACAATGTTCTTTCTTTGGAGAAGCGGCGTCTCAGAGAGAAGGATGTGGCATACCCGGTTTTCGTGGCCAAGGTGCCAGAGGGCAAGGGCTTTGTGGATAACTCCATCGGGGGTACGATCGTCCTGCGGTTTGATGACATCTTCACTATGTTTAACCTTCATCCGCTGCATTACACCTTCGTTAGGCTATTTTCGCTGAGTATGGAGATGCGGATCATTACAGACAAGACCCCGGACATCGTGATAGTCGACCCCTTCTACATGCGTGCCAAGATCTTGGGCAGCGTTGGGGACCAGCAAGTCGCGAGTTCTTACCTCGAAGGCGTCATTCTGGCAAACCGAGATAAGGATAACTTCCTCGTGCCTTACTTTCCCGAGTAAGTCGTCCCCTCAACCGCCCCATAACATATATTTCTCAGATTTCGATCATTTTTATTAACATTCCGTGTTTTGTGCAGTGACACACATTGCACACTCATCCTCTTAAGCCCAAAATATTCCATGGCCATGTATTTCGACTCGGACCGTCAGTCGAAGATAGACTACACAAATGTCAAGAAAGTTCTTGATGATGTTCTCCCCGGCTACGCCAAATCTGGAGGCACCTTCACCAGGCCAGTTCGTAAGTACGGCAAGCATGTGTTTGCCCACAATACGACATTCTGCTGCGTCAAGCAGCCGCCTGGCGGTCAAAAGGGTGCCTACTATGCCCTCCATCACACGCGGGCGATCGTACGGGACCATAATCACCTTCTGCTACCAGATAAACTCAAAGATTGGGCCGCGAGCTTGTCGGCAATCCAGGACGTGGACATCAGACAAGAATTCTTTCGCATCCAGTCGGAGTTTGCGGAAATCATCCATCAAGATGTCCTTCGTTCCTCGGGGTAGTTCAACCTCAGAAATCAACCGTCCAATAGTGAGATAGACACAATGCTACAAATGCAGGCTAACAACGCCCGCGATTTCATGACCATCACGATAGACGGCGGCTTCATCCACGCTCCGGTCCCTTGAGTCGAGTCGAAAGTAGTGATGCTATGTCTAGTTCTGAAACATCGATTGGCTCATGTTGTAATTAAACTTTAATGAACTTGTATGTCTCTTTGGTTTGGACAGTCGTTCAACTTAGATGTAATCGATGCTAGTAATGTCTTGATTTTCTCTTCCGATCCTTTTGTTGCATACTTATATATTGCTTATGTATTGTCTGTGAATTGGTACTAACGTTTTGTTTGGCTAGTGCATAGAGATGCCGTCGTATGTCGTGTACAAGGGTAAGGTTCCCGGAGTCTACGATGACTGGGAGGAGTGTCGGAGACATGTTCACCGTTTCAGCGGTAACAGTTACAAAGGGTGCACCACTAGGGCGGAGGCGGAATCTAGATACGCGCGCTATCTAGCGGGAGAGAGGACAGAGCGTTGGAGGAACCGGATGAAGACCAGTTTCATCGTGATGATGCTCATCGTGATGAACACAGCGCTCTTCTATGTGATGGTAGTTTAGATGATCGATATCGACTTGTAATGTGAAGACAAACTCGCTACTCGCGGTCTCGAGACTTGTAATGTTCTATCTTTGTTCGGTCTTTTGAATTCGAAGACTAATATGATGAATTGTATTCGGAGACTAATCTTCTATTGTATTCGATGAATCTGCTGTTGTTGTGTGGTGTTGTCTAAATTCTGTCCAATAATATATTTTGTATCCTGTGAAAATATCAGAAAAGAAAAAAAATAATCCCTAATATTCATACTATTGGCGCACCACTCAAGACACTAATGGTGCACTGTACAAATGAAACTAATGCACCCACTAGTGCGCCATTAGTATGCCAAAGCACATGGGTACATATGCCCCCCTGGGAGGCATACTAATGGCGCACGGTGGGCTATACTAATTGCGCACTGCGTGGTGCGCCATTATTACACCAGATACTAATGGCGCACCAGTGGTGCGTCATTAGTATTTAATTCTAATGGTGTGGTGCTAGTGGCGCACCAGTAGTGAGCCATTTATAGGCAAAACTGGTGCGCCACTAGCATGCCTTTTCCTAGTAGTGAGATAATCTTGATCATAAACCCACAATTCATCGGATCTCGACAAACACTCCACAAAAAGACTACATCGGATAGATCTCCTTGAAGACCGAGGAGAACTTGGTATTGAGATCCAAAAAGAGATAAGAAGCCATCTAGGTACTAACTATGGACCCGAAGGTCTGTGGTAAACTACTCACAACTCATGGTGAGGCGATGGTGTTGATGTAGAAGCACTCCGTGGAAGATCCCCCCTCCGGCGGAGCTCCGGAATAGGCCCCAAGATGGGATTTCACGGGAACAGAAGGTTGCGGCGGTGGAATTAGGGTTTTCTCTATTGCTTCGATGTTTTCAGGGTACATGGGTATATATAGGGGGGGAAGAAGGGCATAGGGGGAGCAACGTGGGGCCCATGAGGCAGGGGGTGCGCCCAGGGGGAGGGGGCGCGCCCCCCACCCTCGTGGACGCCATGTGTGCCCTCTGCCTTGGTTCTCAAGTCTCCCGTGAAGATATCGTTCCAAAAATATCTCCCCGGAAGGTTTCATTCCGTTTGGACTCCGTTTGATATTCCTTTTCTGCGAAACCCTGTAATAGGCAAAAAAAACAGCAATCTGTACTGGGCCTTTGGGTTAATAGGTTAGTCCCAAAAATAATACAAAAGTGTATAATAAAGCCCATTAAACATCCAAAACATCATATATAATAGCATGGAACAATTAAAAAATATAGATACGTTGGAGACGTATTAGGGCGGGACTATTAACCCCCTCGATCACCTTCCTCCACTTCTGTACGGAGAAAACCGACTTTAGTTCGGTTAATACATCATAGCGAAGAGAAAGTGAAAGGTCAAGAGAGAGGCTTACCTAATCAGGAGGATTGTACATAGAAAAACCCTCCTGGCATGTTAAACGAATGAAGTCTTGCTTCTCTCCCTTATAAAGGCCTTCCAGGACAGCGGCTAGAGCAGCAGGGTCATCTAGACCTAGGCGTAAGTAGCGTGAGGCATCATCCTGGCCATTATAGTGCCACATTGGAATTCCTCTGGCTTGAAGTGGTTGCATGCATCGCTTTATTGAAATAGCCATCACTTCGATTATAGATAAACCCGAACTGGCGAGCAATTTGATCTTGCCGGCCAGTTTGTAGGGAAACAAGGTTCTATTAGGCTTGCAGGGCTGCTTCTCTTTGAAAGACGAGTGCTCTCTCTTCTTCTGAAGGACTGCGGGTACACCAGTTGAAAAGCTTCTTTGACGGAGCACTGGAATAATTGGGGCGGCCTCGCCGAACTGGATCCGGCAGAGCAACGTCCTCAATGTAAAACCACTCCGAGGGCCACTCTTCGAATGCTTTCTTCGGAGTACCGGGCAGATAGCCTGTCCCGGCTATGCGCCATACTTCGGCACCCCCAACTTAAAATATGGATCCTTTTTCCGATCGAGGAACAAGGCAGAAGTACTTTCTCCGTAGCTCAAAGTGAGGATCACAGCCCAAGAACAATTCGCATAAAGCAACAAAACCCGCGATATGCAGGACAGACCCCGGCGTAAGAACGTGCAGTTGGAGACCATAGAAATCCAGGAGTCCCCTAAGAAAGGGGTGGACTGGGAACCCTACGCCTCTTAAAAGGAAGGAGATAAAATATACCCGCTCTCCATTAGAGGGGTTGGGAAAGCTCTCTGCCAGGGCTTGGTTGTCGATAGAAGTTAGTCCGACCCGGACGGTGGCTAGATCCTCTGGAGGGAGATATCCCTGCGCTTGAAGTGTCCTCAGATGCGCATGGGATACAGAGTAGCTTTTCCCATCTCCTGCACGAGGGCCATGAGGGCACGAGGAAGAGCTGGGGGCGCTAGCCATGTTTGAAGATTTTTTGCAGGCACTAGGGTTTCTTCCACGTGGAATGGGATGGAGAGGCAACTGGGATCTATTCTCTTATATAGGCGCTTTCTCTGCACAGTCAAGGGGGTATTTGTAAAACTGCCCAAACGGTTCGCATTCGTTGGACACATGGAAGCCAAGGCGACAGCGGCGAGGAATCGACGAAATACAATATTTAAAGAAGCTGAACTATCATCCAGGTGGACTCACCTTGCAAGACCGAAGACATGGAGCCGGACATAATCTCGTCCCCGAAGGCAAGTCCGAGGGCTACTGAGGGAGTCCTGTATACAGGGGTCCTCAGGCATCCGGATCGTTGAAGCTGGGCCGTATTGGTAGGCCGCGTAAAGAAGAAGCAGAAGACCCTCCCCCATGTTCGGTTAGGACTCCTATGTACATAGAAAGGCAAGTGTAGAGTCCGGATGTATCTAATTACTTCCTCCCCAAGTCTCCCTTGTAACTCTAGGTCCCCTCTGGTGTATATATAAGCCGGGGGGTTTAGTCTGTAGAGGGGATGATCATCACAACATCCTCATAGGCTAGACTTTAGGGTTTAGCCATCACGATCTCGAGGTAGATCAACTCTTGTATTCATATTCATCCATATTAATATAGCAGGAAGTAGGGTATTACCTCGATCGAGAGGGCCTGAACCTGGGTAAACATCGTGTCCCCAGCCTCCTATTACCATCGATCCTCTAAATGCATAGCTTGGGCCCCCCTACCCGAGATCTGCCAGTTTTGACACCGACAATAGAACCCATTGTTTTATCCTTAGTAGCAACGATACATACATGTTGGTTCCCCTTTTGTCACTGGGATCAAGCACTGTAAGATCAAACCCACCACAAAGCACATCTTCCCATTGCAAGATAAATAGATCAAGTTAGCCAATCGAAACCCAAATATCGGAGAAGAAATACGAGGCTATAAGCAATCATGCATATAAGAGATCAAAGAAGACTCAAATAACTTTCATGGATATAAAAAGATAGATCTGATCATAAGCTCAAAGTTCATCGAATCCCAACAAACACACCGCAAAAAGAGTTGCATCATATGGATCTCCAAGAGACCATTGTATTGATAATCAAAAGAGAGAGAGGAAGCCATCTAGTTACTAACTACAGACCTGTAGGTCTACAAAGAACTACTCACGCATCATCAGAGAGGAACCAATGGAAGTGGCGAACCCCTCTGCGATGGTGTCTAGATTGGATCTGGTGGTTCTGGACTCTGCGGCGACTGGAATTGATTTTCGTCGACTCCCCTAGAGTTTCTGAAATATTTGGGTATTTATGATGGGGAACGTAGTATTTAAAAAATTTCCTACGATCGCGCAAGATCTATCTAGGAGAAGCATAGCAATGAGTGGGTAGAGTTTGTTCACGTACCCTCATAGACCAAAAGCGGAAGCGTTTAGTAACGCGGTTGATGTTGTCGAACGTCTTCACGATCCAACCGATCCAAGTACCGAATGTACAGAACCTCCGTGTTCAGCACACATTCAGTTCGATGATGTCCCACGAGCTCTTGATCCAATAGAGGCTCGAGGGATAGTTCCATCAGCAAGACGGTGTGGTGAGGATGTTGATGAAGTGATCCCCGTAGGGCTTCGCCTAAGCACTACGACAATATGACCCGAGGTGTAAACTATGGAGGGGGGCACCGCACACTGCTAAAAGAATATGTTGTGTGTCCTAGGGTGCTCCCCTCCTCACGTATATAAAGGAGGGAGGGAGGGGGCGACCGGCCCTAGAGGAGGCGCACCAAGGGAGGAGTCCTACTAGGACTCCAATCCTAGTAGGAATTGGATTCCCTCTTTTCCCTTTTGTGGAGAAGGAAGAAAGGAAGGGAGAGGGAAGAGAAGGAAAGGGGGTGCGCCCCCTCCCCTAGTCCTATTCGGACTCCCTAAGGGATGGGGCGCAGCCACCCCTTGTGGGCTGTCTCCCCTCTCCCCTATGGCCCATGTAGGCCCATTGCTTCCCCCCGGGGGGGGGGGGGTTCCGGTAACCCCTTGGTACTCCGAAAAAAATACCTGAATCACTCGGAACTATTCCGATATTTGAATATAACCTTCCAATATATGAATATTTACCTCTCGACCATTTGGAGACTCCTCGTTATGTCTGTGATCTCATCCGGGACTCCGAACAACCTTCGGTCACCAAAAACTCATAACTCATAATACAAATTGTCATCGAACGTTAAGCGTGCGGACCCTATGGGTTCGAGAACTATGTAGACATGACCGAGACGCATCTCCGGTCAATAACCAATAGTGGAACCTGGATGCTCATATTGGTTCCTACATATTCTATGAAGATCTTTATCGGTCAAACCGCATAACAACATACGTTGTTCCCTTTGTCATCGGTATGTTACTTGGCCGAGATTTGTTCGTCGGTATCATCATACCTAGTTCAATCTCGTTACCGGAAAGTCTCTTTACTCGTTCCGTAATGCATCATCCCGCAACTAACTCATTAGTAACATTGCTTGCAAGGCTTATAGTGATGTGCATTACCGAGAGGGCGCAGAGATACCTCTCCGACACTCGGAGTGACAAATCCTAATCTTGATCTATATGCCAACACCACAAACACCTTCGGAGACACCTGTAGAGCATCTTTATAATCACCCAGTTATGTTGTGACGTTTGATAGCACACAAGGTGTTCCTCTGGTATCCGGGAGTTGCATAATCTCATAGTGAGAGGAACATGTATAAGTCATGAATAAAGCAATAGCAATAAAACTAAACAATCATAATGCAAAGCTAACGGATGGGTCTTGTCCATCACATAATTCTCCTAATGATGTGATCCCATTCATCAAATGACAACACATGTCTATGGTTCAGAAACTCAACCATCTTTGATTAATGAGCTAGTCTAGTAGAAGCATATTAGGGACACTCTGTTTCGTCTATGTATTCACACATGTATCAAGTTTCAGGTTAATACAATTCTAGCATGAATAAAAGACATTTATCATGACATATAAGTAAATATGAATAACAAATTAATTATTGCCTCTATGCCATATTTCCTTCAGTCTCCCACTTGCACTAGAGTCAATAATGTAGATTACATAGTAATGATTATAATACCCATGGAGTCTTGGTGCTTATCATGTTTTGCTCGTCGAAAAGGTTTAGTCAACGGGTCTGCAACATTCAGATCTGTATGTATTTTGCAAATCTCCATGGCTCCCTCCTTGACTTGATCGCGGATAGAGTTGAAGCGTCTCTTGATGTGCTTGGTTCTCTTGTGAAACCTGGATTCCTTCGCCAAGGCTATTGCTCCAGTGTTGTCACAAAAGATTTTTAGTGAACCCGATGCACTAGGTATTACACTTAGATTGGATATGAACTCCTTCATCCAGACTCCTTCATTTGCTGCTTCCGAAACAGCTATGTACTCCGCTTCACGCGTAGATCCCGCCACGACGCTCTGCTTGGAACTGCACCAACGTAACCGTTTACGACAAGCTCTTTGTCACCTCCATAAACGAGAAACATATCGTTCATCCTTTTAAGGTACTTCAGGATGTTCTTAACCGATGTCTAGTGATCCACTTCTGGATTACTTTGGTACCTTCCTGCTAGACTTATAGCAAGGCACACATCTGGTCTGGTACACAGCATTCCGTACATGATAGAACCTATGGCTGAAGCATAGGGAATGACTTTCATTTTCTCTCTATCTTCTGCAGTGGTCAGGCATTGAGTCCGACTCAATTTCACACCTTGTAACACAGGCAAGAACACTTTCTTTGACTGGTCCATTTTGAACTTCTTAAAAAATTTATCAAGGTATGTGCTCTATGAAATTCCCATTAAGCGTCTCTATCTATCTATAGATCTTGATGCCCAATATATAAGCAGCTTCTCCGAGGTCTTTCATTGAAAAATTCTTATTCAAGTATCATTTTATGCTATCCAGAAATTCTATATCATTTCCAATCAATAATATGTCATCCACATATAATATTAGAAATTCTACAGAGCTCCCACTCACTTTCTTGTAAATACAGGCTTCTCCAAAAGTCTGTATAAAACCATATGCTTTGGTCACCTCATCAAAGCGTATATTCCAACTCCGAGATGCTTGAACCAGTCCATAGATGGATCGCTGGAGCTTGCACACTTTGTCAGCACTTATAGGATCGACAAAACCTTCTGGTTGCATCATATACAATTCTTCCTTAAGATATCCGTTAAGTAATGCAGTTTTGACATCCATTTGCTAGATTTCATAATCATAAAATGCAGCAATTGCTAACATAGTTCGGACAGACTTAAGTATCTCTATGGGTGAGAAAGTCTCATCGCAGTCATCTCCTTGAACTTGTCGAAAACCTTTCGCAACAAGTCGAGCTTTGTAGATAGTAACATTGCCATTGGCGTCAGTCTTCTTCTTAAAGATCCATTTATTTTCAATGGATTGTCGATCATTGGGCAAGTCAACCAAAGTCCACACTTTGTTCTCATACATGGATGCCATCTCAGATTTCATGGCCTCCAGCCATTTTGCGGAATCTGGGCTCATCATCGCTTCCTCATAGTTCGTAGGTTTGTCATGGTCTAGTAACATGACTTCCAGAACAGGATTACCGTACCACTCTGGTGTGGAACGTACTCTGGTTGACCTACGAGGTTCGGTAGTAACTTGATCTGAAGTTTCATGATCATCATCATTAGCTTCCTCGCTGATTGGTGTAGGAATCACGAGAACTAATTTCTGTGATGAACTACTTTCCAATGTGGGAGAAGGTATAATTACCTCATCAAGTTCTACTTTCCTCCCACTCACTTCTTTCAAGAAAAACTCCTTCTCTAAAAAGGATCAATTCTTAGCAACGAATATCCTGCCTCCGGGTTTGTGATAAAAGGTGTATCCAACAGTTTCCTTTGGGTATCCTATGAAGACACATTTCTCGAATTTGGGTTCGAGCTTATCAGGTTGAAGCTTTTTCACATAAGCATCGCAACCCCAAACTTTAAGAAACAACAACTTGGGTTTCTTGCCAAACCACAATTCATAAGGTGTCGTATCAACGGATTTAGATGGTGCCCTATTTAACGTGAATGCAGCTGTGATGTGACAGCGGCCCGATCTTTTGATGACAGTGGGGATAACTATCGATTTGGTGGATTTTGACCTTGACGATCTGGCTATACCATACTCGACGATACGCCTTGACAATCGCTAAACCAATCTCCGACGGTTATTGACCTTGCCGTAGGCACGATCAACCTGAACAACGAGGTTCGTGTTCCTGCAAGCAACCGAAGAACCATCAAGAACAAAGGTGAATTGCAACGGAAATTGCAGATGATAAATTGAGTACACAAACTAGATGAAAAGTTGGGGTTCCACTATTGATCTGACAAGGCAGTAGTCCTACACGTCTCGTAGATGCGAATTGTAGCGAAAGCTAGACAATACAATAAAACCCAGGTCTAAACGCTAACATATACTAGCTATTTATTAACTACTGATTCCGGTCGAAGGCGGTGACTGTTATCCACGAATCGGACTGCTCGAGGCCGTACGTTGCTGGTCTTCGTGGACTTTGCGGCAGGTTTGGTGGTGTGGCCGAAAGCTCTAGGGCCCACCCACGTGGTGTTGTTGGCCCATTAATCCAAGTCCTTTGGTCCTAGTGAATTCATGCGTACGTGACATGCTTGTGACATGCATGCAAGAGTGTTGCTCCATTTGATCTGCATCCATATTGTCTTCATCTTTAATCTTTCCTTTATTCCTAAGTACAAGCAAATTAAAACATGAGTGTGATATTATATTCTCGTTAGTTAAATCATATGTACAAATGAGCGATAGTACCTGGCCATTAATTTGTCTCGGTCGCGCTCTAGTAATAGGACCAAGTGGAATAAATGATGTAGGAGTCATGGCGGGTGTAACAGTAGAACAGATGTCCTCATCAAGCTGTCTGTAAAGCGTAACCCCAAAACGATAGTGGCAAATTGGTAAGAGACATCATAGATCGCACCATATATCTAATAAAGTACGGTTACGACGTTCGGACACACCATTACACTGTGGTGTTCCAGGTGGCGTGAGATGTGAAACTATTCCACATTGTTTCAAATGAAGACCAAACTCGTAACTCAAATATTTGCCTCTGCGATCAAATTGTAGAAACTTTATTTTCTTGTTACGATGATTCTCTACTTCACTCTGAAATTCTTTGAACTTTTCAAACGTTTCAGACTTATGTTTCATTAAGTAGATATACCCATATCTTCTCAAATCATCTGTGAATGTCAGAAAATAATGATACCCACCACGAGCCTCAACACTCATCGGACCACATACATCGGTATGTATTATCTCCAATAAGTCAGTTGCTCGGTCCATTGTTCCGGAGAACGGAGTTTTAGTCATCTTGCCCATGAGGCATGGTTCGCAAGCACCAAGTGATTCATAATCAAGTGATTCCAAAAGTCCATCAACATGGAGTTTCTTCATGCGCTTTACACTAATATGACCTAAACGGTAGTGCCACAAATAAGTTGCACTATCATTATCAACTCTGCATCTTTTGGCTTCAATTCTATGAATATGTGTATCACAATGATCGAGATTCAACAAAAATAGACCACCCATCAAGGGTGCATGACCATAAAAGATATTAATCATATAAATAGAACAACCATTATTCTCTGATTCAAATGAATAACCATCTCGCAATAAACAAGATCCAGATATATTATTCATGCTGAACGCTGGCACCAAATAACAATTATATAGGTCCAAAACTAATCCCGAATGTAGATGTAGAGGTAGCGTGCCGATAGCGATCACGTCGACTTTGGAACCATTTCCCACGCGCATCGTCACCTCGTCCTTAGCCAATCTTTGTTTAATCTGTAGCCCCTGTTTCGAGTTAAAAATATGAGCAACCGAACCAGTATCAAATACCCAGGCACTACTACGATCATTAGTAAGATACACATCAATAACATGTATATCAAATATACCTTTGTTCACTTTTCCATCCTTCTTATCCGACAAATACTTGGGGCAGTTTCTCTTCTAGTGACCATGCCCATTGCAGTAGAAGCACTCAGTTTTAGGCTTGGCTCCAGACTTGGGTTTCTTCCTGGGAGTAGCAACTTGCTTGCTATTCTTCTTGAAGTTCCCCTTCTTTTCCGTGCCCTTTTTCTTGAAACTAGTGGTCTCGTCAACCATCAATACGTGATGCTCCTTCTTGATTTCTACCTCCACAGCCTTTAGCATCGCGAAGAGCTCGGGAATTGTTTTATGCATCCCTTGCATATTATAGTTGATCAAGAAGCCTTTATAGCTTGGTGATAGTGATTGAAGAACTCTGTCAATAACACTATCATCATCAACTTTGACTCCAAGCTGAGTCATGTGGTTGTGGTACCCAGACATTCTGAGTAAGTGTTCACTGACAGAACTGTTCTCCTCCATCTTGCAGCTATAGAACTTGTTGGAGACTTCATATCTCTCAACTTGGGCATTTTCTTGAAATATTATCTTCAACTCTTGGAACATCTCATATGCTCCATGACATTCAAAACGTCTTTGAAGACCCGATTCTAAGTCGTAAAGTGTCGGTGTACTAAGATAGGGGTACCTTAGTACCCCAACTTGTGCACGGGCAGTAGCAGCTTCCCGTGGCAGGGCTTACCACGTGCTTGCCGGAAACCTTTCTAGTCCCTATGAAGCCATTCGAGAACAAAGTATACAAGTCAGAAGATCAAGGCCCCGGCAAGAGGAGCTTGCTGGGAAGGCCGCACCAGGCTCAAGGCTATCACTTTAGCACAAGACCCTGGCAAGAGGAGCTTGTCAGGAAGGCCAAGGATTACATACCTCAAGAGATGCCTTGGCGCGTCATGCGCCCCGGCAGGACCCGGAGAGCGACAAGCTTCTGGGCCCGGCAAGATCACGACCCCGGCAAGGTGCTTGCCGGGGGAAACTTACGCTGTGTGCCCGTGCTCCAGCTCATCGGCCCACGCGTCGCCCTGGGGCCCTTCCAGGGACGCATGGCAGATGGCTGTGCAGCCTGGGGCACACGGTGGCAAGCCACGGTGACGAAGCTACCGTCGTGGCGAATGGAGAAGCATGGACGGACGCTTTTGGGGTCGACGGTGACGGGCATTTAATGCCCTTGTCCCGCACTGTCAAAGTTAGGTGAAGACCACTGTTCATATACTGTTCATGCACTATTCCCGCACTGTTACAACTACCACCAAAATTACACTTTTACCCTCCTCTACGTTGACACCTGTCGGTGACCCCTTGAGCTATAAAATGAGGCCCATGCACAATGTAGAAAGGGTTCGAAACCTAGACAACTCTCTCGCTCGGTGTAGCTAAGCACTGTAGATCTTCAAGCTCCCGAGCTCAATACAACCAAGGCAGGAGTAGGGTTTTACGCGTCCGCGCGGCCCGAACCTGGGTAAACTGCCCGCGTGTGCCCCTCGATCTGCTCTCCGTGCTCCCTCCGGTCCCATAGGTGCTCGTGGGAGGACAGTTTCCCCCGACATCTTTGGCGCGCCAGGTATGGGGCGTCGAGGTTGTGCGAACCTGATCCGGCGCTCACGCGGGCGCATTCTTCATCAACCTCTCCAACTTCATCAACTTCATCAGCAGCATCAGCATGCCTCCGAAGAAGAAGGCTTCGGAGGTCGGAGGCCCGTCTGCGTCGATTCCACCGCCACCAGAACCAACGGTTGGTGGAGGAGACGCCGGCGGAAGGGTGGTCGCCGGTGAGGAAACTCACGGCGCCACCAAATCCAAGGACAAGACGGATGACCGGGCGAACTCCAAGGCCTCGGCATCCGTGCACGCCTCACGTCCCTCTCAGGAGGTGCCGGGCCAGCAGCGCCGTGGTACAGGAGGTACCATACGCTTGCTGGAACAAGGACAAACCGGAGGATCGCGGGACGCTCAAGGCCAGTACGCTGGTATGAGCAAAGCGCGGTCGCCGGGGCGAGAAACTGCTCCTTCTAACCCCGTTAGAAGTCCGAGCATATCTCGCTCCTCGCACCGCTCGCCACCGCTCCCCTCCTCTCCAGCAGAAGCTCTAGCAAGAGCCCAACTGCTCCTCGATTTCCCTCCAGCGGCAGACAAGGCCGAAGACTGGAGGGCGACGATCCAGAGCCTCATCGCCTTCGCCAACAACGACACGCCGCAGCAGCCGGCAACGTCGCGACCGCGGCAAGTCGACCAGACGAAGGCCAATGGCGACAAGACCGCCGGGGGTGCAACTACCGTGCACTCCCCGCCGCGGAAGCAGAAGACGCCACCCCGCCGGATTAACGTCGACGACGACTCTACGGCGTCGTCGGATCCGCGGGCTCGTCGTGACCAGCGCCAGGTCCTCGACGACAGGCGGCAAGAAGACGCTCGGACTCGCATCGAGCGACGACGAGAAACCCGAAGACAATCAGATCAGCGCGCTGGGACCGCTGTCGACACGCACGCGCCCGGTGAACCAGGCGACTTGCCGTACGCGGCAGGCTGCCCTGCGTTCACCCGTGAGCTGCGGCGAGTCCAGTGGCCCAGCATGAAAAACTTCAAGCCCGGTGTACCCGAGAAGTATGACGGCAAGACACACCCCTCGGAGTTCCTCAGCATCTACACCATCGCGGTGCAGGCTGCCGGGGGACGTGACGAGAAGATACTAGCCAACTACTTCCCGCTAGTGCTTAAGCCTAACGTCCGCTCTTGGCTTATGCACTTGCCGGAAAGCTCCATTTCTTTGTGGGCGGATCTGTGCCACCAGTTTGTTGGCGCCTTCACGGGCGGCCACAAACCCCACGGCCAAGAGAGCGATCTCCACATCCTAGCCCAGAAGGAGGGAGAATCCCTGCGCAAGTACATCCAGAGGTTCAGCCGCGTGCAACACAACATTCCCGATATCCACCCTGCCGCGGTTATCAGCGCGTTCCACCAGAACGTGCGTAACCGCCGCATGAGGGAAGAGATGGCTATGACCAAGATCCGGGATGTCAGCGAGCTCTACGCTCTGGCTAACAAATGTGCGCGCGCCGAAGAGGGGAGGAGACTCCCCGGAGAGGATACTAGCGCAGGAGGAAGCGATAGTGAGGACGCCGCCCCGGCAAAGAAAAGCCGGCGGCGGAACAACAGAAAGAAGAAGAGCAAGGAGGTGCTAGTCGTCGAGCAGTCCGGCAAGGAGGCTCCCGCCAAGAAGGTACAGGATGGCGGTTCCGGCAAGGAACCCGCCCATGTAGCGGCAGCCGACAAGCAGGACGGCTCCGACAAGCAGTACTGCAAGATCCACCGCACCAAGGGCCACGATCTTCAGAACTGCAAGCGAGTCGAGTACCTCGTAGAGCAGCAGAAGGCTGAATACGAGCGTCGCGACAAGGAGAAGGCCCAAGGAGGCGGAGGAGAGCCAAGCAAGAAGTGGCCATTCAATGGCAGGGGAGGACGCCGCGGCAAGGCCAAGCAGCGGCAAGGTGATAGACCTCCCCGGGGCCGCGACAAGGATGAGGAAGAAGACGACGACGATGACATGGAAGAAGGAGATAACAGCGAGCAGGAGTTCCAGAAGGCCACAGAAGTTCTGTGTGTCGACGGAGGCGCCTCTCTGCACACTTCCCACCGCCAACTCAAGCAGTGGGTGCGGGAAGTGAATGCAGCTGAGCCGCCCGTCGAGTCGCGCAGGCTGCTGAAATGGTCCAGCTCGCCCATCATCTTTGACCTTGAGGACCACCCTGACCGCACAACTGCGGTCGTGTGCTTGCCGATGTTGGTCTCACCAACTATCCACAACCTCAAGGTCACCAAGATGTTGGTTGACGGCGGGGGCTGGCCTGAACTTGATCTCCTCGGCTGTGATCAAGAAGCTACAGATCCCCGACAGCGAGCTCGAGGAAACCGGGTCGTTCCAAGGAATCAACCCGGGAAGGAGCAAGTCGAAGGGCAAGATTACTCTGCCAGTGACCTTTGGCGGGGTGCTCAACTTCAGGACGGAGAGGATCACATTTGATGTTGCCGATATCCCATTACCATACAATGGGATACTTGGCCGTCCTGCCCTCGCCAAGTTCATGGCAGCTTCCCACCATGCCTACAACGTACTCAAGATGCCGGGGCCGATAAGCGTCATCTCTGTCCCTGGCGACAAGAAGGACGCGCTTATTTGCGCCGACAAGATCTATCGGGATGCAGCAGTCGCAGCAGAAAGCAACACACTTGCCGCTGAAGCTCCCGGGGGGAAGACCAAGACCAAGTCCGACAAGAGCTCTGGGGCCCACTCCGGCAAACGCACCTCTTCGGAGTGCTGCGCTGCCGTCGAGGACGCACCATCGAGCTCCACCGACAAGTGCAAGAAAGGAATGGCAGCTCCACCGGCAACCAAGAAGGTGTCCGCCAAGGAGGACGGCACTGGTGGTACCTTCACCATCAGTGCTACGCTCGACAACAAATAGGAAAGCACGCTCGTTGCCTTCCTGCGGGTGAATGTCGATGTGTTTGCATGGCAACCATCTGACATCCCCGGCGTTCCCAGGAAGGTGATTGAGCACAAGCTTGCTGTTTGTCCTCATGCGCGGCCCGTCAAGCAGAAGGTCAGGAAGCAAGCCGTGGAGCGCCAAGAATTCATCGCCGAAGAGATAAAGAAGTTGGAAGCAGCAGGCCTGGTTAGAGGCGTGATCCATCCTACATGGTTAGCAAATCCAGTCGTCGTGCGCAAGGCCAATGGGAAGTGGAGACTTTGTATAGACTTCACTGATGTGAATAAAGCATGTCCTAAGGATCCATTTCCCTTGTCGCGTATTGACCAGATTGTTGACTCCACCGCTGGATGCGAGCTGCTTTCCTTCCTTGATGCATACTCAGGTTACCACCAGATTTTTATGGCCAAAGAAGATGAAGAGAAGACTGCATTTATTACTCCATGCGGCACATATTGCTTCATACGCATGCCCTTTGGATTGAAGAATGCAGGCTCCACATTTGCAAGGGTAGTGCACACTGCTTTTGAGCCACAGATCCACAGAAATGTAGAAGCTTACATGGATGATATAGTGGTCAAGAGCAAGAGCAAAGATACACTGATCCAAGATTTAGAGGAAACATTTGGGAATCTGCGCAAGATACAGCTCAAGTTGAACCCCGAGAAGTGCGTCTTCGGAGTCCCCTCCGGCAAGCTTCTCGGGTTCTTTGTGTCCCAGAGGGGGATTGAAGCCAACCCCGACAAGATAAAAGCCATCGAGCAGATTGAAGCCCCGAAGCGCGTCAAGGACGTCAGAAGACTTGCTGGTTGTGTGGCTGCCCTCAGCAGGTTCATTTCAAAGTCTGCAGAACGCGCCTTGCCTTTCTTCAAAATCTTGAAAAAGGCAGGTCCTATGAAATGGACTCCGGAAGCGGAGGCAGCGCTGCAAGACTTGAAAGGATACCTGTCCTCTACTCCAATACTCGTCGCACCTAAACCACAAGAGAAGTTGCTGCTGTACCTAGCGGCAACCAATCAAGTGGTTAGTGCTGCGTTAGTAGCAGAGAGAGAGGCAGATGAGGAACCCACATCCCCGGCAAGCGAATCCAGCGACAAGCAGGGGGCTTCACCGACAAGCTCTGGCCCCGACAAAGACAAGTCTGCGCAGGAACAAGGTGAAGTGCGAAAGAAGATGGTGCAGCGCCCAGTGTATTTTGTAAGCTCCCTCTTGCAGGGGGCTAGATCAAGATACTCTGGGGTGCAAAAGTTGCTTTTCGGCCTCCTCATGGCCTGAAGGAAGCTGCGCCATTACTTCCAAGCACACGAGATAACAGTGGTCACTCGCTTTCCGTTGAAGAGGATATTGCAGAATCCAGAGGCAACAGGTAGGATCGTCGAGTGGGCACTGGAGCTGTCATGCTTTGGTCTCAAGTTTGAGAGTACTTCAACCATACAGAGCAGAGCTTTGGCAGAATTCATAGCAGAATGGACCCCAATGCCAGACGAAGAGGTCCCAGAGACAAGCGTCCCCGTCCAAGAATCAAGCAGTGAATGGGTAATGTACTTTGATGGTGCCTTCTCGCTGCAAGGCGCCGGTGCGGGCGTGGTACTCATAGCGCCCACCGGAGAGCACCTCAAGTATGTTGTTCAGATGCACTTTCCCAAAGAACAAGCGACAAACAATACTGCTGAGTATGAAGGTTTGCTTGCCGGCCTCAGAATTGCGGCCGAGCTTGGGATCAAAAAGTTGATTGTGCGGGGAGATTCTTAGTTGGTGGTCCGACAAGTGAACAAGAGTTATCAGAGCCCTTTGATCGAAGCTTATGTTGATGAAGTGAGGAAGCTTGAAGAGCACTTTGAAGGTCTGCAAATGGAGCACGTCCCAAGAGCTCAAAATGATGTTGCCGATGGCCTTTCAAAGTGTGCTGCAATGAAGTTACCTGTGGAACCAGGGACCTTCCTGCTCAAGTTAACTCAACCGTCCGTTACACCATCAGTTGGGCAGAACAAGAAGAGAAAGTTGGTCTCCGGCGACTACTTGCCGGCGGATCTTCCAGAAGCCGCCGCCAAGGTCCCCAAGATCAACAGTCAAGATGTTGAGGAACAGTTTGCTCCTGCAGATCCAAGGGTCTGTACAGTCGAAGCAGACGTTCCCGACAAGCCCTGCCCCGGCAGGCTTGCCGGGGGACCATCAGCTCCGGCAGAGCCGGAGGTTCTTGCCGTAGAAGCTGGGGTTCCCGCAGCAGCCCTCATGCCTTTAGTCCTTGCCGTTGAGCCTCGGGCTCCGGCATGGGCACAGCAGATCGTCCGTTTTCTGCAAACTGGAGAACTTCCCGATGAGCCAGAAGAGATAGAGAAAATAACCAGACAGTCAAGTATGTACCAGTTCGTTGACAATGAACTGTTCAGAAGAAGACTCAATGGTGTCAGGTTGAAGTGCATTTCCAGGGAAGATGGACAGAAGCTGTTGGCAGAGATACCTGGAGGCATATGTGGCCACCACATTGGCGCAAGGGCACTTGCCGGCAAGGCATTCCGGCAAGGGTTCTTTTGGCAAGAAGCCCTCCAAGACACAACTGCACAAGTAACCAAGTGTGAAGCGTGCCAGTTCCATGCCAAGCAAATTCATCAGCCAGCTCAAGCTCTCCAGACGATCCCTTTGTCCTGGCCCTTCTCGGTCTGGGGGCTCGATATCCTCGGCCCCTTTCCCCGCGCAGTCGGGGGCTTCGAGTACTTGTACGTTGCAATCGACAAGTTCACAAAGTGGCCAGAAGTGGAACCAGTGAGAAAGGTGACAGCACAGTCAGCAGTCATGTTCTTCAGATCAATTGTTTGCCGTTTCGGGATCCCTAACAGGATCATCACCGACAACGGCACACAATTCACAAGTCGCACCTTCATGCAGTACGTCCAAGACCTTGGCGCCAAGGTCTGCTTCGCTTCTGTTGCTCACCCGAGGAGCAATGGTCAAGCGAAGAGGGCCAATGCTGAAGTGCTGTGCGGACTCAAGACAAGGACCTTCGACAGGCTGCGCAAGTGCGGAAGAAACTGGATAGAGGAGTTGCCGGCGGCTCTTTGGTCAATCAGGACGACACCAAATCGAGCCACCGGACAGACACCCATTGCTCTTGTCTATGGAGCAGAGGCAGTTCTCCCCACGGAACTCGTATACGGATCTCCTCGAGTGCTCGCTTATGATGAGCTCGAGCAAGAGCAATTGCGACAAGATGACGCATTGCTCCTCGAGGAGGAATGTCTCCAGGCTGCTGTACGAGCTGCTCGATACCAGCAAGCCCTGCGTCGCTACCATAGCCGCAGGGTCAAGGCCAGGAGTCTCGAGGAAGGCGACCTTGTTCTTCGGCGTGTTCAGTCCGCCAAGAATTCCAACAAGTTGACGCCGAGGTAGGAAGGCCCTTATCGGGTGAGACAAGTCACAAGGCCCGGCGCTGTCCGCCTTGAGACCGAAGAAGGCTTACCGGTGAGCAACTCCTGGAACATAGAGCATCTTCGCAAGTTTCACCCATAAGGCGCGGTTGCCATGATCCGCTCCGGCAACCACCTTTTGTACGAGTCTTGCCGCTATTGCATGTAAACCTTTGTACAAAGCCGGGCGCAGATCCCGTGCATCAGTAAAGTTTTTGTGCCTCGCACTACTTGTCATTTCCATGCTATTCTTTGTTATTTGCATGCATTATCTGACACTTTGTGCAATGCACATCCCCGGTAAGCACTAGCAAGCCGTGAGGCTCTATACTTGTTTTTCCTCCTCTTTTTCTTTCCCTCTTAAGTAGAAGGAATATTCCTCGCGCACAAGCTTGCCGGGGGGGGGGGGGAGGGG
>LR738714.1:767638398-767651990 GCA_902687465.1 Secale cereale | reverse complement strand
GGGGGGGGGGGGGAAGGAGATGGAGGCATCAACCAAGTATTGTTCAAGAAAGAGAAGCCTTGTTGGGGAACAAACAATCTATGAAAGCTAAGTCACCAAAGTTTGAGCAGTTCAAATTTTTAAATTTTTGTTATCTTCCTTGAACAACCACACTTTGTATGGAAAACCTGTGCGCGGAGGAACCTACTCGTGGCTAGCCGCGCCCTTACGCTGTTTCGAGCACGCTCAACGGCTTAAGTGAGCTGCGACAAGTGTCGCGCCCTTACTTCGTTTCCGAGTTCGCTCAGCAGTTTAAGTGTGCTGCGGCAAGGTTACTTGCCGACAAGGTCTTTTGCCAGCAGGCTGCTAAGAGTCTAGCACTCAGCGCTCGTGGCAAGGGCCCCTTGCCGGCAAGTCCCCTAAAAGCGTAGGGTAGAAAGCATACAAAGTGGAGGACCAAAAGCAAGGGAGATAACACTGCATTGATTGATCAAAATAAGATTGTATATTACAAAGATAACTTGCTGCAATACTAATAGATTCTTGTCCATAACATGCCTTGCAGCGGCAAGGGAAACAGAAGGAAAGAAATCTAATCTACGCGGTCGCCTTCACGCCTTGTGATCTTGTTCACCTTGGCGACGATGTGGGCAACCTGCGCCTTCAACGCCTCCTGATCAGCTTCGGCCGGCAAGCTGCGGAGGACGTTGACGAGGTTGATGCCGGGGTTGCGGTAGACGATCTTCGTCAAGACACGCTCCAAGGTGCCCATGCAGAGCAGACGCGCCTCGTCGGCCAGCTGCACGGGGATCTTCTCCTGCAGCCGCGCAAGTGCCGGCGCGATTCCCCTGAAGAAGAGACTCAGTTTGGCGCTGTGGTGGAGGTTCTCGTCCGGAGAGTACGCGAGATGCTCCGCCCTCAGCGCCACCATCTCCTTGTCAATGTTGGCAGCGGAGGTGACCAGATCGTCAGTCCATTGCTCCACTGCCCGGCTGAAGTTGTTCACTGAGACGGCGGCGCTCTTCACCAAGTTCCTCTCCTTGCGAAGTTCGTCCTTCAGTTTCGTCTCGCGGTCCCGGGCGGCGTCGAGCGAATCAGTAAGAGTGGAGACCTTCAACTCTAAGTCAGCAATGGAATCCTTGGCGGCAGTGAGCTCGTCGCCTTTTTTGGAGAGACGTACCTGCAACTCAGAGTTGGTGTGGGCATCTTTCTCCCGCTCCACATTGAGCGCAGTGACTCTGTCCTCGCTTGCCTTCAGGTACAACTCCAGCTGCTGCACTTTGGCCTCCAGGTCCTTCTTGGCGGTCTCCGCGGCGGCTGTGGCGTCCTTGGCCTCCTTCAAGGCCCCGGCAATGGCTTGCTCCCGGGCGGTGAGGTCGTCCTCGTGGCTGTCGAGGTCGACCTTCCGCTGGTTGAGCGCTCCCTCCCGCTGAGACAACTCCTCGGCGGCCAGCCGCTGCTGCTCTTCCGCCTCAGCCTTCTCCAGGAAGAAGGCTTGATGCGTCCCGGCAAGCTCCTCGCGCCCCTCCGCCAAGTTGCGGAGGGCCGCCTGGTTGGCGGCGCGGTGCTCTGCGGCGCGCTTCTCCAAGTCAGCTCCAGCCTTGGCGGCAAGAGCCTCCCGAGACTCCAATTTCGCCTGCCTGGCCCGATACAAGGCCAGGAGCCGGCGAAGGAGCTTCTCCTCTTCGGGCTCGTCACTACCGCCGGGCACTTCAACAACCTTCAACCCCGCGGAGGCGAGGACCTCTCTGTCATAGGTCTCTCCCTCCACGGGTGCTCGAGACGAGGACGCCCACGGGACTTGTATGAAAACCCCGTTGGGGGCTTCCAGGTAGACGCCCTGCCCAGCCGTGGAGGCGGAAGGGTTGGCGGCCGGTGCAGCGCTTGACGCTCCTGCAGCCTCCGGGCCGGCAGTGTGGTCGCCTGTCCCTTCCCCAGCCGCGGCGTCTACGGGCGGGGCGGTCTCTTCAGCTGCAGGCTCGTCGGCTCCAGCCATGCCCTCAGTGGCAGTGGCGTTGCCGCCGTCGCCGTGCACCTCCTCCTCAATGGTGGCCTCCGTCTCCATCGACCCTGGGGCAGGAGGATCTAGCAGAAGAAAAAGAAAAGAAAAGAAAAAGTCAAGCAAATATCCAAAAAGATAAGTCCAAGAAGAAGAAATTACAAGATTTACCTTCGCGGACTTCTTCAACGACAGGCTCCCTCGCCGGGGAGTCCTCCCTTGGCGGCGGAGCGGTGGCCCCTGCTGGCGGAGGGCCGCCTGCGCCCTCCCTTGGCGGGGTGCTCACCCTCGTCGGGCTGCTCACCCTTGGCGGGGTACTCGCCCTTGGCGGAGTACCGGTCCTTGGCGGAGCGTTCTCCCTCGCCGGGGAGTTCACCCTTGGCGGGGAGGGTGGAGCAAGTAGCTCGTCGGGGGCGACCTCCTGGCGCTCCTGCGGCTGCGGCTCCACTTTTGCACAAGACAAACAAGATATCAGATGAAGATGATCACCTCAAGCGCGCCCGTCAAGCAGAAACATAAAAACCAGACTTACGCTGGGGGCTGCGCTGGGGGCTGCTCCTCGGAGCAGCAGGTTGATCCGGCAAGTTTGCCGCCGGCACGTCTCCCGTCGCCGCGGCGGGCGAGTCGTCTTCGATCTCGACCACAGGGATCTTGGCCCTCTTGGCCATCCGCTGGGCCAGGGTCCTGAAAGCAAGGCAAAAACAAGATCAGAATCAACAATGAAAGTCAAGACAAAATCAAAGAAACCACAAATTGCAAGTACTTACTCCTCTTCCTCCTCGTCGGAGCTGAGGGCGGAGAAGTCAAAATCCGCCTGGGGTGCTCCTGCGCGAGGAGCTGGAGGAGAAGGCTCCCTCGGGCGCTTGGCGGTCTCCGGGGCTGTGGGCTGCGAAGACCCAGCCTCCGTCGTCGCCGAGGGCCGAGGAGCAGAAGAAGCAGCCGTTCCGCTCCGGGAGGATCCCGCTCCGCTTGGCGCTCGAGCACGGGGCGTTTCCTTGACGACTTCGATCGTCCTGGTGGCGCGCGTCGCACGGCGCGCTGGCTGCTGTCGAGGCGCCTGCGGCCTCGCCGTCTCAGCTGCCTTGCGGAGGCGCTTCTTCGGTTGCTGCGTGGGACTTGCCGAAGGCGGGGAGTTCTCTGAGGACGAGGAGGCGTCGTCATCGAGATTCAGAGATCCACCAGAGTCTTCATCAGCCTCGGCGTCCTCCTCCTCCTCGGCAGGCCCGCTGGACTCAGCGCCATGCCCGGCGACCTCGCTTCCTCCGGCGGCCTCGCTCCCTCCGGCAACCTCGCTCGTCCCGGCAAACTTCAGGGAAGGCACCCCGGCAAACTCCTCGGGCGGAAGCTTGAGCAGCTTGAGGATTTCCGCCTCCTCTGCTTGGCTCACCGCGTCCGCGGCCTGTGCCTCGTCCACAGTGTACCCGAATTCGCCCGCAGCTGCAGCTGCGGCGGCCTCCTCCATCCTGGAGGCGATGTAAGCAATATCCCGGCTAGTAGTGTCCCGGGTAAGACCCTTCTGCTCGTCGGCCTTGCAGGGCTTCTCGACCAAGTTGTCGAAGAAGTTCAGCACGGTGTCTGGCGGAGGCTCTATCCAAGTGGGGACGACGCCATGGGAGTCGCACGCGGGCATCATCGCTCGTAGGGAATCGCGAGCAGTGCTGTTGCACAGCGGCACCACTCCCCGGGAAGGTCTGAACCACTCTGGATGGGCAGGATCGTGCTTGAAGAGCTCCTTGACCATCCCCTTCAACTCCAAGACGGTGAAGTTGTAGTTCAATCCAGGGCGCAACCTCATGATGTCCGCCGCGTTGCCGAATTCCCAGGCACGCCTCTTCCTCTCCTGTAAAGGGGCGATGCGGCGGCGGAGGAAATCTGCTCCAACCTCTCCGATAGTCAGATTGGCGACCCGGAGACGAATAATCCTAATAAGGGCGATGCTAAGCTTGTTGTCCTCCGGGGCCAATTCGCTCCAATCCGTGCCGCGCACTATGGCAGTTGTGCGCGGCGCGGTGAAGGGCTCCGGCTTATCCTCCACCACCCAACACCAATCTGCTCTCCATTCCTCCCACTTGCCGCGGAGCTCTCCCTTCAGGTACGAGTCCTTCTTGTTCAGCCTGAAGATCCAGGAGATGCCACCGGAGAGGGGAGCGCCAGCCTCTACTCTAGGCATAAAGAAATGGCGGAAAAGAGCTACATTGGGATGAACCCCAACATAGTTTTCGCACAGATGTGCGAAAACGGTCATCGTAAGGATGGCGTTGGGGGTGAAATCTAGGAGGTGGAGGCCATATGTGTTCATGATATCACAAAAGAACTCCGAGAACGGAGGGCACAGACCACAGTGGAAAAATGCAGCGAAGAAGAAGTACCCGCCGGGGAACATATCTTTGGCGATGGCGGGGAAGACGTGGGTGCGGGGATGAGCTTTGGTCTCCCTCGCCCAGAACAAATAATATTTGTCCCGCAGCTCCCTCGGACCAAGCCTTGGCGCGAAGACCACGCACCTCTTCCGCAGGGCGGCCAGCTTTGCCGCCTGCTCGGACTTCTCCTTCTTGGCCTTGTCGTTCTTGGCCTTGTCGCTTTTCGCCTTGTCGCTCTTCGGAGCCATGGCGGAGGCGGCGAGGGAAGAGGCGAGGAGCTCGACGGCGCCGCGGATGCGGAAGACGGCGGAGGAGGGGCGGAGGCAAGAAGCAGCGGAGGTTTCTGGAGAATGAAGACGCAATGAAGACGATGGAGGGAACTGCCCCTGCTTCCTCTGCTTTTAAGGGGGAAGTGGGGGACGCTCCGCATTTCCCATTAAACAACAGGCCACGATCTCTCCCACGAGGCCGCAATCGACGCGTGCCGTTAGGGAGGGATGCGGCGGATACGGAAGGGGATACGGCTTGCCGTGGGCCGCGTGTGCCCGTGCACTGTTTTGGGCCTGGCCCAACAGCGCTCGGCATCGTGTGTGGCCCAGGCCCGGGGGCTCCTGTCGGTGTACTAAGATAGGGGTACCTTAGTACCCCAACTTGTGCACGGGCAGTAGCAGCTTCCCGTGGCAGGGCTTACCACGTGCTTGCCGGAAACCTTTCTAGTCCCTATGAAGCCATTCAAGAACAAAGTATACAAGTCAGAAGATCAAGGCCCCGGCAAGAGGAGCTTGCCGGGAAGGCCGCACCAGGCTCAAGGCTATCACTTTAGCACAAGACCCTGGCAAGAGGAGCTTGTCAGGAAGGCCAAGGATTACATACCTCAAGAGATGCCTTGGCGCGTCATGCGCCCCGGCAGGACCCGGAGAGCGACAAGCTTCCGGGCCCGGCAAGATCACGACCCTGGCAAGGTGCTTGCCGGGGGAAACTTACGCTGTGTGCCCGCGCTCCAGCTCATCGGCCCACGCGTCGCCCTGGGGCCCTTCCAGGGACGCGTGGCAGATGGCTGTGCAGCCTGGGGCACACGGTGGCAAGCCACGGTGACGAGGCTACCGCCGTGGCGAACGGAGAAGCATGGACGGACGCTTTTGGGGTCGACGGTGACGGGCATTTAATGCCCTTGTCCCCCACTGTCAAAGTTAGGTGAAGACCACTGTTCATATACTGTTCATACACTATTCCCGCACTGTTACAACTACCACCAAAATTACCCTTTTACCCTCCTCTACGTTGACACCTGTCGGTGACCCCTTGAGCTATAAAAGGAGGCCCATGCACAACGTAGAAAGGGTTCGAAACCTAGACAACTCTCTCGCTCGGTGTAGCTAAGCACTGTAGATCTTCAAGCTCCCGAGCTCAATACAACCAAGGCAGGAGTAGGGTTTTACGCGTCCGCGTGGCCCGAACCTGGGTAAACTGCCCGCGTGTGCCCCTCGATCTGCTCTCCGTGCTCCCTCCGCTCCCTTACCGCAACGTAGAAGGGGCTCCGGTCCCATAGGTGCTCGTGGGAGGACAGTTTCCCCCGACATAAAGCATGATACACTGAACTATCGAGTAGTCATCAGCTTAGCTCTGCCAGACGTTCATAACGTCCGGTGTTGCTCTTGCAATGGGCTTTGCACTTAGCAATGCTTCCAGGACATAATTGTTTTGTGCAGCAACGACGGTAATCCTCAAGTTACGGACCCACTCCGTGTAGTTGCTACCATCATCTTTCAACTTAGCTTTCTATAGGAATGCATTAAAATTCAAGGGAACGGTAGCACGGACCATTGATCTACAACAATATGGATATGCAAAAACTATCAGGACTAAGTTCATGATAAATTAAAGTTCAATTAATCATATTACTAAAGAACTCCCACTTAGATAGACATCCCTCAAGTCATATAAATGATCATGTGATCCATATCAACTAAACCATGTCCGATCATCACGTGAGATGGAGTAGTTTCCAATGGTGAACATCTCATGTTGATCATATCTACTTTATGATTCACGCTCGACCTTTCGGTCTCCAGTGTTGTGAGGCTGTATCTGCATATGCTAGGCTCGTCAAGTTTAACCCAAGTATTTTGCATGTGCAAAACTGTCTTACACACGTTGTATGTGCACGTAGAGCTTATCCTACCCGATCATCACGTGGTGTCTCGGCACGACCAACTTTCGCAATGGTGCATACTCAGGGAGAACACTTGTACCTTGAAATTTTGTAAGGGGCCATCTTATAATGCTACCGCCGTACTAAGCAAAATAAGATGCATAAAAGATAAACATCACATGCAATCAAAATATGTGACATGATATGGCCATCATCATCTTCTGCCTTTGATCTCCATCTCCAAAGCACCGTCATGATGTCCATCGTCACCGGCTTGACACAAGATCTTCATCGTAGCGTCGTGGTCATCTTGCCAACTATTGCTTGTACTACTATCGCTAACTCATAGTGATAAAGTAAAGCAATTACATGGCGTTCGCAATTCATACAATAAAGAGACAACCATAAGGCTCCTGCCGGTTGCCGATAATTTACAAAACATGATCATCTCATACATTAACGTATAACTCATCATTTCTTGACCATATCACATCATAACATGCCCTACAAAAACAAGTTAGACGTCCTCTACTTTGTTGTTGCAAGTTTTATGTGGATGATACAGGCTTCTAGAAAGAACAGTTCTTACCTACGCATCAAATCAAAACGATTTTTCATCAAGTGTGTTGTTTTAACCTTCAACAAGGACCGGCCGTAGTCAAACTCAATTCAACTAAAGTTGGAGAAACTGACACCCACTAGCCATCTGTGTGCGAAGCATGTCGGTAGAACCAGTCTCATGAACGCGATCATGTAATGTCGGTCCTGGCCTCTTCACCCAACAATACCGCCGAATCAAAGTAAGCAGTTGATGGTAAGCAGTATGACTATTATCGCCCACAACTCGTTGTATTCTACTCATGCATATAACATCTACGCATAGACGTGGCTCATGATGCCACTATTGGGGAACGTAGTATTTAAAAGTTTTTCTATGATCACGCAAGATCTATCTACGAGAAGCATAGCAACGAGCGGGGAGAGTGTGTCCATGTACCCTTGTAGACCGAAAGCAGAAGCGTTTAGTAATGCGGTTGATGTAGTGGGACATCTTCACGATCCAACTGATCCAAGTACCGATCGTACGGCACCTCCGTGTTCAACACACATTCAGCTCGATGACGTCCCACGGGCTCTTGATCCAGTAGAGGTGATACGTCCATTTTGCATCATGCTTTTATGTTGATATTTATTGCACTATGGGCTGTTATTACATGTTATGTCACAATGATTATGCCTTTTCTCTCTTATTTTACAAGGTTTACATGAAGAGGGAGAATGCCGACAGCTGGAATTCTGGGCTGGATAAGGAGCAAACATTGGAGACCTATTCTGCACACCTCAAAAAGCTCCGAAACTCCACGAAACACCGTTTCAGAAAATATAAAAAATATCTGGCGAAGGAGATCTGCTAGGGGGGCCACCACCAGTCCACGAGGGTGGGCCCCCCTCTGGGCGCGCCCCCTACCTCGTGGGCCAGCCTGTGACCCCCTGTTGCCCATCTTCTCCTATATGGGGTGTTTTGACCTGGAAAAAATCAGTAGGAGGCTTTCTGGACCAGATGCCGCCGCCTCGAGGCGGAACCTTGGTGGAACCAATCTAGGGCTCCGGCGGAGCTGTTCTGCTAGGGATACTTCCCTCCGGGAGGGGGAAATCGTCACCACCGTCATCACCAACAACTCTCCCATCTTGGGGAGGGTTATCTTCATGAACATCTTCACCAGCACCATCTCCTCTCAAACCCTAGTTCATCTCTTGTATCCAATCTTTGTATCAAAACCTCAGATTGGTACCTGTAGGTTGCTAGTAGTGTTGATTACTCCTTGTAGTTGATGCTAGTTGGTTTACTTGGTGGAAGATCATATGTTCAGATCCATTATGCATATTAATACCCCTCTGATCATGAACAATATTATGTCTTGTGAGTAGTTACGTTTGTTCCTGAGGACATGGGAGAAGTCTTGCTATAAGTAGTCATGTGAATTTGGTATTCGTTCGTTATATTGATGAGATGTATGTTGTCTCTCCTCTAGTGGTGTCATGTGAACGTCGACTGCATGGCACTTCACCATTGTTTGGGCCTAGAGGAAGGCATTGGGAAGTAATAAGTAGATGATGGGTTGCTAGAGTGACAGAAGCTTAAACCCTAATTTATGTGTTGCTTCGTAAGGGGCTGATTTGGATCCATATGTTTCATGCTATGGTTAGGTTTAACTTAATACTTCTTTTGTATTTGAGGATGCTTGCAATAGAGGTTAATCATAAGTGGGATGCTTGTCCAAGTAAGGGAAGCACCCAAGCACCGATCCACCCACATACCAAATTATCAAAGTAACGAACGCGAATCATATGAATGTGATGAAAATTAGCTTGACGATAATTCCCATGTGTCCTCGGGAGCGCTTTCCTTCATATAAGAGTTCATCCAGGCTTGTACTTTGCTACAAAAAGGATTGGGCCATCTTTCTGCACTTTATTTACTTCTACTATTTGTCACTTGCTACCAATTACCTTATCACAAAACTATCTGTTACCGATAATATCAGTGCATGCAGAAAATACCTTACTGAAAACTGCCTCTCATTTCCTTCTGCTCCTCGTTGGGTTCGGCACTCTTACTTATCGAAAGGACTATGATAGATCCCTACACTTGTGGGTCATCAAGACGCTCGAGGGAGAGTTCTGTCAGCACGACGGTGTGGTGACGATGTTGATGAATTAATCCGCGCAGGGCTTCGCGAAGCACTACGACAATATGACCCGAGGTGTAAACTGTGTAGGGGGCACCGCACATGGCTAAAAGAATATGTTGTGTGTCCTAGGGTGCCCCCCTCCCCACGTATATAAAGGAGGTAAGGAGGTTCGGCCGGCCCTAGAGGAGGCGCACCAAGGGAGGAGTCCTAATAGAACTCCAATCCTAGTAGGTCTAGGATTCCCTCATTTCCCTTTTGTGGAGAAGGAAGAAAGGAAGGGAGAGGGAAGAGGAGAAGGAAAGGGGGGCGCGCCCCCTCCCCTAGTCCTATTCGGACTCCCTAAGGGAGGGGGCACGGCCACCCCTTGTTGGTTGCCTCCCCTCTCCCCTATGGCCCATGTAGGCCCATTGCTTCCCGGGGGGTTCCGGTAACCCCTCGGTACTACGGAAAAATACCCGAATCACTCGGAACTATTCTAATGTCTGAATATAACCTTCCAATATATGAATCTTTACCTCTCGACCATTTCGAGACTGCTTGTTATGTCTGTGATCTCATCCGGGACTCCTAACAACTTTCGGTCACCAAAAACTCATAACTCATAATACAAATCTTCATCGAACGTTAAGCATGCGGACCCTACAGGTTCGAGAAATATGTAGACATGACGGAGACGCATCTCCGGTCAATAACCAATAGCGGAACCTGGATGCTCATATTGGTTCCTACGTATTCTACGAAGATCTTCATCGGTCAAACCGCATAACAACATAGGTTGTTCCCTTTGTCATCGGTATGTTACTTACCCGAGATTCGATCATCGGTATCATCATACCTAGTTCAATCTCGTTACCGGCAAGTCTCTTTACTCGTTCCGTAATGCATCATCGCGCAACTAACTCATTAGTCACATTTCTTGCAAGGCTTATAGTGATATGCATTACCGAGAGGGCCCAGAGATACCTCTCTGACACTCGGACTGACAAATCCTAATCTTGATCTATGCAAACACCTTCAGAGACACCTATAGAGCATCTTTATAATCACCCGGTTAAGTTGTGACGTTTGATAGCACACAAGGTGTTCCTCTGGTATTCAAGAGTTGCACAATCTCATAGTTAGAGGAACATGTATAAGTCATGAAGAAAGCAATAGCAATAAAACTAAACAATCATAATGCTAAGCTAACGATGGGTCTTGTCCATCACATCATTCTCCTAATGACGTGATCCCGTTCATCAAATGACAACACATGTCTATGGTTCGGAAACTCAACCATCTTTGATTAACGAGCTAGTCTAGTGGAGGCATACTAGGGACACTCTGTTTCGTCTATGTATTCACACATGTATCAAGTTTCCGGTTAATAAAATTCAAGCATGAATAAAAGATATTTATAATGACATATAAGGAAATATAAATAACAACTTTATTATTGCCTCTAGGGCATATTTCTTCAATTTATAGAGCAAAGAGGCACTCCGGGGGCACCCGAGGTGGGCACAACCCACCAGGGCGCGCCTAGGCCTCCTGGCGCGCGTTGGTGGGTTGTGCTCCCCTCGGAGCACCCCCCCCCCTAGGCGCTTCTCCGTCCCACAGTATGTCTTCTGGTCCAAAAAAATCCACAAAAAGTTTCGCTGCGTTTGGACTCCGTTTGGTATTAATTTCCTACGATGTAAAAAACATGCAGAAAATAACTACTGGCACTTTGCACTATGTAAATAGGTTAGTACCAAAAAATAATATTAAATTACTATAAAATGATTATAAAACATACAAGAATGATAATATAACAGCATGGAATAATAAAAAATATAGATTCGTTGGAGACATATCAGCGGCGCTGAGGGCGTCGAGGTGGGCCCCGAGGACGAGGAGATCGACGTCGACGAGTGGAGAAGTGCCTTCCCCAACGACCCCGACAACAGCAAAAAATTGCAATAAATAAAGCACTATAACAAAAACTAATTGAACCATTGGAGGAGTCACATACCGAAGAACAATCCTCCAAAATAGTTTTGCAAATGATGATTTGAGCAAGGAGATCGAAAATGGCAGCAAGATGAGCTACAACACGGGTTTGAGCTGGTGGATGAGTTTTTCTGGAGGAAGAAGGAGAGGATGGGTGCTAGAATAAGTGGATGGGGACACGTGAGGCCCACAAGGACAGGGGCGCACCCAGGGAATAGGGGGCGCACCCAAGGGGTAGGGCGCGCCCTCTGCTGGGGATCGTTGCAGAAAACAAAAAATTTCCTACGCATCACCAAGATCCATCTATGGAGTTTACTAGCAACAAGAGGGAGGGAGTGCATCTTCATACCCTTGAAGATCGTGATGCGGAAGCGTTACAAGAACGCGGTTGGTGGAGTCGTACACATAGCGATTCAGATCGCGGTCGATTCCGATATAAGAGCCGAACAATGGCGCCTCCGCGTTCAACGCACGTACAGCCCGGGGACGTCTCCTCCTTCTTGATCCAGCTAGGGGGGAGGAGAAGTTAGAGAAGAGCTCCGGCAGCACGACGGCGTGGTGGTGGAGCTTGCAGTTCTCCGGCAGGGCTTCGCCAAGCTCTACGGAGGAAGAGGGGGAGTTGGGAGGGGAAGAGGGCTGCGCCAGGGAAGGGGTGCAGCTACCCTCTCTCTCCCTCACTATATATAGGGGGAAGGGGGGAGGAGGAGGCGCCCTAGGGTTTCCCTAGGGGAGGGGCGGCGGCCACAGGGGAAACCCTAGATGGGTTTGGGCGCCCCCACCCCTAGGAAACTTGCCCCCCAAGCTGGGAGGGGCGGCTGCCCTAGGGGAGGCGCCCCACCTCTCCAGGTTACGTGAGAGGGGGTGGGAGGGGCGCTCAGCCCCTTAGTGGGCTGATGTGCCCCCTCCCCTTGGCCCATAAGGCCCCCCAACGCTTGTCGAGGCCTTCGAAACCACTTTCGGACACGATGGTCGTCACCCGGTACCTTCAGAACAATTCCGGACTCCAATACCCTTCATCCAATATATCGATCTTCGCCTCCGGACCATTCCGGAGTTCCTCGTCATGTCCGGGATCTCATCCGGGACTCCAAACAACCTTCGGTAACCATATACTATTCCCATAACAACTCTAGCGTCAACGAACCTTAAGTGTGTAGACCCTACGGGTTCGGGAACCATGCAGGCATGACCGAGATACCTCTCCCGCCAATAACCAAAAGCGGGATCTGGATACCCATATTGGCTCCCACATGTTCCACGATGATCTCATCGGATGAACCATGATGTCGGGGATTCAATCAATCCTGTATACAATTCCGTTTGTCTACCGGTATAGTACTTGCCCGAGATTCGATCGTCGGTATACCGATACCTTGTTCAATCTCGTTACGGCAAGTCTCTTTACTCGTTCCGTAACACAACATCCGTGACTAACCCCTTAGTCATATTGAGCTCATTACGATGATGTCTTACCGAGTGGGCCCAGAGATACCTCTCCGTCATACGAACACTAGTGCAGAACCGGGCTATAGCACCGGTTCGGAGGGGCCTTTAGTGCCGGTTCTAAACCCGGCACTAAAGGGTGGGGGACTAAAGGTCCCCCCCTAGTACCGGTTCAACACGAACCACCACTAAAGGGCCACCACGTGGCAGGAGCGGGGATCCTTTTAGTACCGGTTGGTGAAATGAACCGTTACTAAATGCTTTAGGTGGTTTTGGATTCATGATTTATTTTTTCTTTAATTTTTTGTTTTTCATTTAATTCTTTTTCGTTTGCTGGTATTTTTACGATGCTACATATTGTACACGTTATGCATATATATAAATAGAATTTCTAATAGAACGGATAACATATATATATATATATATATATATATATATATATATATATATATATATATATATATATATATATATATATATATATATATATATATATATATATATATATATATATATATATATATAGGACTCCTAATTTGTACTTCTGGGAGTATGTACTCCCATCCTCAATATACCTCATATACGCATTAATTACACCTCTTTATCATTCTTAATATACTTCATTAAATATTCTAAGATACTCCAATACGAGTTTTGTTGAAAAAATATCATCTACGACGTACTTTTTGTAATATACCTTTTTCACGTACAAACACATCAGTATATACGTAAACATTTAAAATATGTAGACTCACATGAATTTTTTCATGGAAAACATTTTGGGGTATCTAATAATTACTAATAAAGTATATTAAAAATAATAAAGAGGTATAAAAGATTCATCTATATGGTATATGAGGAGCGGGAGTACGTACTCTCAGGAGTACACAACCATTTTCCTATATATATATATATATATATATATATATATATATATATATATATATATATATATATATATATATATATATATATATATATATATATATATATAT